>OW026302.1:1800000-2245000 GCA_932273695.1 Apotomis betuletana
TACGCATAATATGCAAGCTGTTTGTAGTGCCACTATCCCTGGGCTGGACCGACACTTGTTAGCTTATATTATGCCATCGTGACCATAAAACAGGAGTGTGGTTTTAGAAAATGAAACGTCTATCTATCTATTCGTCACAGACGTCCACTGCTGAACATATGCCTCCCCTGTGGTTCGCCACAAAGTCCTATGCAGACCGCATCCGTCGACCGCAAAGGAAACGTAAATAAGATGATGATTGCCAGACGCAAATATCTGAATAACATTATAAAATACACGAGAAAGATTGCTAGTGCTTATAACATTTGAAGGTTGCCCTCGCTTTCCTTGGGATCCCATCATCAGATCCCGACATGGTGACAATGGGACCAACTCAGCAGTATAGGTACTCTTTCAACTACAAAATAATTTTGAGAATCGGTCCACAATTGGCGAAGATATCGGTGAACATACATGAAAACATACAGAAAACAACTAAACTAAATTATTATACACCATTTGTGGCGTTATCTGGGTAAAGGGACCTTACTGTCGGTATTGAGTTATGTATATCCCCATAATCTGCATACATTGAGCTATCGAACCATGTAAAAAACATGCATGTAGGTTCAATAGATATTTTTAAAAAAATAATTGAAACTCAAAAGTCAGAAAAGGTGATTATGAAAAGGTGACTTCTTAATAATTGTATTCGCTTTATTTTCTGTCTCCGTAAATATGATCACGTTTCTTCTTACCGCTCTCAGCTTGGCTGGTTTCCCATCCGTCAACGACGCAATATTCGTATGCTCTGCACTCTCTTTTCAATACTCAATGATCCACAAGCTCCTGAATACCTGAAAACTTTTTTCTGCTATGTTGAATCCACTCGTAACCGTAATTTTCGCTCTTCCGGCAATCTTGCCCTTTCTATTCCTCTTCACCGTACTGGTTTCATGTCTAATTCTTTCTCCTTGCAAGTGGCTCGCCTCTGGAACGGTCTTCCTCTCACAATCAAACAGGCTCCGAGTAAGTTGGCATTTAAAAGGGCCGTGCGAAGTTTCTTTGCTGGCAGAACTGAAATCTCATAGTATATCTGCTTGGTTTGTTTCATCGTCGTATATATTTATGTATGTATCTATTTATATATATGTATGTTTATTATCTATATGAATGTAGCTATAATAGTATGAGTATTTTAATTATGTGTAATTATGTGTAATTATGTTGTTTGATGCACCGCCTACAATTTCTCTGCTTTGCCCTAAGGTTGACTGGTAGAGAATGCCGCATGGCATTAAGTTCGCCTTTTGTACGTTAAGTTTTTCTTTTGTGCAATAAAGTTTAAATAAATAAATAAATAAATAAATTATGAGAAAATTGAATTCAAACTTCTACACCCCATTAAAGTATGTTATTGTTGGAAGTTACATAGATAACATGCTATTTGAGGAGTAGATTGTATGGGCTTTCAGGTTTCAAGTACAATTTTGTAATTGTATATCTGTTTTCGTATAGTTTACCTTGCCAAAGTGCATAAAGTAAAAAAATATATATTGATGGATTTTTTACTTAAATTCCTATTTATAGTGTATTTCCGTTAGATATTATAGAAGGAATAAATATTATATGTAATTTTTTTTTTTTTTTTTTCTTTTTTCATTTATTTAAGTTAATTAATCACAAATAATTTGTAAATTAAGACGCGTTACAGAAACCTGTCGAAGGTTTAGACGTGACGCGAATGTTTCGCACCGCTTACAACATTGCACAGATAAGTAATTATATAATCATACAACCACACCAGCAATCACACATCGCCGTCGGCACTTAAATAATATTTTTTTAAAGTGTTCTTACACGTTTTTTTTACCATTAAGTATGGTCACATGTATGTCTTCGGGCAAATCATTTAATATTTTAGGCAGCATGTATTCCCACGTCCTTTTACCGTATACATTTACATAGTTAGGCAAAATATACCTAGGTTGATATGTTAAATTACGTAATTGTTTCATTCTACATCTAGTTTTTAATAGTTTTATTTTGTCGTACTCCTCGAGAACTAGTAACATATTTAATTTATTAAAGATTGACAGTACTTTACAGTGTTTGAAAACACTGCCTTCATCATCAAATTTATTTCTATATTCGGGTACAATGGTTTTAAGTATACTTAGTTGTAATTTGTAGATGTAAGTTAGGTTGGTTTTATATGTACGCCCATAACTACTTAAGCCGTAGCTTATTACAGAGTCAGCAAGAGAAAGATACAGCAGTCTTAATGTATTGTATGGTAATTTGTATTTAAGAATATTCATTTTAGCACGCAATGAGCGGAGTTTATTACATATATGCTCAATATGAGGCTTCCAGTTAAGGCGTTTGTCGATCACCAAACCCAGGTAAGTATGCTGCTCCACCAGCTCGAGCGGCGCGCATGCGCACGGTGACTGCGCCTGCGCGCCGTGCAAGCAAGTGTGACACTCAATAAGAGCTACTTCGATTTGAATCAACGTTGTTTATAATAAAAAAATATTTATTTTAACAAAAATAGCTTTGTGTTTATAAATCTAATTAAACAGTCAAAATCAACAAATATATACATCTACTACGCTAAAACATAGCCAAATGATGTCAAATTAACAGAACAAATATAAAAATGGTAGTTTTTTAACTCTCAAAATTCAAGATAAAGTTTAGTAAAAAGTTGGTACAACCACTTTATATTTTCTAAAAGGGACCTTATCGTCGGTGGTAAAATATTAAGTGATATCATCTGATATCGACTATAAATTTATGTTTAATTTTGATAGTCTTAATTTTTAGAGCACTTTAGTATTAAACTCTTACCAAAAACCTATAATTTTGGTTCGGCAAACACTAAATGATTAACGTATTTGAAAAGGGACCTTAGTGTCGGACGTAAAATGTTTAGTGACATAGTTAAGAATAAGTCTTGAAATACTTTTAATTTGTATTTTGCTGCGTCGCCAGCCAAATTGACGCCAGATTTACACATGAGGCATTGCCGGACCTACCATCCGGTCACCGGACAGTCCTCATGTGTATCGAAATGGATCCTGGGAATTAGGAGACCCAAACACCGAGTCAGCTGGGAGACATTCACACAACAACTAGAAGAGACCACCACGTGCCACACTACTCCGGTCTCCACAGCAGACGAAGTGGAAAAAGCGGCAGACCTGGTCACAGCTGGACTACAGGCGGCGCTATCAACAGCCTCCCACACCATCCCCGCCACAGAGAGGCACACGCCTCTCTCGGCAAGGATTAGGAGCATGATCGAGAAGCAGCGCCGCCTGCGCAGAAAATGGCAGGCTACAAGATGCCCAACGATCAAGGCAGAGCTCAGCGCCATGATCATAAAAACCAAGAAGGCGCTCACAGAACACAGGGCCGAGAGTTGGGAGAGCCACCTAGCGTCGGAAGAGGGTGATGTCCCCTTCATTCACCGTATCTGCAGACAGCTAGCGACAAAACCTGAGGCAATAAGACCACTCTACGACCCTGTAGACAACACTCCACGCTACAAGGCTGAAGATCGCGCAGAGATCTTCGCCGAGTACCTGGAGGGACAATTTAGGCCCAACCCGATGCACAATGCAGAACACCAGCAGAGCATCACAGAACACCTGGAGAGGTACTTCGGAGGCAACAGCAAGAGCAGAGGAAGACGCGGTCTTCTTCTCCCCCAGCCAGATGCAGCGAGCCCTCCAACGTTGCGACCCCAAGAAAGCCACGGGCGCCGATTCGATCCCCATTGTGGCAGTGACGCGCCTGTTCAACGGGATCATGCGCCCGGGTCACTTTCCCGAAACTTGGAAGACTGGGAAGGTAGTTATGCTGCCCAAACCTGGCAAAGACTGCCGAAGACCGGAGAGCTGTAGGCCAATAACTCTGCTCAGCACCCTCTCCAAGGTGTTCGAGAGGCTCCTGTTGGACAAACTTCTCCCCCACGTCGAGCCCCGTTCGGAACAGTTCGGATTCAGGCAACGCTACAGCTCTCTCGCGTGCTTCACTTTATGGCCAATGCAAGCAACAAGAAGGAGCATGTTGTGGCTGTCATGCTCGACATGGAAAAAGCGTTCGACTGGGTATGGCACGAGGGGCTGCTGTACAAACTGTTGAACACCACGGCCCCACGCAGCATCATAACGGTGATAAAGTCCTTCCTGAGCGGATGCAAGTTCCAAGTGGCAGTGGAACAGGCACTGTCCTCGGAGCGCCCAATCCTAGCAGGAGTCCCTCAGGGAAGCTGCCTTTCACCAGCATGCTATGCAACCTTCACCGATGATATCCCAGTGGTAGGAGGCGACGTCAAGCTGGGGCTGTTCGCGGATGACGCGGCCTTTTACACCGCATCCGTCAGCCCCACCCATGCCGTCAGGAAGATGCAGACCCAGTTAGACGCCCTACCAAGATGGCTTGAGGACTGGAGGCTTACTGTCAACGTCACCAAGACTCAGGCCTTCATGACCGGAAGAAAACAGACTTCACCTCCACTCCGCATGTTTGGTCAAGACGTGGAATGGAAGCACACGGTGAGGTACCTGGGTGTCACCATAGACCGGGGCCTCACCATGAAGCAGCACGAGGCGGAAGTGGTTTCAAGAACCAGTCCAGCGTGAACTACGCTGAGACCAGTCCTAAGGAGCAACCTGCCGATCCGCACGAAGCTGGGGATCTACAAAACGTATGTGAGGTCCAGGCTCACATACGCGGCGCCGGCGTGGTACGCTCTAGTGGCTACCACAAACCGAAACAAAATGAGAGCCCAAAAAAACCTGGCACTGAGACGTATTACAGATTGCCCACGCTTCGTGCGGAATGACCATATACAGAGGGCACTGAAATGGAAACCCTTAAACGCCTAGATCAGCAGACTGGCCAGCACAATGTTCCGGAAAGCTGATGAATCCCGCCACGAGCTGCTACGAGCTGCAGATGCAGCGACACCACCGCCACCACTAACAGTGGGAAATAAGAAGAGGAGATAAAGCTCCACCCGGGCCTCGAGGAGTCATGGAACATCACGAAGGCCCAACCAACTAAGAAACCGCCGTCGCAACCACGCGTCACCAGAAAGACTGGCCCGTAGTAACGGGCCGCGACAGAAGTAGCCTTAGTGTACATAGTACAGATAAGGCCCTCCCCCCACACTCCCAAGAAGTGGGAGTGTGAGAGATGAGCAAGGATACTCCTAATGATCAATAATTATCCGTTGACGCGCCGACAAGTACCGACACGTCTCTCAAACCGATACCGAGCTCACAGAAAGCATACAAGAGGGGCACCGACAATAAGGTCCCTTTTTCACTAAACTTTAAGGGCTGTTCTAAGTCTTAAAAAATCGATTTAAAAACTTGTGTCTTTGTCAGATTAAATTTTAGACCCTGCTTATTACTATAGAGTAAAAAAAGAAAAATTGTTTTTTTTCGACATTTTACTTTAAACGCGATTATCTCGGCAACTAGAACCGACAATAAGGTCCCTTTCCCCAGATAACGCCACATTTAGAAAAAAAATACACACAGTCGAACATAGAACCTCCTCCTTTTTTGGAAGTCGTTTTTAAAAGAGTACAAGTTGCCGCTACCAACAAGAATATTGTTGCCCAGTCAATTAAGAGAATTATTTGTGTGAATTAAAGTGAATTATTATTTCCGTACAAAAACAAATATTACCAAGAAATTGATCAAGGTTGCCAATTGCAAACTTAACAGAAATTACAGTAGCATTGTGTGTTCACGTTTTAACGTAAACAACCTAGAAACATGTCGTTATTTACCTACATTTAAAATAGAGGCACAGCTCAGAATGCATCTCACAGTGTGTGTAAGATCGTAAATCGTTATTATAATTATTATTTTATTTGTATCAGATGGAGAATTAGGTTTTAAAAGTATAATCATGTCGGATCGGAGGCATACTCGTAACGTTATACCTCATCGGTCATCAAATTGTTACCTCCAACTGCATTTTATAATCTGATTATCTGCATTTAATATCTAAACTATTATAAAACTCTAGATTTTAGCATCATTTGTTTTGCAAAAACGCACGGAGATCCGTGCCAACCTGGCACTTTTCATAATATGGCAATGTTTTTTTTTCTAATTTCCTTTGTCTTCGCATCACGCTGAGAGGGCAGGACTAATTAAAAAAAAATGGTACAGCGATATCTGGACATCCAAAAATGGTTATAGGATACTTTTTCCCCGACAACGGTCTAAAAAAATACGCACGAAGTTGCGGGCACTTCCTAGTTCTAAATAATATTATAAAAATCATCTTTTTTCATTCCATCAAATCTGCCTTTGATTGTTTATCAGACACTTTAAAATTAATGACATAGGTATGTTTGTTGGTTAGGTGTGTTTGTTTATAGGGTTGTTTGCCTCTATTGTAACGTTAAGTGTCATTTGTATTTGTATTTATTTCTTCTTGAGGTGTGCAATAAAGAGTATTCTATTCTATTCTATTCTATGTCGATGGCCTTATAGCAATTACGCCTCGTAAAATGTATCCGACAACGACGACAAATAAACTCAATTCTTCCTATGTGCTTGGAGCAGCACACATATTAAACTCAATTCTTCCTATGTGCTTGGAGCAGCACACATATATAGCACAATATAGCAATTGCTTCAGAATGTTTACCGTCCCCAGTATGTCTCTCCCGCTAGAATCTTGTAAATACTATTTTATCTAGATTCCTTTTTTATGTCATAGGGGGCAAACGAGCAAACGGATAGCCTGATGGAAAGCGATTACCATCGCCTATAGACAAGAGGAGTCCCCAGAGGAGACACAAGTGCGTTGTCGGCCTTTCAGGTGGGAGTACGCTCTTTCCTTAAAGTCGTATCGGTCCGGAAATACCGCAAGCGACAATTCATTCCACAATTCAGTCGTGCGAGGCAGGAAATTTCTAGAAAAACGCACAGTCGTGGACTGCCAACTATCTAAGTGGTGAGGATGAAAGGATTGTCGCGTAGAACGATTGCAGAAAGATGCGTCAGGAATCAATTCCTCGGAGCACTCCCCGTTATATGAGCGACTAAAGATGTGGAGATAATCCTTTACAGTGTGTATTTTCAATACCGCTGAATAGGTATTTAAATGTTGGTTAGACAGATAAGTCTACAATAGCTTACTTTGAGACTAGGTTGATCTCTGTGAGGTTGTCCTATTGTTTATTTATTATGATTGTCTTTGTGGATAAAATCCTGTGCTAATGTTACTCAAGGAAAGCGGCCACGTCAGAGAACTCGCCTGCGGGCTGTAACGCAGAGCGGGCTGAGTGAAATAGGCTAATTGTTCAAAGAGACTAATCAACGATGCGACAGCTTGTTACTCCACTGACTTGACGTCTAGGTACGACTTAGGGAATCGACCAATCACCTGAATCTGAATCTCGGCACCGCTTCACTTTCGGGATTGATCGATTCTGCACGTCCCCGCCCCGCTTCAGACACACACACACACACACAGACGCACACACACACACACACACACACACACACACACACACACACACACACACACACACACACACACACACACACACACACACACACACAGACACGCACGCGCACACACACACACACACACACACACACACACACACACACACACACACACACACACACACACGCACGCACGCACGCACACACGCATACACACACACACGCACGCACACACGCATACACACTCACAGAATTTTAATTAATTAAATAATAGTTTATTTGATGTTTATTTTTGCTTAATTTTTTGCCTACTATTGTATAAACCGCATATGTTACTCGGACTCGCAGATTTATTTAGTTTTAGTTTGGTCACTGACGGACACATTTTTTTCTATGTTACAACTGAATTTTTGTTTAAATAAATCATTTTGTATTTTTTTTTTTTTTTTTTTGTGAGCAAGAACATTATAAATGCGATTATGTGCCGTATGTCAGTCTGTTGACAGTCTGTATACCTACCTGTCGCTGAACTGTTACATAGTTGAAAGTAATATGAGCCCACTATGGACAAGGGACCACCTATATTTTCACTGTGTCATCGTAATCATCTGAACTCTTCCAAACGACCGTCACGTATTGAAGTTCATGCGAAAATAAACCAAACAATGAGTAGTAACAAGCGATGATGATACATTTACAAGCACACTACAAATTTAAACGCCAATAAAAACTTCATCATCCCAGTTGCATTACAATAGCGTGCCGTCACAAGCCGGCTTGACAAGCTAAATCTATGTCCGACTAGGGTTGCCATGTCTCAACATATATCCTAAGAAATTGGAATTTATTTTCAAGATCCTTAGAAATCTCAGGATTTTTTTAATGACATAGAGTTGTTTTTTTTGTTTTTTTTTTTGTTCTAAGTATCAAAACTTATCACACTATCACACCAATACTATAAAAGTGAAAGTTTGTGAGTGTGTTTGTTACTTCTTCACGCTCAAACGGCTTGACCATTTTGATAAATTTTGGTATGAAGGTAGCTGATACCCTAGATTAACTCAGACTCATTTTTACCCCGAAACCTGTAGTGTTCCCGTGGGATGAGCGACTAACACCGCGTGGCGCAGCTAGTTATAAATAATAATAAAACAAACAAACTAATTTAAATCAACTGTTATCTGAAACCAGATTTTCCTACAAAGCTGTAATTTACATTTACAAAAAAAATCGCGACATGCGAGAAAATTTCAAGATTACAATGGTAAGGGCTTTGTTAGGAATGCCTCGTCGGCCGGGTCCCAACACTGACATCTACGATAACTCAGTTGTAGAACGATGTAAAGAGAAGAGAAACACAAGGGTAAACGAAAACGATATATATTTTACATGAAAACAAATTAACACAATTAAAGATCGGAGCACAATTAAATTTAACACACAAAATTAACACAAATTAAAACGCGAAATTTAAACTAAATCTTAACTAATGTAGTCCTTTATCTAACACTGACTAACAAGATGGTATACACTGGAGTAAGAGACTGGACGGAAGTACTGGCGGATCGCTGATCGACGCACTTGAGTAACAGAGTGATGGCTCGATGTTGACTGAAGTTGTACTACAAATTTGTGAGAAAATGGGCGT
Organism: Apotomis betuletana; assembly: GCA_932273695.1. Taxonomy (NCBI): domain Eukaryota; kingdom Metazoa; phylum Arthropoda; class Insecta; order Lepidoptera; family Tortricidae; genus Apotomis; species Apotomis betuletana. Next base: position 1,809,118 of record OW026302.1, read on the forward strand.
CCTTTTATTTGATCTGTTACATGTCTTAGAGGGACGCCCGCTCAGTTACATTTTACTGATTCCTACTTATAATACATTATTTAGCTTAAATTTAACTTATAGCTAACATAAAGGTTTATTCGTGGAACACAAATATGTAAGTGATTTTGATGTGAGAGCTCCCATTTAATTACAATTAAATAAAATTCACATCATTTCTTTGTCTCGACTCAGAGGCCGTCTCGCTCACACGGGTCGAGATCTATACCTTTCTTGTCCCTCATATCGCGCCGTGCTCGGCGCGTCGTGTTATTTTTATGTTTGCCGTGCTCGCAGCAGGTTGCGGCCGGTATAATATTAAGTGATTTTACTTATATGTTCATGAGGAACATTACTACAAAGTTTCAGGATATTCTAATTTTTATCCTTAAGTTTTACATTAAATGTAAACAACATGATTCCTTTGTCTCGCGCTGCGAGTGGAAATTACCACGATGAGTCATACTTGTTTACTTTAAGACGTCGTGGTCTTTTAACTATTTTAGTTAGTTATTTTTGGGAGCTCTCTTACAATAATGTTTTTAGGAAAATAAGTGTTATACACATGAAATTGCCGCTTTTTTGGGCATTTAGGAACGCAATAAAATATATTATTTATTTATCTTAATATTAATTTTCGCCTAACTGTTTACAAATATATTCAAATCATTTATTTATACATATATTTATTACGTGGGCCTAGCTGTCCGTAACATTCTCCCCCCGCCGAGCTCCCGCGTAGGCTCGGGTTGCAAGGGGAGGACAGCTAGTTTTCTTGCAGGCCGGCGAAAAACTCCTCCTTTGGTGCGGACTTCCACGTTGCGCACCTCTCCGTCGGGACCCGGATGCGTAGCCACGACGATCCCCTTCGGCCAGACGTTGCGCGGCAGCGTGTGATCGGCTATCACGACGTAGTCGCCTGGCTGGATGCGTCGCTCGTTCCCCGTCGGTGATGACTGCCTGGGCGCGAGTGTAGGTAGGTACTCGCGAACCCACCGCGCCCAGAAGAGTTCGGCGAGCGCCTGGCTGGCCCGCCAAGTGCGTCGGTCGGCTTCTCGGCAGGGCCCGACGAGCGGCGCTGCGGTAGGCGCGCCCAGCAGGAAATGATTGGGCGTCAGCGCCTCGTCGTCCGCCGGGTCGACGGACACGTGGGTGAGTGGCCGAGCGTTGACAGTGTGCTCGGCCTCGGCGAGCAGCGTGGCGAACACCTCTTCTTTGGGTGCCCGCGTGTGCAGCGTCGCCGTTAGCGCGGTCTTTACAGACCGCACCAATCGTTCCCAGGCACCGCCTTGATTGGGTGCGCCGGGAGTGATGAAGCGCCAGTCCAGGCCGTGGTACAGCCCGTAGTTGCGTAGCGCAGGCAGCCATTCCGCGTAGGCCGCCCGTAGCTCGAGGTCCGCGGCCCGGAAGCAAGTCGCGTTGTCGCTGTAGATTTGCGCGGGCCATCCGCGCCTCGCGGCCAGCCGCCGCAAGGCCATGATGGCGGAGTCAGTGGACAGCGTGTGGACTGTCTCGAGGTGCACGGCGCGCGTTGACAGGCACGTGAAGAGCGCCACCCAGCGTTTTTCTCTGCGGCGGCCGACGGTGACCCACACAGGACCGAAGTAGTCGGTCGCTGTGTAGGTGAAGGGCCGCTGGCACGGCTCGAGGCGGGCTCGCGGCAGGTCTCCCAGCGCCGGGACGCGGGGTTGCGTGCGCCGAAGCACGCAGGTCCGGCAGGCGTGCGCTATAGCGCGCACAGTGGGCCGCAGGCGTAGCACCCAGTACTGCTGCCGGACGTCGTTGACGACGCGCTCGTGGTTCGCGTGCGCCGCTCGCTCGTGTTCCCGCTGCAGCCACAGCCGCACAAAGGGATTGCGGCCGTCCAGGATGGCCGGGCGTCGGTTGACGTAAGCGGGCGCGGCGTCGATACGCCCGCGCACCCGCAGCAGGCCATCTTCTTCGTCGATGTACGGGTCGAGCTTGTATAACTTGCTTTTCATGTCGATGGGCTGTCCGCGGGACAGCGCTCGTAGCTCGGCCGGGAAGTCTTCTCGTTGCGCCTGTTGCAGCCACATATGTTCAGCGTTCTTGAAGTGCTTCTGCTGCAGCTCGGTGGGTTGTTTTGTTCGCAGTCGTTCCACGAACTGCAGCATGCGGGCGGTCGTGCCTATCAGTCGGTTATATTTAGAGAACCGACTGACATCCGGCAATGGCGACTCCCATCTCTGTGTGGCTGCAACTTGGGCTTCTGTGTGGCTGTCTTGCGGCGGCGTCGGCGTCTCTCGCGGCCACTCGGAGGCCGGACGTTGTAAGAAGTCCGGCCCGCAGTACCACCGGCTGGCGGCGTCGAGGCGGCGTGTGCTATCGGCTCGCGTCGCGTCGTCAGCGGGGTTTTGTTTCGTCGGCACCCATCTCCATTGCTCGACGTTGGTGGTCTCGGCTATCTCGCCGAGACGGTGCGCGACGTAGGCGCTGTAGCGGCGGGCGTCGTCGCGCACCCAGTGTAGCACGGTTCTGCTGTCCGTCCACAGGAACGTGTCGTCGATGCGTAGACGATGTTCTTTAGTGATGCTGGCAGCTAGTCTCGCCCCGATGAGCGCAGCTTGCAGTTCGAGGCGTGGTATGCTGAGCTGTCGCGTCGGGGCTACTTTAGCCTTAGCAGCGACGAGGCTCACACGGGCGTCGTCGTCTTCTTCTTCGCGCCAGTAAGCTACGGCCGCGTAGGCTTGAGCGCTGGCGTCTACGAACACGTGTAGCTCACGTTTCGTAGCTCCCCCCGTAGAGGCGTAGGGGCGCGGCAGTCGTAGGGCGGCCACGGATTGCAGCCCTCGTAGCCAGTCAGCGAACTCGGCAGCTTCAGTGGGCGGCAGGGCGGCGTCCCAATCGAGCTTCAGTTCCCACAGTCGTTGCAGCAGTATTTTTGCAGAGATTGTGTAGCTCGCGAGTAGACCGAGCGGGTCATACACGCTCATCACGGCGCTCAGCATCTCTCGTTTTGTAGGCGTGCGGCGTAGCTCTCGCACGTCGGCCGGAACTCGGATCATTTTAGTGTTAAACCCGAGTTCGTCGGCGTTCGGATCCCACATCAATCCGAGAATTTTCTGTGTTTTGTCGCCGCCAAGCTGCGCGGGCGTCGTTGCTCGGAGCTCTGCAGGTAGCGACTCCATGAGGCGAGTCGCGTTGGAGCTCCATCCGCGCAGTGTGAATCCGCCCGCTTTGTGAGAGGCGGCGACTTGCTTCGATGCTTCGCAGGCTTCCTCTTCTGTGTTGAAACTCGACACGAAATCGTCCATGTAGTGATTCGTGGTAATCTCTTCAACGGCCATCGGGTGCTGCTCGCGGTTTTGTTCGGCGTTGTGATCTCGCACGCTGTGAGCCAAGTAGGGTGAGCTCGCAGCGCCGAAAAATATCGACGTCATTGCGTATGTTTCTGGAGGTCGTGTGCGATTGGCGCCTCTCCACAGGAACATTTGTGACGGCCGGTCTTCTTCGCGTAACTTGATTTGAAGAAACATTTCTTGTATGTCGGCAGTCACGGCGTAGGCTCCCTCTCGGAATCGAAACAGAATGCCTAGGATCGATTGGAGTTTGTCGGGGCCCTCCAGTATGTAATCGTTGAGGCTGCGGCCCTGGCAGGTGGCCGCGGCGTCGAAAACCAGGCGTATTCGTCCCGGCTTGTTCGGATTGGTGACTGCGAAGTGCGGCAGATACCACATCTTGTTGCTCGGCGCCGGCTCCATCCGCTCGGCGTACTTCTTGGCGAACAAGTTGTCCATTTCTTTGGTGTATGCTTCGGCGAATTGCGGGTCTCGGTCCATCTTTCGCTCGATTCCGTGCAATCGTCGCAAAGCCATGTTGTAGGTGGATGGCATGTTGACGTTGTCATCACGCCAGAGCTGCCCGACTTCGTAGCGCGGGCCGTCGACGCGCCGCACAGTGTCTTCGAAGATTTTCGTAGCTCGCTCGTTCTGTGGTTTCGTTTTGACCGCCGCCGTGATGCCCAGCGAGTCAATGTGGAAGTATGACTTTAGCTGGGCGTTGATGTCGTCATCGTATGGCGGGCGGCGGTCTTGCTCAGTCGGTGCCTCCGACGTAGTTGCGGGTCGGGCGGCGTCCTCTTCTTGTAGCGGCGCCTCGTACCCGACGTAGCAATGTAGTACGGTTTGCCATCTCGCGTACTGTTGTGGCGCCGACCCGAATAGCACCCATCCGAGTGGAGACAGCATGGCGGCGGGCTCGTCGATCTTGCCCACGCGCATTTCGTATGGCAGCATCAGGTGCCAGTTGTCGGCGCCGATGAGAATGCGCGGGCGTGCTGTGTCGTAGCACGCGGCGCTCATATCCGCGAGGTGCGGGAACTGCGTGACGTAGTCTCGCTCTGCTCTCTGTGCGCGTAAGCCCAGGTCGGTGACGGTCCGTAGGCTTAGTGGATGAGCCGGACCGCCTGTTTGGCTGCGCACATGGGCGTGCACTCGACGGCTCTTCTGCTGCGTCGTCATGGACCCCACGCCTTGGATATGCAGGCGCGAGGTCGTACCGTCGGCGCCGATTGCATCTGCGAGGTCCTCTTCGATCAGTGAGATCGTGGACCCCTGGTCCATCAAGGCGTAGGTGAGTGTCTCGCCGCGGGGTCCGCCGACGATGACTGGGATCACTTTCAACAGGACCGAAGACACGTTGCGTCCAAATTCGGCTGTGTTGGCGGTGAACTCTTCGACGCACGCCGTCGTCTCTGGCGGTGCGTCTGGTGCTGCGTGCGCGTTAGGGCGGCGTCGCGACGCCGCGGTATAGGTCGCAGCGGCAGCTTGTGGCGGGGCAGTCGGCGTGGCGCTTCGTCTAGCGCCTGGCGTGGTAGCGGCTTGCTTGACTGCGTAGGTAGCCGGTGCGTACGGTTGATAGGCGTACGGCGTGGCTTGTGGCGCAGGCATGTACGGCGCTGCTTGAGGTGCAGGCATGTACGGCGCTGCTTGTGGCGCAGGCATGTACGGCGCTGGGGCGCTCGGTGTATGCGTCTGCGTCTTCTCGGCGTGTAGCAGTCGGTGGTGTGGATAGGTGCAGCCGGGAACGTTGCAGCCGCGGGCGTTGCATTGGTCGCGGCGGTGCTTGCGCTCCAGGCATTTGAAGCATATTTGGTTCTGTCGCACCCAATCCCATCGGGCTCCGACTGGCACGGCGATGAGTTTGCGGCATTCGGTAGTGCGGTGGCTGCCTCCACAGTATAGGCAGCTGGTAGGTTGCTCGAGTGCGTATGTCTGCACACGATCTCTCAGAGGGCGTCGTACGGCTCCTCTGCCGGCGTTGGCCGCCGTGCGTTGCTCTGGGACGCGCTGTGATCCACGTTGCTCGGCGGCGGGCGTCGGTCTTCTATGCGGCGCCTTAGCGTGCGAGAATTCCATCTCGGCATCGCTTTCTTCGAGGAGGAACTCCGCCATCAACATGAGTTCGTTTTCGGCGGAGCTCAGGTGCTCCTTAGCGTAGGAACACCAGCGACTGCGCAAGTGTGGGCTCAGTCGCTCGGTGACTTCCCGGATGAGAAGTGGGTTTGCGCCGTAGCTTCGGCGGTCCAGGTCCACAAGCGTAGAAACGATATTCATAATGCGTATGGCGAACTGGTTGAGATCGTTGGCGCTCGGTCCGAGCGGCGGCATTCTGCGCAGCTCGTCGATGGCGCGATCAATGAGGAGATCGGTGCGCCCGAAATTCTTCTTAAGGACCCGTATGATTAGGTCGGGTCGAGCGGAAGAGGCGATCATGTGCTGCACACATTGACGGGCTTCTCCTCGCAGGCAGTGTCGCAGGCGCGCGACATTTTCGTATGCGGAGTACTTGTAGCGTGCGGTGCTCTCGGTGTACGAGTTATAGAAGGTGAGCCACTCGCTTGGCTCCCCGGAGAATGGCGGCAGCTCGTAGACTTGCTTCGGAGGCGGCCGCATCATGGTCTCAATGGTGTCGGTGAGGCGGTCGATCACTCGGTCTCGGCTTGACGATCGTTCTCGACGGCTGTATGGTGTCCGGGGCTCCTCCTCGTGTCGCTTGCGTGTCTCGCGTTGCGGTGTAGGGGGCCGTGCCTGCTTCGCGTGGACCGCGTCGGCAGGGTGGACGTTGGACAGCCAATCGTTGACGCGTCGCTGTGAGTCGGCTTGAGATCCGCCGGCCCGAGATTGCTCGTCGATGCGCTCCATCTCGACGGCGAGCCTCTTTTCAACGAGCTCGCGTTCCAGACGAATTTCTTCTAGTCTGAGTTGCTGGAGTTGTTCCATTGCGGCGAGTTCTGCTTCTTGGCGGCGCATGTCCGTAGTGTTTGACGCTCGAGAGTGAAGTGATGACGGTCGGCGCGGCGCGTGGGTTTTATCTCCAAACGTGACGCTGAACTCGCGCCGCTGCGCGCGGGCCTCTGATTGGTCGGCCGGCGCGGAGTGCTGTGATTGGCCGGCGTGCGCGGCCGGCGCGGTGTGCTGCGATTGGTCGAGGCGCGCAGTCTTCGACAAATGTTTGTCCAGTTCGCTACGCCAAGCCGTAGTGTCGGTTGGCGGCGAAACTGGAGCTTCCTCGGCGGGAGACTCGGGTGAGTCTGTTTGAAACTGCAGTCCCGTAGGCGGTCGGGCATGGGCAGCGGGCGGTGAATGTGTGACAGCCACATTGGTCACCGCAAACCGCTGTAAGTCGACTGCAGCTTGTGTGCGCTCGCGCTGTGCGCGCGCACTCTCCTCGCTCTTGTTTCCGCGTGTATTAACCATCGCTAACTATTTGGAAACCGCACTTCCAAACCTAACAACGAAATACCTAAACTAATAACTAGCTCCGATCCGGTTCGAAGGACCAAGACAATGTTAGGAATGCCTCGTCGGCCGGGTCCCAACACTGACATCTACGATAACTCAGTTGTAGAACGATGTAAAGAGAAGAGAAACACAAGGGTAAACGAAAACGATATATATTTTACATGAAAACAAATTAACACAATTAAAGATCGGAGCACAATTAAATTTAACACACAAAATTAACACAAATTAAAACGCGAAATTTAAACTAAATCTTAACTAATGTAGTCCTTTATCTAACACTGACTAACAAGATGGTATACACTGGAGTAAGAGACTGGACGGAAGTACTGGCGGATCGCTGATCGACGCACTTGAGTAACAGAGTGATGGCTCGATGTTGACTGAAGTTGTACTACAAATTTGTGAGAAAATGGGCGTCCTTTTATTTGATCTGTTACATGTCTTAGAGGGACGCCCGCTCAGTTACATTTTACTGATTCCTACTTATAATACATTATTTAGCTTAAATTTAACTTATAGCTAACATAAAGGTTTATTCGTGGAACACAAATATGTAAGTGATTTTGATGTGAGAGCTCCCATTTAATTACAATTAAATAAAATTCACATCATTTCTTTGTCTCGACTCAGAGGCCGTCTCGCTCACACGGGTCGAGATCTATACCTTTCTTGTCCCTCATATCGCGCCGTGCTCGGCGCGTCGTGTTATTTTTATGTTTGCCGTGCTCGCAGCAGGTTGCGGCCGGTATAATATTAAGTGATTTTACTTATATGTTCATGAGGAACATTACTACAAAGTTTCAGGATATTCTAATTTTTATCCTTAAGTTTTACATTAAATGTAAACAACATGATTCCTTTGTCTCGCGCTGCGAGTGGAAATTACCACGATGAGTCATACTTGTTTACTTTAAGACGTCGTGGTCTTTTAACTATTTTAGTTAGTTATTTTTGGGAGCTCTCTTACAATAATGTTTTTAGGAAAATAAGTGTTATACACATGAAATTGCCGCTTTTTTGGGCATTTAGGAACGCAATAAAATATATTATTTATTTATCTTAATATTAATTTTCGCCTAACTGTTTACAAATATATTCAAATCATTTATTTATACATATATTTATTACGTGGGCCTAGCTGTCCGTAACAGGCTTCTTTGGACTAAACATTTTTCTATCGCCTTATTCGACGTTAAACGGTAAACGTCCCTGTGGTCGACACTGTCCCAATAGTTGCCATCTTGGATGTTATGTCATTAGCAATAGACGTGACAGCATGGTGTCGACTAGTAGGCATTAGCGTGTCGAGCACAGGGACGTTTACCCTATATTTGCTATTTAGCGATACGTGTCATTTGTCACTGTCAATGTCATTAGCTTGAATTGTATACTACCTATTTCTCTAATTGAATCTGAGTAAGTTTTGAGAAAATCGACTTTTCGTAACAAGCTCGGAAAACGAATTACCGTTTATTGCCTTAGAAATTGAATGAACTAGGTAACAACGTAACAACACTAACTAATGTACAACGTCAGTATTTTTAAGCGATTCTGGCTAATGCCAATATAAGGCTTTTTGGTTTCGAAGTAACGATATGCCGCGATATCTCATTATAATTTAATAAAAAATGTAGATATGAAGAAACTTTTGAGTGGTTTTATAGTTTTAAGTCAGATAGATAGCACTATTTGGCTTACACCATTAGATGCGAAATTGTCATAGCTATCGAATGGTATAAAAAAAGCCAAAAAGGCGTATCTATAGCGCTTTTTGGCTTAGCAGGGCAGTATTATAATACTCGAAAGATTACCTGGTGATATAACAAATCAAAGCACAGTCAAAATTAACTCTCAAATTTTTTCTCCGGTCTTTTGAATGATTCTAACTGGCAACCCTATCGAGTGACACGGCCAACTCGCACGCTGGAATTAGCATTCCCAAACAGAGCCACCTGGAGCTACTAATATTGGTACTGGCTGACAGTTCCCAATATTGCACTTGTCTTTACAAGCTTGCATTCTAGACAAAGGATATACATTGCCACGATGCCACGTAAAGTAAAATTGTGTTTTAGCTCTTAGGTAAGGTCATCACACTATAATTATAATGGCGAAAGTTTGTGAGTATGTTTGTTACTTTTTCGCGCTCAAACGGCCAGACCGATTTTGATAAAATTCGGTATAGAGGTAGTGGACACCCTGGAGACATAGGCTACTTTTTATTCCAAAAAAATGTAGTGACCTTGTGGGTTGAGCGGGTAACAGCGCGCGGTGCAGCTAGTAGAATATAAACACCACACTAAGTAAGTGTTACAGTAACATATATATTCCATTCTTTCATTGCGTGCAGTCGAAAATGAGTTGAAAAAAACAGTTTTCTGCGTGAATTTTGACAATTTCGAGTAGTTTTTGAAACAAAAGTTATCAATGAAAATTTCAAACAGTGGGTTTCAAATATATACTTACCAATAAATTGCAATAGCCCTGTTCTAATTAGTGACAATGATAACATTTTAAGAAACATGTTTGATGATCATAGAGAAAATTGTCTAAAACAATCGGCATTTTTGAACGGATAAGGAGCCTTAAGAGCTACGCTCTTGTCGGTGGAGAAGATTCCATACATCTCATTCTTGCGCTTTAAAACGGGATCCTATTACTAATCCTCCACTGTCCGTCTGTCTCCAGGCTGTAACTCATTTGTATGCGGCGCCATACATACCAGGTGCAAACTTTACTTAACCCTCGGTGCGCGAGACCGGCTCGCACTCGTCCGGATGTTTTACCTGTTCCGATACTTTGTTTAAGTATAACCCAAAATTTAATAAATAAAAGGTCAACATTACTCAAACAAGACTCGTAAAAGCTCAACTATTTTTATTCTTCAATCTTATCAAATACGGGGCCGAGCGCCATAAAACGATTATACTGAACCCACTACAATACATGTTTGTTTTACCAAAAAATTAAACGGCCAAGTGCGAGTCTGACTCGCGCACCGAGCGTTCCATATGTACAAATACTTAACCCATCCTAACTGACCGGGTTAAGTTAAGTTTGCACCTGGTATCTATGGCACTGCATACAAATAAGGTGCAAAGTTATCGCAACCGATCATGTTTTTTAATGGATACCCCTCTTAAATATTTATTTTATTCTGTTTTTTAGTATTTGTCGTTTTAGCACCAACAGAAATACATATCCTGTGAAAATTTCAACCTGGCTAACTATCACGGTTCATGAGATACACCCTGGTGATAGACGGACGGACGGACGGACGGACCGACAGACCGACAGACAGACAGACAGACAGACAGACAGACAGACGGACGGACGGACGGACGGACGGACGGACGGACGGACGGACAACAGATTCTTAGTAATAGGGCCCCGTTTTCACCCGTTGGGTTCGGAACCCCAAAAAGTTCATCTTTTAGAAAGTTATAATCTTGCCTTTTACAAATGCATCCGTACACCACTAACTAGTCACTAGATTATATAGTCATGTGGGCAAGTGTACGCAGTGGGTAAGTGTCCACAAAACAATGTATTTCAGTCCTAAATGAATGGGTGTGCGCACACTTATTCACTGCATACGAATATACCTAGAAAACTTCATCCTCGTCAACGTCAAACGTGTTTGACGTGTAAAAAATATCCTATAATCAAAATTTAGATTCAATAGCTTCTAGAATTTACTATGTATATCGCCACTTCGGAGATATCTCTTTAGACAGTTGTATGTGGAATAAGGTCCCAGGCACCATAAAACGATAATACTTACTGAGCTAAACCCACTTGTTCTTAGCTTGCCTCACACAAGAAAGGTTTACTTTCCATAAGTTAATCTTGCATTTTACAAAATTTGCCAGAATATTGGTAAAAGGGAGGTTTATAGCGGGATCGTGGATTTCCAACTTATTCTTAAAAGCTTATTCGTGAAATTTGGTTTAAGACTGCTTCTGACATGACTTGCCTAAATGGTAAATCCCGTCACGAGGCGACGACGAAAATCTTGATGTTGGAGAGAGTAGAAAACCATGTCGCTTGAACAATAGCTATTTTATTATCTTGAACAAATCTTGAAGAAATGTGCAGTGTATAATGTTGGTTGTTATTTATACATAATACCGAATTTTCTTTATTATACCGAACCTAAAACCGATTCACGTCTTTCGTTTTGTTTTGTAAAAACTTCCTGAACTTTTATAAAACTGCCTTAAACTTTTGAAACTGTCATTCTAATGGCGGTTATTAAATTTAGTTATTACATTTATTTCCTAAATTATAATTCATTTCGACCTCATAATGGATGAAGGATTGGAAAGAATTACAAGGTGGGTGAATCTAAATAAAAACTTGGTATATCCGAATATTGTTAAAAATAATATTCTTAGAGTGTAATTTCTGTTTCTGTGTGATAAGCATTTGGGATTGATCACAACTACCCCATAAAAACTATAACTTTTTCTGTTTTAGATAGAAAACTACCGTGAGTCTCAGACATATTCGCGAAGTTTGTAAGCACCTGCCTACTGAGCCGGCGGTCCCGGGTTCGAATCCCGGCCAGGACAAATATTTGTGAGAAAAACTCTAATATTTGTGCTTGGGTCATGGTTTTTCTACGTATCTAAGTATATATTTATCTGTATAAGTATGTATATCGTCGTCTAGTACCCATAACATAAGCTTTCTTGAGCTTAATTTGGGACTAGATCGATTTGTGTGAGGTAGTCTGATATTTATTTATTTATTATATTAAAATACATAAACGGGTTTACTCACGTCGTAGAAGTCGAATAACGCTCGACATGTTTCGAATCGGTACGCGATTCATCATCAGGAGAGCCGATCAGTCGCGGCGGCGGCCATCGGCCAACTGAACACCGAACACTCAACATGTCGAGCGTTACTTATTCAACTTCTGCGACGTAAGTAAACCCGTTTAGGTATGTATTTTAATATTCTTATCTACGTTTGAGGTTCCAAACTCTCACGAGTGGGTCTAACTATAATTATAACAAAGTACTCAGTACCGTAGCTGTCACAAAGAGACGAATGACTTGTTTGATTTCAATTGCTTGTTTCCGATAACTCGCCATTGTATGTTACTTAGAAGCTCGTGGTCTTGAGCTGAATCGTTATCACACATATAAACGTGGACATTTTATAATAAATAAGTTTAGAATAGAATGGAATTTATTTGTTTGTAAATCACAGGTAAGTAGTACAATATGATCTTATATTTTAAAAACATAGAGTGCTCCGTGTTTTGCCTTTTGCCGTACATTTGTTATACCCGTTTGTTTCTGTCAAAATTTCATTTTTGTGGTTTTTTTTATAGCCGACTGTACTTTTTATTGAACATCTATCGCTCACTGAGACGATTCTAAAGACCCCAAGCTCGGTAGAATTGCTTTACCTATTACATCGTTTTTACTGCCACCTTCCGGCTCCATCGTCAGACCGTCAGCTCCATAGAACCATATAGTATTATCATCAAAGTTAAGTATGCAAAATTTCAGTTCAATCAGATTTCACCCCACCCAACATACACGTATAGCCCTGCAAGGGGTTTTACAACCCACGCCATATTGCGGATTTTCAGTGGTACTGGTAAATTTTTGGTAACTGACGTTGAAAGTCGGTGAATGTCACTGATGTAAACAAAAGAAGGAAACAGGGCTAATATTCCGATAATTTCAAGTAGGTAATTTTTCCATGATAAAGCCAAAAGTATCCACAGTCAAGTTTTTCTATAGGATTCAGTATTCATTTCGCAAGAAGAACGAAGGATTGAGCAGCATTCCGGTAAACCATGTTTTGAATTTTGATAATGACAAATCCTTGACTGACGTTTAATAATGCAAATATGACGTATGCACATTATTGCCATATAAAAGCTGTTTGTAGCGCCACTATCCCTGGGCCGGACCGATGCCTGCTAGGCTATACATTGTTACATACATACATTATATAAACACACTTAGATAGGTACATACATACATTGAAAGTTAAATAAAAGCTTGTAATAAAAGCTTGAAAAAATCTTAATTGGTTGCTTTCTTAGCATAACTTCATTTTCTGATGGTTTACATCGCACATACTATAAATTGCGAATTAAATAAAAGCTTGTAAAAATATTGCTTAGCATAAATTCGTTTTCTGTTGGTTCGCATCGCAACTGATTGCATTACGTAACAACTTTTTACGACTGCCGTGTTTTAGTAAACATAACATTTTAATTGCTCAAAGCTCACACCTATCGCTTTGAACTCACATCAAACGTGTATTTACTATAATATAATATTTGTATAGTCGTTAATATTATATTTGGTTAAAAAATATTTTTGTAGCAAATTATAAGTTGGTAAATTACGAAGGGCAATTTGGAATACAAATTGGACGGGGAATTTATCGTAATTTCGGGAGTATTTAAGTCAGATAGGTATTATTTAACTTATTGAAATCGGATTAAGTCAATTATTATGAGGTTGAAATTTATTGTTTGCCATATAAATTGATACCAATGAGGAGGCAATGAGGAAGGAAGATACTTATATTTAATGAATTATTTCGAAGGAGTTTCGTGGAATGTTCATTTTATCATGCGCTCGACTATGGGGTGTAGAATTAAAACGAGCACTGTTTTATGGAATAATATTTGACGGAAAGCAGTAAATTATAATTCTAATGCCGTCCACAATACCCCAAGAGTAGCAAGATAATGTGCAGAAATTCGCAATTTAGACGGAATGGAGTGGAGTTGATTCTTTTTGTGGCCAGAGTAGTACATAGTTACTTAGTTTCTTAAAATATATATAGGAACAAGCATAATTTAGTTCACGATGACTTCTATTTAAAATATCATTTTATTATACGCTTAATATTTAATAATGAATTATTTATAAAAAAAAAATATTAGCATGCCTGTACATGTCTGCTGAATATACATGATAATTTAATTATGAGTAACACCATTGTAACTATATTTCTGGCAAATCAATCTCGGAATATTTTAATTTTGAACGATCATTATAAATTATATTAAATTCATCTTAGGTTTGTAATAAGTAACTCGAATAGATAAGCAAGTTCCTAGTAATAATTATAGGCCCGTAATAGAATAGGTATCAATGTCGAACCCAGCTCGAGGGTATTCATTAAGGAAAGTTAATTATTTATTAGACGTTACCAATTATTTTCTAACTAGCTGCGCCGCGCGGTGTTACCCGCTCATCCCACGGGAACAATACAATTTTTCGGGATAAAAAGTAGCCTATGTGTTAATCCACGTAGTAGAGTTGTTAGTCCGCTGTTTTCTAACATAATTGTGCGCATCGGGTTACAAGCATGAAATTTCTACCACAGATAGAGTGTTCCTTGGTGATTATTTTCAGATGTGGAGGGAAGTCAGATTCATCCCCTGTGAGGCGTGAGAGCGGAGTGAATAGGACCAAGTATACCTCTTTTCTTTCTTTATTGCTGGTCAGTTAAGTCTACTAGGACTTGTCTGGTATCGTTTCCGTGTTAAACGGATGTCAGAAATTCATTTTTGATGTTATTTTTGTATAGTTCTATATAAAAATATGGGTGTATCACCGAAAAGGTAAAAATCACAACCAGTTTTTTTATTCAGTGATGTAAATTAGTTAAATTTCGTTAACATTTTTAAATTATTATTATTATTTCAATAAGCGTATTTAATCTAGTTTCTAAAAATATATGCATATTGGGCACTTTTTATACAAACAGTACCTTAAAATAAATGTTTAAGTCGGCGTAACCAACGTAAATCTCCGAACACATCCTATTTCGCTTCATTAAATACATTAAATAATGATTATTAACAAGCTTTTAAATACAATATATACCAAATACGTCCTAGAAAAACAGATTTATGTAATTTAAACAAAATATTTTTTTGCTAATATAATCTCGAGCACACGGGCTAATCTCAACATCAACAATTTATTTAAGTTACTGTTTGTATGAAGAGTGCCCAACATGTATATAGGTTTAGAAACTAGATTAAATTTACTGTTCTGCAATATTTTTGTTAGTTGTAAATATTAAGGAAATATAACTAATTTATCTCCCTGAATAAAAAAAACTTGTTGTGATATTTACCATTTCGGAAATACACCCATATTTTTATATGGTACTATAAATAAATAACATAAAACATAAATTTCTGATATCTGTTTTATATGAAAACGATACCACTTAAGCCCTAGCAGGCGGGGCGCACTCCGCGATTAACGTTTCCCGCTACAAGTACATGCCGGTGGCCGCATGCATGCGGACTATTCAGTGGCTGACACGCTCTGTCTCGGAACGCACGTACCTACACGATTTTCGCGCGCGTCTCGCTCACGATTTACGTCGCAAGTGAACGTTCCGCATTCATCTGTTGATACCAGTGTTATATTATAATATAAAGTGTTTAAATGAGTAAAAAGACAGCGAAAAGATATTGTATCGCAGCGGGTTGTAGGAACAATGATCGAAATTGGAATCACGCGTTTTTAGTTCTCCCAACACGTCCGAAGGTTGCTGAAAGGTAAGAAAATGAACATAATATATAATAAGTAGTAACTGAATAATAATAAAAAACATATTGCAGGTGTATCTACTTCCATATATTTAACACTGGTTACTCAGAACAATTTTAATTGTCAATTGTAGATTATTTGCTGATACCTATTTGTCAATTTAAATTCTAGTAAAATAAGTATGTCTACTACTAAATCAACAATCATAGAGGTTTTTATAATAATATTTAATATCAAGTTTGTAAAATTACTAGTAATGAATAAACGATTGAGTAATAGTTTGATAGGTAAGTATATAAATATATAAATAATGAGTTAAAAGAAATGTATTGGAAGAGATCCCTAATAGGGATAAGTTCGCCTTCGTACATGTTTTATTTGTTACTAGTGACCCGCCCCGGCTTCGCACGGTGCGTCCGTGCGTATTTTTAAAGATCTAAGCATACATAGGGGCAGACAGACAGACATCAGGAAACGACTTTGTTTTATACTAGGTGTGTAGTGATGAATATATAAATAAATAAATAAATACCGGACAACTAAGCAAAAACAAAATGAAGCTCAAGAATTTAATTACATGTTAAGGTAACGCATTCGTTGCATTATTTTATTATATTATACGTATTAAAATGTTTAAAAATTAAGCTAAACTGTTTTGCGGCCTGGTGGTTTTTTCGTCCTAATTCTGAGATTGATTATTTTATAGTTATGTACAGGCAAGCGTACATGGTTAGAAGTCTCATACGTGACGAGGCTAATCAGTTATCATTGTAGATTCATGGAAAACTTGTAAATTATCATTACGCGACGTGACGGCGGAAGTCACGTCGCTCACGTAGGATAATGTAACTATATATTAAGTGTTAAGTATCAATTAAAGTGGTGTGGTTGTAGTAGTTGTCGTTAAGTATCAAGCTGTGGTTTCACTCTGCTCCTCTGCCTCGGCATATATCATGTATCATTTAAAATTCAGTTAGGGTTACTCCCTACATTTTGGTCCTTCGAGCCGGATTCCCAATCAGGATTCCGGAACCGGATTGGGGTGGGGTGCACTATATCATCGAGCGCCGAGAGCAGGCAGAGGCAATATCAAGCAGAATTATCAAGTAAGATCTAACCAATATCTTACATTTGCTAGTATCACATAGCAGCATTACATTTATTTATCAATATCATATTATATCATTTCACGGAGAAGTATCACATAGCAGCATTACATTTATCAATATCATATCATATCATGGAGAAATTGCGACCGGCTCAAGATATTCAAGCAGCAGGCGAGTCAGGACCAGAAGGGTCCAGTGAGATAGAAGAGTTGTTGGGGCAACTGAGGACGAACTTTCTTATATCATTTCATTTCTTAGCGCAATTCAAGCAAGTGAATAAAGATTACAAAGAAATCAACAGCTGGGTGAGCAATATAAGCAATTTATTATATATGATTAACAAGGTCTCGGTCACATACGGAACGCTGAGTTGCGAGTTGTACGCACGATAGCGTGGATATCACGTTTCACTACGGACTCGTAGTAAACAAAGCGTAAAACGTGCAAGTTACCTCACGTCAGCGGAATTGAGCAGTGCTTACGATACAGTTTGCTAAATTCATTCAGAAGGAATGCTTTAGTATCAAAAGAATGAGCAGAGCAGCGAGTTGAGCAAGACACGGCGTCGAGTTCTACAAGGGCAAAAGCAGGCACAGCCACGAGGGATTCACCGACGAGAGGTCGCCGTGGAAGACCATCATACAAGAGTCAAGTTTACGCCGTTGTTAATATTGTTATTTTTATCGTGTTATTGTAGGTACATGTACGCACAAATTGTATGTTATAGTTTAATTGCACATATTGATCGATTACTTAAATATAATTTTACACTTGTAGGATATCATAGGACTTGGTCCGCGCTTAACTTTAGGATCACATAATTTGTCCTATTGCGGAACTTAGGTTAATTTGTTCTTTCTGGAGTGCCAGGATGTACAGGCAAGCGTACATGGTTAGAAGTCTCATACGTGATGCTGAGTTGTGTTTGTGTATAGGTTAATTTGTTCTTTCTGGAGTGCCAGGATGTACAGGCAAGCGTACATGGTTAGAAGTCTCATACGTGACGAGGCTAATCAGTTATCATTGTAGATTCATGGAAAACTTGTAAATTATCATTACGCGACGTGACGGCGGAAGTCACGTCGCTCACGTAGGATAATGTATATATTAAGTGTTAAGTATCAATTAAAGTGGTGTGGTTGTAGTAGTTGTCATTAAGTATCAAGCTGTGGTTTCACTCTGCTCCTCTGCCTCAGCATATATCATGTATCATTTAACATTCAGTTAGGGTTACTCCCTACAGTTAAATAATGAAATAATAAATATAATGACGCCAGGGGGCACGCCGCCTGGTCAAATGTGTCAGCAAGCGCTTGCGGGACGCGACAGGCGATCCACGCGCGGGCAGCTTTCTCGCGCAAAGGTTAGCCATTGCTATCCAGTGCGGGAATGCTGCCTGCGTTTTGGGTACCCTACCACGGGGTCCCGATCTTTTTTAATGTTATTTAGTTATAGTTCCTATTTTAATGTTTTTGTAGACATAATCTAGTACATCTCCTCTATATTATAATATAAATTATAACATTATGATATTAAAAAAAAATATAATGTATGAAGAATATAAATATATTGCTCTCTATATTGAATGCAAGAAATAAATGGGAAATACATTTTTATTTTTAGTCGTTGACAGCCCTCGCTCTCAGCGACGCGGCAAGCGAGCCAATTCATTTTCACCGTTGGCACGCAGCTTTAACGTTCCGTTTGGCTTGCGCTGGGGACGACGACTTGAGAAGGGCCATAAATCATATTTTTTCGGCTAAAAAAAGCGGCTTTTGTAAAGATCAAAGTAGTGTGCCTTCTGTACTTGTACTATTATCTATTCTGTGGCCCTAGTAGCGTTAACTGATCAGTAATAAAGAAAGAAAAAGAGGACTCCTTTGTCCTATTCACCCCGCTTTCCCGCCGCACAGGGGACGAATCTGACTTCCCTCCACATCTGAAAGTAATCACCGCAGAATACTCTACCTGTGGTATAAATTTCGTGGTTGTATCCCGATGCACACAATTTCGTGACTTAGCAAAATGTACTAGAGCACGCAGGCTAAGCCTAACATCAATATTTTTTTCAAGGTACTTTTTGTATTAGATGTGCCCAATATGTATACATTTTTAAAAACAAGATTAATTTTGCTATTTAGTAATATGTTTCTAAATTGTAAATATTCAGGATATATAACTAACTAACTTATCGTACTGAATAAAAAAACTTGTGGTGATTTTTACCTTTTCGGCAATGTACCCAAATTTTTATATCAAACTATTCTTAAATAACATAAAAAATGAATTGCTGATATCTGTTTTACATGAAAACGATGCCACACAAGCCCTAATAGCCTTAACTGATCAGTAATCAAAAAAAGAAAAGGAGCAGTACTTGGTCCTATTCACCCCGCTCTCCCGCCACGCAGGGGACGAATCTGACTTCCCTCCACATCTGAAAATAATCACCACAGGACGCTCTATGTGTGGTAGAAATTTCATGCTTGTAACCCGATGCGCATAATTTCGCGGCTTAGCAACTCTACTAAGGTTGTCAGCTACCTTCATACCAAAATTTATCAAAATAGTCGACCCGTTTGAGCGTGAAGAAGTAACAAACATACACATAAACACTCACAAACTTTCGCCTTTATAATATTAGTGAGATTAAACTAAAAGGATAAGCATTTTAACGCTGAGATTACTCCGTAATAAGTATGGTTTATAAATATTTTCATTTTCACGTTTGTTTGATGTCGACAGCGAGGTTTAATTTTAAAGGATTTCGAACTTAGGCCAACGCAAGCCACCATAATAGCAGCGTAGCCAGCGAATAATTAAATTGCTTGACATTGAAATGTGACGCCGGATATTGAAATTTTATTGTAACAGCCCTTTTAATTTTGATGCCATTAATTTGACTTTAACAGGCAGACAGGAAAATAATATTTGTCCAATAAGTAGCTGTAGGCTACCAGTGGGGTCCGCAGGTCGTGGATAGTGGAATGGCCATCAGTTTATGATGGTTAGCTCTGAATATGATGAATAAGGAATGTGTGGTACTACATCCTGATAGCATCTGCCGCTGTGTGGACACAGCGGCAGATGCTATCAGAATGTAGTGCCACGATTTGAGGCGGGGAATGTACCTAGAAGAAGCTACCAAATTCCTATGATGGCTCTGTGACGTGGCTAACAAATGCCGCCACTAAATAAGCATTCCTCTGATGCTGAGCAGCAGCAGTATCAGTATGCACAAAAGGTCGAAGAAGACACTTCTGGTGTAAATGTAACTTTGACAGAGAAAAATTGAGTTTTTCTCAGTCAACCTTTGACAACGGTAACTGGAAAGCTACCGAAACGTATCGGGAGGCTCAAATAAGTAACGCGATAATTATAACGGATTACCGTTTGAATTGTTGTATTTAAAGAGACTTCTGGTAGAGCTTTTGCCTAATTATTGTGAAAAAGGTCACTGATTCTCAAACTGGGGTGTAGAAATTAATGGGAACCTACTTCACAACTCTCTCGCTGTAGTAGCTGATGGAAAATGACAACACCATAGAGAAGAGGAGGAAGATGTTTGGTCACCTTATACGACATGACACTTTTATAAGCAACATCATCGAAGGAAAAGTTGAAGGAAAGCGAGGCTGGGGAAGACCAAGAATAATTCTGCGATATATCTGATGGCGACTGTGCAGGTTGAAAAGAAACCCGAAACAAACTCAACAGTCAATACTTTACTCGAAAATTATAAGTTATATGAAGTTCTTAACATTAAATGTATCTTATGAAGATGAAGTAGCGTAATTTCCGTACAAAAGATATCAATAAATACAACAAATAAAAGTTGATTTGCGGCCATTATGGCGTTTTAATCACCTGCCAAATCTAGATAGCTGCTTCAGCTCCCGCGGGAGATGGCAGCGTGCCAGTTCTGCAGCGGCCCCAGACTGTTGTTGATTGCGATCACGACCAGATTCAGTCACAATTTATCCTTAAAAGTTTAGATTGCACAAAGCTAAAAAGCAATTTAAAAAAAGAACCAACTTTAAAATAAACTGAAAAGCCAAAAATAATCCGTTCATGTACATGTACAGATTACATTTGAATCACCTTTTGACCCTAATTGAATAATTTATGACCGCATCGACACTTTGATTATCGCCAAACAAAAATAAGGAGTGGAAATAATAAGGGTTGTACAACTTGTAGACGATCCTGCATAGTACCCTTTTTACTCGGGCAAAGGTACCGTAGTCGGCTACGGTACAGAAAAAGCTTTTAAACGGGACGATATACGAGTAAAACGACTTCTACTTACCCACTGGAAGGTACCCGCTCTACTTCGTGTAATAATTACTCCTGTGGCGCGGAGATAATACCATTTAGCGGGTTGTACTCCCACACAAAGTCTGACTCCTGGTAGTGAGGGCTAACCAGCCCAGATACAGTTCAAAACAAGTCTTTAAAAAAATCGTGTAATATTGGGCCCTCTTAATCAAGACTTCAATTAAATTTCAAAATTATTTCGTACCCATTATTTTAGTAATTTTATGCCAATGGTATGACTTTGTTTGATATTTAGGGTTCTGTTATGCTTGTTCTTTTTTAATTATTATGATCTGAAATCAATGTATTGGAAATCACAAAGAAAATTGGCAACAAAATAGGAAAAATATAATTGAATATTAATTGACCTCTTAATTTTGTACAACATTTTTGAGCGATGCTCAGATATCATCCTAATTACTATAGGGAATATCAATTTCAATTCAAAATAATCTCTTTACAATATCAAACTGAAAATAGTAAGAAAACGTAATACAATAATTAAACCGCTTAATTAGGTCAATATGTCCCACGAAAGTTTTAAAAAGAAAAGAATACCTAGTAAATTCGTAAGATGTTCGCGTGAAATTTGAAAAGATTTAATAGTCCATTGAATAAAAAGTTCTCGAGTGCGTGAGTTAGTAACGTAAGATGTTTCTTCGGAAACATGTCAAGAGTCCCTAGGTAATAAACATACTAAAACCCCGGGACACTAGGAGGAGCCCCGGAGTGGGGGAGAGGGGGAAAGGGTCCATTTTTTCATTTTTCGCTTAAATCTCAAAAACGGTACATGTTAGAGAAAAACTTTCAAGGAAAAGTTGAAAGGCCATAAAATTATCTACAAGTTGTACCTAAATATTTTTTTCCTATATCCTACCGTTTCTGAGTTACACGCAGTAAAAAATGATTTTGGCTCAAACAATTTTCCCCATACTTACCCATGTTTATCACATCAATCGATCAAAAAATATTTCTTTCTTCCAAAAAACTCAAATGTGCAACTTGTGACCGGTACTGATAGATTGCTCTTAATTAGGTCTATAATTGGTAAAGTAAACACATTCCTCCATGGAAGCCTTTAGGAGGAATCGATTGTCAAAATATTATATTAGGGTAGTTTAAGTTACTGAACTTGATCTTTTTATTTTTTCTTTCAAAAAAACTCAAAAGAGCAACTTGTGACCGGTACAGATAGATTGCTCATAATTAGGTCTATCATTGATAAAAATACCAGATTCCACCACGGAGGCGTTTACGGGGAATTGAATTTTATTAGGGTAGTTACGATACTTGAACTTTTTATTTTTTTTCTTCCAAAAAGCTCAAAAGTGCAACTTGTGTCCGGTACTGATAGATTTCTCTTAATTAGGTCTATCATTGGTAAAAAAAAACACATTCCTCCATGGAAGCCTTTAGGAGGAATTGATTGTCAAAATATTATATTAGGGTTTTCGAATTTTTCACCTTTCATGGGATGTAGCTCGAAAACGGCTGCGAATAGAAAAAAAATATTCAGGTACAACTTGTAGATAATTTTATGGCCTTTCAACTTTTCCTTGAAAGTTTTTCTCTAACATGTACCGTTTTTGAGATTTAAGCGAAAAATGAAAAAATTGACCCTTTCCCCCCCTCCCCCCACTCCGGGGCTCCTCCTAGTGTCCCGGGGTTTTAGTATGTTTATTACCTAAGGACTCTTGACATGTTCCCGAAGAAACATCTTACGTTACTAACTCACGCACTCTAGACCCCCCTTGGAGGGACTCATTCAATGGACTATAAAGTCATTTTTCAACTTGAACGTTTACGAGCAGTGAAGATCAATTACTGACCTTAAGCTTTATCGCTTTTAATTTATTGTGACCTTGATATAGAATAGAATAGAATAGAATAGAATAGAATACTCTTTATTGCACACCTCAAGAAGAAAGAAATACAAATACAGATGATACTTAACATTACATAGAGGCAAACAATAGGCGATCTTATCGCTAAAAAGCGATCTCTTCCAGACAACCTTTATATATTTTTATTTATTTTATTTTTTTATATATTTAATTTTTAGTTGAATTTGAGCTCATAATTAAGGGTACGTATTTTCATTTTCTTTCCATTATTTTTTGTGTTGGATCGTAAATTCAGTGCCTTTATTTATTGTATTATGCATTAATTTGATCCACCGTGTAACATCGAATTTTTGTTCGTCTTGGCTGCCGTGCCGTGCCCCCAGATGATTACGTTATAAACGTGACTTGAGGTTCAGTTCAGAAATTATTACTTACTTGAAGATGCCCGCAACTTCAACCGCGTAAAACTTTTTTTAATCTAACAGCCAATAGCTAGACGAGTGCTGCAAGAGAGAGGAGGCCTTTGCCAGCAGTGGGTCACAACTATAGGCTAGTCAAAAAAAAAGTCGAGTTTACGGTTTAATCACAGTACCTACTACCATTATTTATGCTTAAATGCGGCCTATTACTATATTACCATACAATCCGAGCACTAAGCATCGAGCAAAAGAATGATTAATATATTGTTTTGCTTTACTGCAACGATAAATTACTAAACTATAACTATCTTTCTCCATTCAAACAACAAATAAATACAACCATGAGACCAAGCCCATAAATCGAGTAAAAAGTATTCTATGACCATCTTTGGTTATCCAGCTATCCTTCTACCAAAATTGGTTGCCGGCAAAATGTAACTATGACAACGAAAATTTGTGTTTTTCTCAACCTTTGACAACTGTAAGTGGAAAGTTACCAAAATGTCAGGCTCAAGTAATTAATATACGCGATAAATAAAAAAATAAAATAAAAAAAATAGTTTATTGCAGACCAATGATCCATAGGATGTTAGTAACAATTTTAACTTAATAACTATGTTAGTAGGTACAGATACAATATGACATAAGAAAAAGAAGAAGGCAAGTCAGCCCGCGATTGGTTGCGACCTCATCCTATTTGGCCCTACCGATGGCCACTTCCAACCAATATTTAATTAAGGGGCAGTCCAGCCTCTCCGACAATACCCTGAGGAGGCTATTGCCGCTGCCACGCACTCGCCTGAGTAGTGATCCAACACGCTTGCGTCTAATTGCAAAAAAATCATCTGTTCGCGATTCGGCAAACATGCTGGACGCACTACAGTGCTTGGGCAGCCGCAACAGCATCCTCAAAAAAAAACCGTTTGAATCGTTTTATTTAAATGTGTGACAGTCGCGGAAACTGAAGAAATTATTACTTTCACGACTACCCTAGTGGGCGCTATATATACCTACCCGTAGCAGATTTTTGCTACATAAGGTTGATCGAGAAAGACCAATAATAACCAAAGTAACCGACATAGCTAACAGGGTTGCACGGTTGAAGTGGCAATGGGCAGGCCATGTATGATGTAGCCCGGAGAACGGACTTCGTGCAAATCTAACTTATTGTTGAACGTTTTGTTTGTGTAAAACATTTACGTTACTAACAAGTTGTGACAAGTTGCACGCCAGACACATCAGCTTGTCTTTTGGATTTTGCGGTTTTGGGTGAGATAGCCAAGGCTGCACGATTTGGTTATAATCCCCGAGGCCAGCAAGGTGTGGTGCATGCTACTTTATCTGCTTGCAATCTTCATATGCATCAAAGCTGGTGTGATCCATCGATACTTATTTGTTATGGCGGCTCCACATTAGTGCCGTGAAGCTCCGTGAACAGGCGTGAACGTTAATGTGGACGGTTTTCGCGGGGTTCACGCGTGTTCACACCTGTTCCCCGATCAGAGTCGGTATTTTGTCCCGTGACAAAGGGTTCGCGCCCTCTTCACGCGGCGTTCACGTGTATACATCCACATTCACGGCCCCGTACCAGTTTACTACCAGGGGCATTTCACTCAGTACTTTACAGATTTCATACATTAAAACTTGCGTGCGGTAGGATACGAGACTCGCTCGATAGATGGAGCTAAATTCAATATTTGAATTAGTGTTATTAAAATGAAATCTGTTTTTATGTTATTATTTTATCCATAAATAAACATATAATAAAAACATAATTATAAGTTATTGTGAAAGATTATGAAGCATTATTTTAATTTATCATTACAGGCAACATTACGGCTTAAGATTAGATCCCCGTTCCATTCCACTCATTTATTTTTTAGATTTCACCAATTATATTTTAAGCAGTTATATGATGATTGTCACAAAAATTTAATATCCACAAAAAAAATGGAAAATGATAAATGCGTATTTTTTTAATGTAAAAAAACAATAGAAGAAAGAAAACTAAAAGACTACTTAGTTAATACAATTCGGTGTAGAGGAACGCGTAGCGTAGTGCTGTTTGACAGTTTACTTTATGGATTATGGACAAGTTTGTTTTCTGGTGGATATTCAAACGGGTATAAAAAATTTACTTCGGCTGTGCTTTACGGATATTAGCGAATCTGCTCTACGTTGTTGACCTTTACGCTAACTTGGATTCCGACGACAGAAGTTCCAGGAAGGATTTCGATCCCGGCTTTGTGTAATGGATCACGATTGCCTCGTTTTAAACTATTTTAAAGTCAAGGTAGCAGTAAAAAATGTTGTGTGTGTCTACCTGTGGTAAGCGTTTGTTCTAATTATGTTCCCCAAAATTAATGAAATAAAAATAATTAATTATAAATGTGTCTTTTTTATACCTTCCTACGAGCATAACTAGTTTTAAAGCCCACTTATTATGTTAAGTGTGAGATGAATCATATAATATGTATTGAAAGTACCTACAGTACAGTGCATATAGCGATTGCTATGTATATACATATGTACATGACACAGATAACTCGAGACTCGCTCAATAGATGGCGCTAGTACACAAAGGAAGCTGATGACTCTATCTCAGTATATATAATTTACTCTATGTTTACTACGGACTACAAAGGCGTACGGACGTGTGCAGTCGCTGTCTGCACGCAATGGAGTCGCGCGTAAACGTTTGGAGTTACGAAATTGAAATGCTCCTTTTAGAGCATTACCATTCTGAATTATTGCTAGTACTTATTGCTGGTCTAAATTGGGTATCTGTTTTAGAAATTATTGGAGAAACTTTCTGAAGCAAATATTCGAAGTCTACTGTTGACATACGAGTAAATTTCTTAAAGTCGCCATTGGGTTCAGAATGTAATTCTGATAACTGCTGCTCCATAGAAAGTTTGAAATGATTTTTATAGAATTAATAAAGACAGTTCTAATCATATAACAAGTCAGTTCAAAAATCCACTACACCAGCAAACATACCTTGATCGGTTATGACGTATTTCAGTCATCCACTATCTTCTATTTTTCCAACGCTTTGTACTAAATTTCTTGTTTAAATAGTGAAGTGATATGTTGCCACAGCAAACAAAGTTATTGCAGCAGCAGCTTCTACGTCCATTTCGCGGCGGGTTTCACAAACGATTGTGAGCATCCCGTGAATGTGGAGGGCACTACTTGGCCGTGAATTCATGCCGTGAATTCGCGCCGTGAATTCACGGCGCTAATGTGGAGCCGCCATTAATAATAGACTGTGATTTTTACTTCGTACTATTTAACGGGACGTTGTAAAGTTATATCAATGCAAATTTAGATTAACTACAGTGAAGACGCCAATCACCAGATGTTTGCCTATGGCGCCTAAATTCCAATCATAATTCCTAAAAGTTGCCCAAGGGGCCTTTCTATCGGATCTTCAGGCCTAGCTGTTAGATGAAGAAACCGATCTTCGTGAAACAACACTAGTTGTCGCGCGCTAGTGGCACATCTCTACCGCGTTTGACAGTTCGCTTCGAGAAATTTGAAATATAATCCGTGCTAAACTTTATTTTCCTAACTGAATAAATGTTTAAAGAAATAGTTTGTGCTGTTTTGTGTTTAATAGTAGTAACATTGATAAATGTTAAAGAACATGTTTGATCATATAGAAAAATGTCTAAAAACAATAGCATTTTTGAACGGATAAGGTGCCTTAATTCATATTCGGATTCAGACTGTGTAAGGCCAGCCTTAATGTCTTAAACGTGTAAAGAAACGAAATGATATCGACGCTGGAACGACTAATTGACTAACGTGCATTTATCAAACTTTACAGGAGAGCAAAAACAAAAAAAAAAATTCGGAAAAAAATTCATAACTTTTTTTCTTTTTATTATACGATAAAATGATGTATGGACGAGTAGAAGATAATTGCGATGCAAATTTATCTATGATTGTTATTTTTCGAAATTTCGTGTATTTTAGAAATAAATTGCACGTTAGCCAATCGGCCTCTAATTGCGAAGCGGGAAAAAGGCTTAATATGCTATTTTAAGCATTGCTTTCAGTATGGGTAGTTAACTAAAGTGAGTGTTAACTTCAAACATTAAACCCTAAAAATGCCTAATTAGACTAGTATAACAAAACTGTAACCGAATAAAAGGATTTACTGAACATTTGCTTTATTAAGCAAGTCATGTATAATTTTTTAAGAAACACTTGCACTAAAGTAAATCCTTTCTTTAGTTTTTGTTGACATAATGCAAATTAGAATTAATTGTTAAACCGCTATGGAGTCTTGAATTGAGTTTAATTTCTGCAAATCTTCCATTTATGATATAAATTAGCTTAATAATAGAACATGGCTTCAATATAGACGGGTAGGATTATTTTAAACGCCTTAAACTCATATAAAAAAATAATTTACTATGATCACGTATGGATATCTCCTTACTAGTTCGAAATATATGTTGGGCCGTTCCTGACAAAGTTTATGCTATAAGAAAATCTTATAATAACATTACTTAACCAGAATGGCTTTAATTATGTAACAGAATAATATGGAGCATAGAGAAATGGAGCCAATTAAAAAAAAAACTTGCCTGCACCAGTTTTAGGTATGTTCTTCTGAGGTGCACATTGAAATTTTCGTGCACAAGCCTTCTTTTCACCTCCCATCAAAGTATTAAGCATGATATTGATAATTTTATTTCGGTTAGTACGAAAGACAGGCATTTTTTTGCTATGTCCAGACATTGCCTCTTGCCATTAGATCTTGACACAAAAAAATAATAATAAGTCCATCAGGTGGCGGGGATGGTCCTCCTTTTTTATGTCATAGGGAGCAAACGTGCAAACGGATCGCCTGATGGAAAGCTATAACGGTCGTCAATCGCCCATCGCCCACCTGCAACACCAGAAGAGTTACAAGTGCGCTGCCAGCACTTTCAAGTGGGAGTAGGTACGCTCTTTTCTTGAATGTCGTATCGTCCGGAAATACCGCAAGCGACATTTTCACTATGCAGTCGTGCGAGTCAAGAAATTTCTAGAAAAACGCACAGTTGTGGACTGCTAACTATCTAAGTGCTGAGGATGAAAGGATTGTCGCGTAGAACGATGGCGGAAAGATGCGGCAGGAATCAATCCGAACAATTCCTCGGAGCGCTCCCCGTTATATATGTAAGTGATAAAAGATGCAGAGAGAGGCAGCACCTAGGAGTCAAGGCGATCTGAAATTCACTGGTAGCCGACGATACGAGTCACTCCCCGTTGAATGCGGTTTAGAGGGAGAAGCTGGTACTTGGTCGCCCAAACCAACAGATAAGAACAGTATTCCTGGTCTGCAGGATTTGATAAGGATTGAGAGAAGTATTTTCCAAGTTGACAAATTAAGTCCTCAGTGATTCTGCCTAGCCCTGAATCAGCTCAGCACTCTGCTCAAGGATTCAGGACTAGGTTTCCGGCTTCTAAGAGGGGGTGAGATCATTTTTCATCTGCTGTAAATGGACGACCTCAAGCTGTAACTATGCACCAAAACACCACAATATGGTGGAACTACTGGAAGTAACTGAAACCTTCAGTCGCGCCATCAAACGGAACGGAACGGCGCCATCGGAACGGAACGGAACAGACCTATTTCCGAAGCTGGAACCTACAAGTACCTTGGTATGACACAGTCATTGGGTATTGCGGGCGGAAACATTAGGCAGGCGATAAAGGACCGTTTTTTTGGTCGCTTGGCAAAAGACCTATTTCCGAAGCTGGAACCTACAAGTACCTTGGTATGACACAGTCATTGGGTATTGCGGGCGGAAACATTAGGCAGGCGATAAAGGACCGTTTTTTTGGTCGCTTGACAAAAGTATTTAACAGTATTTTGTCCGGTGGCGATCAGGCGTGCACTTTCAAAGCTTGGGTGATACCCCTCCTCACTTACTCCTTTGGCGTACTAAGATGGACTCAGACCGAACGAGGCGCTCTGGATCCGAGAGTCCGTCAGATGCTCACTACACATCGCATGAGGCAGCCACGCTCACCAGTTGATGAGACTGTACATCCTAAGTAAGTTGGAGGCCGTGGCTTTTTAAACGCCAAGGATAACTGCGAGGTGTACCTACAGTCTTAGGAAGTATTTCCTAAACAACGAGTGTGCAATTTATCGCGATGTAGTAGCAGTTGACAAACGCCTCACCGCTCTCTCCTTGACAAACAAAAACTGGCGCAGACCAAAGGTGCTTCACATCGATGACCGCAGGTATGTATGGAAGACCAGGGAGCTACACGGATGATTCTACAAGGCCCTGACGGGGCCCGATGTAGATCCGCTCGTGTCAATGAACTGCCTACGCTTTGGTTCGGCTGATTTCTACGGGGAAACCGAAGGTTTTGTCTGTGCAATTGCGGACGAAGTAATGAAATGATGAACAACTACCGGAGATATATCCTGAAGGACAGTACGGTCGACATTTGTCGGGCATCCCGCCGTCCTGGAGAGTCACTCAGGCATATAATCTCCGGTTGTTCACATCTTGCTAACGGCGAGTGCTTGCACAGACATAATCAAGTAGCCAGGATCATTCACCAGCAATTTGCTCTTCGATACGGTCTTCTGGAGTCTGAGGTGCCATACTACAAGTATGCACCGATGCCAGTTCTCGAGACTGTTCGTGCCACGCTCTAGTGGAATCGATCAATCACCACAGACAGGACTATATTGTAGCCAACAAGCCTGATATCGTGTTGGTAGATCGATCTAAGCAATAGTACAATAAACTTTCTAAATATCTGCCAAACTGCACAGCAGTTGAATAAGTGGCAAAACTTTATTAACAACATCCCTACATTTGCACAAGTAAGACGGTAGGGACTAACACCCCCGCAACATGCACGCGCAGAAATAACGACCATCGGACGTGTTCATAAAACTCAATACCGCTCACATGTGCTTGCGCACGGTTCGTTTGTTAAAAAATATATTTACAAAAAGGTGGCTTGCTAAATATTTACTTATTTTGTGTATAAATATCACTTAATAATATAATAAACATGTATATAAACTTAAGTGTTATTCGTTCATTCACGCAGTCAAAACAGTTTTATGTAATTAACACTATTTAAAACTAAACTAACCCGATAACTAACCCGATATTCACGAAAAGTAAAATGGACTCTCGATCAGCAAAATTTGGCACGAAAGTCGACACATCCTTCCTCGCGCACCTTTGAGCGACGTCTAACGAGTCGGACCTCTCCTAAGTCCTTGAAAATGTTTACGCTTACGCGCAGTATTCTGAGAAAACTCTTTTTTTAAATTGACTTATATTGATAAAACTACAATTAATGTGTCCGGATGAAATGACTATTGAAGCAATGTTGAAAAAAATCAATAAGAATGAAACGGTTAAACTTCGGATGTAACATTATAATTTTCTAGACTATTAGCGTAAATACTTTTAGTGGAGGTTAGACCTTTTTCTAAAATCCTGATACATGGGTATTGCACGTTAGCTGTTTATCCCAACTGGTGAAGCACAAGTTTATAAACTTAAACATAAACTTGTGCTTCACCAGTTGGGATAAACAGCTAACGTGCAATACCCATGTATCAGGATTTTAGAAAAAGGTCTAACCTCCACTAAAAGCATTTTTTTGACCCCAGCAAAATGGTTATTTAGCCAACGGGAATGAAATTTCCGAAAACAAAAACCGCTAAAGGCAAAAAAATATTTTACGTTTTAACTAACGGCCATTTTTTCTAAATCTCGACAAAATGCTGGCTCTTTAGGCAAAAGTTTTTTAGTAAATCTACTTTTTCTGAATTGCTAACAAGCCAAAAAAGTCCTCTGATCGAGCTCAAACCCGGCTCATTAGACGCAGAAAAATTCGCTGATTTCAACGGTGTATATAACTCCATTTGCCCAAAAATGGCTCGTTAGTCAATTAGTCGTTCCAGCGTCGATATAATCTGCGAAGAGTGAGACCGCAAATGACTAAGTGCCGAGTTAAGTACGACGGAGCAACATCGGAGCAAGGACTCGGTTATGAATAAATTCAATCTACGATGAGAGATTTAATATAATGTCTCTTACCGAGATGAAAGGATCATCCGTAGCCTTTTAGTTCTGCCGTGGTATACTAATAAGTCGTATCTTACTATGAAATCCATATAAATTTATCACCTTTTACCTTAAACTTTTAGCCTATTATTGAATTCTAACTGTTAATATTTTGGTGTAGGTATTGTTTAAATTATAAGCGGTGTATATTGTTCCTACATTATGAATCGTAAATCTATTATTTTCGGTAACTACGGCTGCTCTATGCTTCTTTTTAAAGAAAAGGGCGATAAAAGAATTATTATTTTTTGACAGAAACTTAGTTATCTCGCGTCCGCAGAAATTGAAGCCGCACCAAGCGGGGCTTCGTTAAGTCGATCTCGGGTTGTGTTTGTAATTATTTGAGACCGCAACGATATGATGACCGTGGTGGTCCATGGAAATTTCACCCCGGTAAGGCAATAACACTCTGTAATTTTATAAAAGTATCGATAAATTTGAAGGAAATATTTAATGGAATTAAATCACGTTTTTGTAAATCAATTACATCCAGTTGATTTACCAGGCAAGACAACGATGGTATGGCCATGTTATGAGCAAGTGCCGTATTTACCCCTAGGCACACAGGCCCGGGCCTAGGGGCCCAGCCGGTCTAAAAGCCCAGTCCCAGAAGCAGGACTTGTACCATAATAATTTTCTCCTTAAAGGGGAGGGAGCCCAAAATGCCAGCTAGTAGTGGCCCTCTAAGTCCTGGCCATGAGGAGACCAGATGACCACATGACCAAAAAAGCTTATAACCGATTATAAAACTTACCGAGAAAGCTTGGACGACTCTGTCTTACATGAATGTCTGTAATCAAGGAAGATCTTGAAAATAGTGGAAACATAGACCCAACGGCGACCCAGAATCGACATCTCTGGAGACCACAAATTAGGAGAGCCGTCCCCAACTAAAAATGGGACAAGGCTAGATGAAGAATTAGAATTACATTCAGTTGATTTACTGCTTCAGCCAATATTATTTTCCTGTGACAGCACGCGACGTAAACTGATTGCGCAACGATACCGATACCGTGAGAACAACCCACTGGCAAGGAATTCCCATAAATTGAATCAAGTAAGATTAGTATCGATGGATAATCTCCAGCCACTATCTAATAAAGGATACGCAAGCCCCAAGTTTCAATCAAATCTTCATTAATCTTCTGAGGGAGAACCTTAAGCTAGGTCCAGATTGTGTACTGTATCCTGTGAAGGCTTTAAGATGTAACCGTGTTACAAATCACACGATATCATAAAGGTGAAAGTTTGTGAGTGTGTTTATGTGTATGTTTGTTACTTGTTCACGCTCAAGGGTCATTCTTGAGAATCGAATTCTTCATGTGATTCCCTTGGCGATTTTTATTGTTATATTTTTTTACCTATTTGCTAGAAAATATGAAATTGTATTTAATTTTACGCAGGATTAAATTATCAAATAGGCACCACTTTTGGTCAATTAAGAAAAATGCCAAAGGAATCATAAAAAAAGTACAGGGGAATAATATTCAGATCAGTTTTTCTTACATACCTAAATAAAAAGTTTTACAAAGTGTAGGGATACAAAAAATCACAGTGTTTTATTCGAATTAATTGGCAATTTTCTTAATAATCGAACCACCGTCGAGGTATAAAAATTGCTGGGCATAAGCATCTTCTCTTGAATTCAGCTCAAAATCATTTGAGACCTGTAGGCCTATGATGGTTGCGTTTATCACGTGATAAATAAGTGTCAAAGCATCCGTCACGTTTTGACCAATTGCGAGTGTAAGGGACAGATGCTTTGTCACTTATTTATCACGTGATAAACGCAACCATCATAGGCCCCCTGCTGTACCTAAATGGAATAAAATTCTAAATCAATGACTCAGTCATCTGCAACGCGAATTAAATGGAAATTTGTTTTCTTTTCATGAAAACGCAAGAAAACTGTGATTCCCTTGTTCGAAATTAGAACCAGAGGAATAAGAAAAAAGTATGTTTCTTGTCGATTCTGCCGAAACTTAAATTATTATAAGAACAACTATTAAGTCAACACATGCAGGAATTCATGTAGTTTTCTTTTTACTAAACACTATGTACCTATTGCAGATATAAAATTTTATATAAAAAATCAAGGGAATCAAAATCATAGTGAACCAAAGCCAGGTGAATCATATATTAGCCTTCATAGCTAAGAATTCCAGCAACTAGTCGCCACCATTCCTCGCATATCTGGAAGCGTTACTGACGTTTGCCAAGCCCGGCCATTGCAACTGGTCAGATGACGTTTAAGTAGGGATGTGCGCCGTGTTGAATGAGGCACCAGGGGAATCATAGCTTAGCTCTGGACAAACCTTTAACATAGCTTTTAGGGTTCCGTACCCAAAGGGTAAAAACGGGACCCTATTACTGAGACTTCGCCGTCCGTCCGTCCGTCCGTCCGTCCGTCCGTCCGTCCGTCCGTCCGTCCGTCCGTCCGTCTGTCACCAGGCTGTATCTCAACAACGGTGATAGCTAGACAGTTGAAATTTTCACAGATGATGTATTTCTATTGCCGCTATAACAACAAATACTAAAAATAAAATAAAATAAATATTTAAGGGGGGCTCCCATACAACAAACTTGTTATAGATTATATATATGTATAGGTACGGAACCCTTCATGCGCGAGTCGGGCTCGCACTTGCCCAATTTTTTTTTTTTTATTACGATACACACAGCAACCATATTTTTTCTTCTAAATATATAACTTATATTCTAATAATTTAACTCAATTCTATACTTGATTTCAATTCACAACATGTACTTTTTGGGGTAGTTTGTCCAAAAAATGGCGAATGGACGCACCAAGGGAATAAAGTTTTATGTGTTTAATATTTTTTTACAGTTAATTATACTTAACTTAAACAAAAAAAATATCGTGCTCCAGTTAGATTAGGTGCTAACGTAATATATAAAAAATACTATGGTCAATTATTTCAATTGTGCGGGTACTTTATCCTTCTGGACGCTGTAAATTGACCCTTTCAAGAATCACCCTCAAGCGGCTTGACCAATTTTGATAAATTTTGGTATGAAGGTAGCTGACACCCTGGATTAACACATATGCTACTTTTTATCCCGGAAAAAATAGTGTTCCCGTGGGATGAGCCGGGAAACACCGCGCGACGCAGCTAGTGATACGATAAGATCAGATCAATCAGATGGTCTTCAACATTTCATTGACTGAGCGAGCGAAGACTCCGTTTCTAAACCGATTCTCATGAATTTTTTTAAGTACGTTCCATAAGTTTAGAAAAAAAAAAAATCGGTATTTTAAAAATGGTCATGCCGGATTTTTTAAAAATTGCGAGTAACTTTTAATTAAAAAAAAATACTATTCTATATAAGTATCACCGTGCTTTAATATAAAAATAAGGCCTTTTGAAAAGACACTCCTGGTGTACACATTTCATCCGTCTGCGCGAGCGAAGCCGCGGGGAAAAGCTAGTATGGTATAATCTTGAAAGTTTCAGTGGATATATTTGTGTAAGTATATACAATGTTTTTTCCTCATAACAACAACCGGTTACTTTCAAACTTCAAACACCCCTTTTTAGTAGAGCGTTAAAATAATTCATGATCATGAATAAATCCGTGACTTTACTCTGACCCGTATTTTGTCCTTGTGGTTATGACGTACCTAGTCAAAGTTGCACCGGGGATAAATATTGTAATATTGTTATTATTAAAAAACGGAATATATTAGAAACTGTTGAAATTGGTTTCTTAAAATTGGCAATTTCTTATATTTAGCCGTAAAAATTAGAAAATAGGTCATAGTATCAAGACTTTCGATAGATAAATTCTTATATGTTAATTAATATTGACGACTGTGTAGTGTATAGTTATACATGGATAGTTAGAAAATACTAATAACTACAACTAAGTCCAGAGTAGGTATAATAATTTATGGAGTAGAGTGTGGAGCTAGATCGTTTTGTATCAGGTTGTTCGATATTTATTTAAATTATTTATTTATTTTTATTTAACAGGATATAGGTATGTATTTCGTGGACACTTTCATGCCAATAAGACTCCATGCGAAGGTTTATATGTATAAAACATGCATAATTTATCAACATTGCACCCGTGCGAAGCCAGGGCGGGTCGCTAGTTTGTAATATAAGGAAAATTGAAACGAAGAGATTATGAATGAAATGGAACAATGGAAGAAAAAAGCAAACTGTGCCGATGCCAAATAAATAGGAATATGGCCGGAAACAAGAGAATATACGTATTGTTTTGGTATAGAAATAAATGCAATTTCTGCAGTCAAATATGATGTAAATATTTGTAATATGTGTGATAAAGCGGCTTTGTTCCATTCAAACGTATTAGTGGAGCCATCGACGCGGATTTCAAAGCCAGAGATCAAACGTCCAAACATTCCGTGTTAATAATCCAAATGGGATGGTCAGGTACGCGAGCACGGGTCACGTGAATAGGACGGTTACTCCGATGTTCGAAATTAAAACTTCGTCTCGTGCCATCCCGCTCATTCAAATATTGATTGAAATGAGATCGAGAGGAATGGCACGATATTCAATCTTCGTAGTAGCCCTTTTGGTTAATAGGAATCTGTTTAATTTTGTTTAAGCGGCTGTACAAGTTCATGTGGAACATTCTGGACGATAATTCGATCAAACTTTGAGATATTTTAAATTCGGCAACATTTCGTCATCCGGCACATTACATTTCAGTACAAATGGCGGACTTAATGCTATGAGGCATTTTCTTTCAAGGCAATTTTCTACCAGTCAACCATAGATGAATACATAGAAAACATCCATGACCTAGGAACAAATATTCGAGTTCATCACACAAATATTTGCCCTTGCCGGGATCTGAGCCCAGGACCATAAGCTCAATACGAAACTGCACTAAGATTGTGCCAACCGCTACATCAGGACCTGTTAAGAGGATATATCACTGCCTTTTCTCATACTATCAATTTACGTTAAATTTGCACATAGACGTCGGATACAAATGAGGTCCTAACTTAACGTAACCGAGTTATACAAATCGACGTTTCGTTCTCGTCTGTTTCCTCCAAAAATTTAACTAATCGTTACGAAATTTTAGAAACTGAACGAGAAGGAAATGTTCCGTGTCCGACCGTATCGATTTTTGCGTAAATTAATATAGAATTTGTGTACTAGGCGTACGTTTACGGCGAAATCTTGGCTAAAAGCAGACGCCTAGTCCACAAATTCTATTCTATTCTATTTCCTTCTCGTTCAGTTCCTAAAATTCCGTAAAGATTTGTTCATTTTTTGGAGGAAACAGACGAGAACGCAGCCTTGATTTGTTTGGAAAAATGAGACGTGATATTTCCTCTTAAGCTGGACTCTAAAGCAGAATCTGATTGATAAACTTAACGCCTTGGAAATGTGGATTTATCGGAGAATGCTCAAAATTAAATGGACAGACAAAATATCGTCCGAATGAGTTATGTCATTGATGAAGAAAGATATGGAACTCATAGTAACTATTAAAAAGAGAAAAGCATCATATTTCGGACATACAGAAATGACAAATATAACTTGGTGAAGCTAATAATGAGGGTAAAATAGAGGGGAAACAGGGCCGAGGCCGGAGAAAAACATCATGGACGAAGAAAGTAAAGGAATGGTTGGGGACGGAGAGCACGGAAAAACTAATTCGCATGATAGATCGTCATATGGACAAATGGTCGCCACCTCCGGGATGGAGATGGCACGTGGAGAAGAAGATATTTCCTCTTAAACACCGTAAGATAGGCAATTTTTGCGGTTTTCATGATTATTATTTTGATCGTATCTGCTATCTGGATCGTTTGCTGCTGGTTCTCAACGCCCGAGTCTTGGTCTATAAAATTGTAGATATGTAGATAGAATAAATATCTATAGACCTGGCGCATGTAACTGCAGCCAGTCCATCCCTCATGTCTCATTATATGAAGTGTACAGTGTGGGCACCTCATTTGCATGGAGCGTGAGCTTTGTGATGAAGCAGCTTCTAATCTAATATTATGCTATAGTAATGACATGTTGTAACTTGCAATGTTTTGAATTGACGTAATACTCGATGTGTGCTGGGCATGTATTCGAGTCCGGTTTTGAGTGACCTTTTATTGTTATCGTCTTGTTATGGACATAACATAACTGTAAGTCGAATACCAAATAAGAAACATCTCGCTTTGAAATATACCATTGTAAGCCGATTACAATACGACTAGATGCTGCTATTATGTAGACCTCTCGAGTTTGTTTCGGAATGGCTGAAATTTTAAATTTTTAACCCCCTAAGAAAAAAGAGGGTTATTATAAGTTTAACCTTTGATTTTGCTTCATATTTTAATAATGTTAAATCATTCGCTCACCTGCATGCAGGTTGAATACGCATGTATGTGTTTATTGTTGCCTTGAGATCTTGTAACCGTATTCTTGCAAATTAAATATAGTTTAAATTTGAACATGTTTGTGGCATCGGAGCTCCCAAACGTATGGACCAATTTGAGCGCGATTTTTTTTATCGAAAGACTTGTTCGTCTAGATGGTGCTTAGCTATGTTTGGTGGAAATACGACCAGTTCATACTTTCCAAGATATTTAGCTTTAATCGGAACAAGTCACGAGATCTCAGCCAATAATGAAGCTAGAAATTCAAAATGTTGTAGTTATGTTCAGTTTTAGTAGCATTTTCTTTTCACCACTCATTGGAAGAGGGTCCCATGATAACTAGCTACTTGTGTTATTGTTTTCAACCCCATTTCTTTTAACACATGTTAATGGTGGGTCGCAACATACGTGGTTAATGTTGTAATTCTGATTTGGGCTGAGGAACAGCGCTGAAGACTAGTATTATATGATCTGTGGCTGAAGTGTCGCTCGTCAGGCTACACGATCAGCATTATGCTGACGCACGAACCGTTTGCAACACTTTTAGTTATTAATCTCACCTATGCATTAACGAGTTATTTTATTTCTTCTTGTTATTTTCAGAAGGTTCATACCAAGTGTGTGTATGTTATGGCAATAAATACATTATCTTTCTTCCTTCTTTCTATCTACGCCAATTTGGAAAATTATGAAAAAATTAATCGATACAAAATCAATATGCTTATCGAATCTACTCACAACATTTCATGATAATCGGCTGAGAAATGTGGCATGTAGGATGTAGGTGAGAACAGCCGACCATGCAAACATCCGGACGCACGAAAGAAATTTTGCCGAAGCATAACCAGAGACTCGATCGTTCATTAAAAACTAAATGAATCTACCCGTTTTACTCAAGCGCACAGTTATTTAAATGAAGTTAAATTGTTCCTGTTTTATTAATTCCCCTTGAAAAGTAGCAATAACTTTAGAAGCGTTTTATTGGCAATAATACGAGTCGTTCTCCCACTTATACAAGGTGAGCGCTGGATTAGAACGGTATCGTCTGGGG
This sequence comes from Apotomis betuletana, assembly GCA_932273695.1. Taxonomy (NCBI): domain Eukaryota; kingdom Metazoa; phylum Arthropoda; class Insecta; order Lepidoptera; family Tortricidae; genus Apotomis; species Apotomis betuletana. The sequence continues at coordinate 1,847,691 of OW026302.1, forward strand.
AGAATCGCGTGGAAATGGTTAAAACTGCAACAGAACACTATTAATAACTGTATTTGATTTAAAAGAGAGAAGGAGATAATGATGATAAGCCCTTCGTATGCTTAAGAGGCCTTATTCCTTTTAAAATGCTGATTGTTTTAGACATTTTTCTCTATGATCAAACATGTTTCTTAACATACTATTGACGTTACTACCGAGAACAGGGCTATTGGGAGTAATTGGTATATGAATATTTAAAACCTACAGTTTGAATTTTTCATTGATAATTTTTGTTTCAAAAACTACTCGAAATTTACAAAATTCACTCGGAAAATTCGTTTTTTTTCAACTTATTTTCGAATACACTCAATAGAAGCATGAAATAGCTATGTTACTACAAATAACTCGGGGAAAAGTATTATTCACCTCAAAAAGTTGGTTGAAATTATAAATATATTTGTCAGTAATGAGAAAAAAAATTTTTTTTAAGGAATAAGGCCTCCTTAACGCGGATTCGTGCGGGATATTTCAACTTACGTTTCAATTTGATTAGCAAATTTGAATATTGTTCCTTTACTATTTTATTTAGTTAAAAAATTGCAATAATATTATCAACTAAACATTAAACATGGTATTGGATCATTATGATATTGGATATGAGCTTGGATACTCATTTTACTTACCTTTTTACGGCAAGTTTAAAAAGTTTCGTCAGTTATTATGAAAACGGGAGAGCAGCGAGCAACATGAATCTCATTCTCAGTGTCAGCGGTCCTCTGCCTCTTCGATGAATAATTTTTCGTCCAATGTTCATTTCGCCAAGTGGCATTTTGTAAAAAGTATTACTTACTCTCTAAAACCGTAAACTATGTGTAAATATTTTATTTATTTATTTAAACTTTATTGCACAATACAAAAAAAGTACAAATGGCGGGCTTAATGCCTTAAGGCATTATCTACCAGTCAACACCTGGGTTAAACAGAAATATGTAGTCGGTGCAGGATCAAAGTTACAGAGAAATAAAGTAATTAAAACACAAATCAATAACATAAGATATATATAGGAATGTAGGTACTTATATATATAATTACCATAAACTTACACGAATACTTGATATACTTACATACATATATTAAATATGAAGTTTGTGTGGTGGTATGGACGTCACAGGTATAATACTTACAATGAAAATGATCTAATCGTGTAACTCCCATCCCATGCTAGCTCTACACGAACCCCAAACCAAACAATATAACCGTTAGCTGTTCCAATATTGAGAGCCGCGTGGCTGCAATCAACTTGAGTAATATTTATTTGATCGGTATTCTGTAGGTACGTACATAATACTCGTATTATCCGCCATAGTTCATGGGAATACGGTAATTACTAATTAACTAGTTATATAGTGATGTATCATTGAAACCACTAAAGATACATTCAAAAATACACGGAACCAAATAAACTATCAATAACTTTTGGACATTTTACAATTTTTAATTGGCTAAAACTAAAAATAAGACGTGTTTTGACTACTGATTTGTATGACGTCACAAGCCAGTATCTACATAGAAACTTCATACTAACAAATAATTTTCACAGGACAGGCCCCGCCTAGGTGTGAGCCACAAAACTGAATATGTAATCATTTATTTTGTTCATGAAATAAATTAAATTTGAATTTGAATTACTTGACATGTAATTACAAAAAACGGTTTAAACTCACGTATAAATTGTCAGGAACGGCCCGATATGTTTCGAACTCATTTGGAGCTCTTCATCAGGGGCAGCTATCCGTGCTGCTACGCGACTCACGACCCACTGCACTTTTAATCGCTCTTCTTGCCACCCTCTGCGCTCGCGCAGATAGCACGGCGGGAGGAGGGCAGGGCTCTTGCACTGTCACTACAGTAGTGACAGACAGTCCAGTAACTGGACTGTCTGTCACTGCATTTTCACTATTACCCACTGATACCACTGATAAAATTATTTCGAAGCATGTCGGGCCGTTCCTGACAATTTTTACGTGAGTTTAAACCGTTTTTTATTATTATTAAAGATGTCTCACGATAGTTTTAATAACATTACTTGACATGTTTCAAATCGGTACGCCATTCATCATCATGAGCTCCGATCAGTCGCGGCGGCGGCCAAAAGAACACCGGGTTTTTTTATGGGATGTATACATAATACATAGTAGATGACCAAGGAATAAAATATGCCGGGACTCAAACCCAGGACCGGTGGCAGTGGCAGCTCAGCAGGCAGTGTACTACCACTGCGCCAACTGTATATACTTACTACTTACATATTGCTATATAGATAAAATGCGGTGTTAATTTTACCCACATTAAACTGCTCTTCATCTGCCGAACTATTAAAAAATTGCCGGCTGGTTCCTCCTTCTTATAACATGGGACCTTTCAAACGAAGCGTGAAGAAGGATCTCTCGGGCCAGGCACTGTCACCTGACATGGCACGGTGGTTTCTTGTCAGTTGCCATTGCGACTTGGGCTCCCCTTTTTGCTTGCCATCAGGTGAAGTGGAGCCACTATGTTGTGCCGTTATAAAAAAATGGACAAGTGCGAGTCCGACTCGCGCACGAAGGGTTCCGTACCATAAAACAAGTTTGTTGTATGGGAGCCCCCTTAAATATTTATTTTATTTTATTTTTAGTATTTGTTGTTATAGCGGCAATTATAGAAATACATCATCTGTGAAAATGTCAACTGTCTAGCTATCACCGTTCGTGAGATACAGCCTGCTGACAGACGGACGGAAAGCGAAGTCTCGGTAATAGGGTCCCGTTTTTACCCTTTGGGTACGGAACCCTAAAAACATAATTGTATTTCGAAATAAAATGTAAGTGTACATGTTATAGCTCACGGAAATAGCGCTGTGTGGGCGAGGGTTCCGCTAGCATATAATATCGTGACCTTTCATTACTGCGGGGTTGCATAGCCTCGTGACGGTTATGCACTCAATGATCTGCCACCCTGAAGCTTGAATGTATTCATCGACAAAGTTTTCGTAGAATTAATATATACTTAAATACATAGAAGTCATTCATCACACAATTGACAAGATTATTTTTTTTGAACCAGGCCTTTTTCTGATTTAATCAAATAAAGGATAAAAAATTGAATATTGCCACATTTTTACATTTTCGAAAATATCCCAATTTAATCACACAATTATTTGCCCTTGCCGGGCAAATAATTGTATAAGAGGCCTTATTCCTTTTAAAATGCTGATTGTTTTGGACATCTTTCTCTATGATCATACATGTTTCTTAACATATTATTGATGTTGTTAGCTAGAACAGGGCTATTGGGATTTATTAGTATGTATTTGTAACCTACAGTTTGAATTTTTCATCGATAATTTTTGTTTCAAAAACTACTTGAAATTTACAAAATTTACGCGGAAAATTCGTTTTTTCAACTTATTTTCGACTGCACGCAATGAAAGCATGAAATAGCTATGTTACTACCTAGAACTCGGGGAAAAGTATTATTCACTTCAAAAAGGTGGTTGAAATTATCAATATATTATTATAAAAGGAATAAGGCCTCGTAAATGACAAAATAACTCTTTTCTGAAGCCAACAACGGCTAATTAAATTGAGATCAAACGAACGATTTTTAACTTTGATTACGCAACCGTTTCCAATATTTATTTTCATTTGCCCAATTTTAACAACCTTTTACGTAATTTGTGTGATTAAAACTTGGGAAGATTTATTCCTCGGGCAATCTAATGGCGAAATGACGGAAAATTTACGAGTGTTTTACGTAAGTGCTGATTTAAGGTTGCCTATAACTTTAGACTAGACAGTTAAAGCCTTTATCCCAGGGATTTTCAAACTTTACGCCGTATTGGAATTTATTTAACGTCGGCTGTACACGATTTACCTGGGTCTCTGTTATTTTTTTTAATAACCTATCTAGTTCATAGATGTCGCCACCGTATTTGCCGTGTCTGTGGTATTGTATCGAAATGCTGTTGAGTGCCAAATAACCTAAAGTAAATTAAGGAAATCTTGTATAATTCTCGTGAAAACGAATTCGCCGTAGTGAGTAAAGAGAGATGCCGTGAGGTGAGACGTTAAATTGTACTCCTCCGAAAACTAAAGTTAGGTAGGTATCGTTATCGTAGTGCCCTAGCCTATCGTAGGGCACTGATTCATAATCCCAAAGAAAGTGCGCAGCGATCTATATAAGTTTGGGAACTTCTGGTTTAGCCGATCCAAAAGGATAATACAATTAAAAGTGAATCGATGAAAGTGTTGCCTTATAAATAATTTTTTAGAGTTCTATACCATAAAATGAAGAAACGGAACCCTTATAGGATTAATACTTTGTTCTCGTCCGTCCGTCTGTCAAGGCCCTTTATTTCGGAAACGTGTGGACGTATTAAGTTGAAATTAAAGCAATATACTCAGGTCTACAGTCCCTTGAATTAAATAAGCACATATAGATCGCAGGCGGTTTTTGCAAATATCAATACAAAGACAGAGATCTTTATAATCTGTGCTTGCATCAAGAAATAGTACCCTATTAGCCACGTGAACATAAACATAGAATACAATACAATACAAAATGCTTTATTGCACACCAAAAAAGTTTACAAATTGAATACATGAACAATAATTTTAATAACGGTAGACAACAGGCGGTCTTATCGCTAAAGATCTCTTCCAAACAACCTAGGTAGTGGAGTTGATTAGTCACACAATGATAGATAAGCGGATAGATAAGCGGCTCCTGTTAGATCAACAAAGAATAAGATCCATCGCTTATGTCCTCACATTGGTCGGATAAAAGTGATAAATCGGCTGTCGGCGGCGAGTGGAGGTAAACAATATCGATAGGTTTTCAACACATTGAAGATAGTTCAAGAAGTATTCACAGCTGTGACACGCGACATTTTCTCGCGCGAGAAATATTACCTGTCTCTTTCTCCGTTGTATTGTAAAAGAGTGACGGGCGATGCTATGTCGCGCGACAATAGTCGCAAAGCATCGTTGTGCTAGACGGGATCTGTGCGAGGTAGCTAACCGAGAGATGGGACAACCCTATCCTGTCTTTCTGGTTGAAAACACATACTTGTTACTCTAGTGGTTTCACCCGGAAAATATTACTATAGGTTGGCTTTGTAGTTAACACTTTTGGATAAAATTGTTTACTAACCTATGTAACCTGTGCGTGCACCTACTAAAAAAAATGGATTGAAATTTTTAATCTGAAATAAATATTATATTATTGATTCAATTTGACGACGCGGCTAGCTCAGTTTGCAAGTACCTGAGCGGCGCGGTCCCGGGTTCGAATCCCGGCCAGGGCAAATATTTGTGTGATGAACTCGAATATTTGTGCTTGGGTCATGGTTGTTCCTATGTATTTAAGTATATATGTATCTACATAAGTATGTATATCGTCGTTCTAGTACCCATAACACAAGCCTTCTTGAGCTTAATTTGGGACTAGATCGATTTGTGTGAGGTTGTCTGATATTTATTTATTTATTTATTTATTTAATCATTCATAAGCGACGAGCGAGAAAAATCCATCGGAAAAATAGGTACTTATTTAACCGAGCGAGCGAAGCATAAGCAGCTTGGCCTAAAATTCTTTCGTATGTCCTGATGTTTGGATGTTCAAATGTCCGTTTGTCCGGAATTCACCCTATTTTCGAACTGTTCTCGGCAGCAACTCAGCTGTACCAAGGCTTTGTAAAACCCTTAATAGCTGTCATGAGACGGATGTGCACTTTGACTCGATGCAGCAATTTAAAAAAAAAACATTCATAAATATTAAGGAAAAACCTTTCACAAATAAAAATCTTACGCCAGTAAAGAGCATAACTTACATTTAAGTATAATTAGTGTTAAGTAGGTAATAATTTAACTAGTTTTGTAATAAAATGCATTTGTTTGCCAGAAGTGATTGAGTTACACTTAGATAATGGCAGAAATTATATCACCAAAGTATGTATTTAGTGTAAACAATTGTTGGTGAACCAAATAAATAAATAAAAAATAAATTTTCGCCTAGACGTTGCATTTCTAAACCTCATTTCGAAGCAAACTCGCCAGCTCACAAAACCACTAGTATTAGGTATATAATTTAGATATAAGTTCAGATTTAAATAAGGCTGTCTGGGCTGGACGCGTCTGTCGCTGACACCTGGGAAAGTGGGACAGACAAGGGACCAAATTCGACGTTTCTAATGCCATCTCTAGGAAATATCACCAACTAGCGGTGAGTTGACCGAGCGAGTTTCAGCTTGGCCCAAAGCTCTTTCGTATATCCTTATCCAGATGTTTAGATAGGTACTTATTATACATTCTTCAAATCAATATTAAGTAATTACATTCATACAAAATTCATTAAATTAATAATTTTCCTGGATATGTATAATTTCTAGGCGTCTTGATACGCAATAAGATACTATTATTTACACGTCGTCCCCGCGTTGACCACACGTCGTCCAATACGTTAATTTTTTTTTTTTAATTAAACTTAGAAATATGACATAGGGCTTCAATTTCAATATTTGGCATAGAATCGAGTCGCCGTTGAGTTGTTATAATGTGCGAAGACCTTAAAATGTTGCTCGAAGCTAATGTGTACTCATTGTTTGCTTAAGTTTTCAATTATGAAAAAGATCGAATGAATTTCCTAATAGCTCCATTTCGAAAACAATTGCAATAAAATGTTGAATTTTATATTGAAGATCAACTGTGTCGTGTTGATTATTTTTAATTGTCGTCTCGTCTAAAAAAATCTCCATTTTAATGAGGAATAATCCCAAAAAAATAAAACATTTCTATTTCTAATCCTCAACTAACAAGCTATTCGAGACAAACTGAAGTACGTAGGTGGATTTTGTGTAAGGATATTTTATATTTCAAGTACCTAAAAGATAAAACTGAAGAACTAAAAAGGAAAATAAATTAAATACCAATATTGACACAAAAGTAAATTACACTGCAATGTAAGCAGAATTCAAACCTGCGACCCTACGTTTCCGGCGTAGTGCTCTCCCAACTGAGCTATCACATCGTTAAGTCAATCACACCAAATCTGTGATTCCATAACTTTACGCTACTGAAGCGCCCTCTGCGTTATATGTGTTTAAAGTGCTTATGCGCATTAAAAAGAAAATAATCACACCTAAAATACTACAAAACTGTGCCCCCGCGGCATGGTCCTGAAGAAGCAGCATGTCCTCGATAAATCGCAATGCTGATGCGTTGTAGGAGGAAGCTGCCTGCCCTTCGATCGCCAGTAGTGTCGATAAAAATTAAATAGAATCGATTTGTATGAATGAATGAAAATTTATTCGTAACTATACACAAACTAGACAACACATTAGAAATAAAATAAAATCGTAGGTGTGTATGCCACGAAACCTCAGCATAAATTCTGGCTCGGGAACCAGCGCCGGTCTTCCGGTGAAGCCTATAGGTGACGCCACGATGAACACACGGCTGCACTCTAAGAGTTCTAAATAAGACTGACTGATTTAATTAAACATCATTGTACCGATTCAACGTGTCTCTTAACTAATCCCGTAACGTTATCAAGCGGGCAGTTTGGTTTCTATCTAACATTAGTGATCTGCAATGTCAATAAAAAATAATCTTATTATTAAAACTCTCATGACACATATTTAATTATTGTATTGTTTCCCTTTTTTAGATCTAGAATAAGGAGAGAATATTTTTTTCAATCATATCGCCAAATTGCGATCTCCTCCAGACAAAGTTCGAGTTGATGTATGTTATTTCTGATGGCTTACGAAGTTAATGCCGAATCACTGAATAAACCCGCCGATAGTCTAATCCTATGAGCAGAAAGACTCGGAAAACGAAAATAAATATCGTTCCATATAAGCCGCCGAGATAAGTATTACTTATTCAAGAAATATGTTCTGTTTTCACACAAGCGATATGAAAATGATCCTATATAAACACTGCCAACCCATCGTGTATCTGTTTTATTAATCTATTTAATATTTATTGAAGATAATGAAACTTTCACTTACAAAAGGCGTTTTAATTACATAGGGTTAACTATGTACCATTCGCTAGAGAGCACGTACATTTTAGGGAGTGAAACTACCATTACAAATATTTACCCTAATTAATTGTATGATTGAATATTTAGATTGGTCCGTGATACTGTACCCTTGCCATGAGTATACGGTGACCGTGCTCGCTAGTGACTGCGTAAATAATTTGTATGGAGAATTGTAGTTCTGCAAGTAACCGCTAGGGCGCTGTACTATTCTCCATACAAATCGTTTACGCTGTCGCTAGCGAGTACGGTCACGTTAACTCAAAGTAAGTACAGGTATGATTATATCAGATACCTACACTAGGAGTCCTCAGGGGTACTAATAAAATTATACTTGAACTTGTTATAGTAAGGAAGAGGGGAAGACCGAGAAGGACATATATTATGGAGCAAATAAAGGAAAAAATAAATGTTTCATTGTATAAAGATGTAAAAGAGAAGGCGGAATGTAGAATAAGCTGAAAATTACTCCACCGACAAGAGCTTAGCTCTTAAATATATGATGATGTTATGGTAATATAGTAATTGTTGTAATATATACGTATGTATGTATGTTAAATCATCATCATCATCATCGTCAGCCTATTCTTGTCCACTGCTGGACATAGGCCTGTCCAACTGCACGCCATTGTGAACGATCCTTGGCTACTCTCATCCAGCTCTTGCCAGCCACCCTGCAAAGATCATCGCTCCACCTAGTCTGATATTACATACATATATATAGGTGTAGATAAAACTAATAATAGCAATAAGCTCACGTGTGCAAACATTTATCTGTCGAGGTGAGTGTAATATCACAGGAAAGGTCCTTCCGAAAATAAATATAAGTACTTCCGATGTAAACCATTTTATAGAAAGGAAAACTTTGACGTAAATAGTCCAATAGATGATACACGGTAATCTCCGAAGCTATAAAAATCGCTTGGATACAACTGTTGATCTTCAAATGGATGAACAGATTATCTTAAAGCTTAATAAAAACACTCAATGTTCTTTAGCGTTCAAATAAAATTGGGCAAGTGCGAGTCCGACTCGCGCATGAAGGGTTCCGTACCATAATCTATAACAAGTTTGTTGTATGGAAACAATTATATAATAATTTAAATATTTATTTTATTTTATTTTTAGTATTTGTTCTTATAGCGGCAATAGAAATACATCATCTGTGAAAATTTCAACTGTCTAGCTATCACCGTTCTTGAGATACAGCCTGGTGACAGACGGACGGACGGACGGACGGACGGACGGACGGACGGACGGACGGACGGATGGACGGACGGACGGACGGATGGACGGACGGACGGACAGCGAAGTCTCAGTAATAGGGTCCCGTTTTTACCCTTTGGGTACGGAACCCTAAAAAAATCGGTTGAGTGCGAGTCGGACTCACGCAACGAAGGCTCCGTACAAACTACGACTGCAACAAATATTACTTTAACGAACAGATAAACTGTTCTGAACCACAAACTTAACCTTGCCGTTGGGAAACTGTTGTCCTCATACATCGACATAGGGTTAGTTTACCAACTGCAAATTAGTTTGTGCGTTTCTATGATTTCATCAAAGGACGTATTTGCCTCTATAGACGCAATTACCTCCGGTCTCCTTAGCTCTATTTTTATGCCAGAATTAATCGTACATACAAACTTATACAAAAAAGATGTCTCAGTGTGGAGTTAAATGAGATAAATACAATCCGACAATGAAATTTATTATATTATACTCACGACGCGATTGGCACAGTGGTTAAGCAACTGCCTACTGAGCCGACGGTCCTGGGTTCGAATCCCGGCAAGGGCAAATATTTGTGTGATGAACTCGAATATTTGTGCCTGGGTCATGGATGTTATTTATATTTAATAAGACTGACATAGTTTATTGTCTAATGGGTTAATATTAACAGTTAGTTATTTATTGGACTGTGGCAGTCTTTTTCAGTCGAAAACTGGTGAGAATCTGCGCATATTTAATTATGTATTATCTATATAAGTATGTTTATCGTCGTCTAGTGTCCATAACACAAGCCTACTAGAGCTTACTGTGGGGCTAGATTGATTTGTATGAGGTTATCCGATATGTATTTTTAACCCCCGACGAAAAAAGAGGGGTGTTATAAGTTTAACATGTGTATCTGTGTATCTGTGTATCTGTGTATCTGTGTATCTGTCTGTGGCATCGTAGCGCCCAAGCGGATGGACCAATTTAAGTGCGGTTTTTTTTAATCAAAAGACTTTTCCGTCGAGATGGTTCTTAGCTATGTTTGGTGGAAATAGGACCAGTAGTTTCCAAGATATTCAGCTTTAATTGGAACAAGTGACGAGATCTCAGCCAATAATGAAGTCAATAATTCGAAATATTGGCTAAATGTTAAGTTTTATTAGCATTTTCTATATGACTCACTAATTGAAGGTCTCATGATGACCAGGTAGTTGTTAATGGATCTCAGCCAATATTGAAGCTAAGGATTGCGAATTTTGGTTAAAATGTTAAGTTGTATTAGCATTTTCTATATCACTCAATAAATGAAGGTCTCATGATGACCAGCTAGTTGTTAATGGATCTCAGCCAATATTGAAGCCAAGAATTCCAAATTTTGGATAAATGATAAGTTTTATTAGCATTTTCTATATCACTCAATAAATGAAGGTCTCATGATGACCAGCTAGTTGTTAATGGATTTCAGCTAATATTGAAGCCAAGGATTCCAAATGTTAGTTAAATGTCAAGTATTATTAGCATTTTCTATATGACTTACTAAATAAAGGTCTCATGATGACCAGGTAGTTGTTAATGGATCTCAGCCCATATTGAAACTACGGATTCCAAAGTTTTGGTTAAATGTTAATTATTATTAGCATTTTCTATATCACTCAATAAATGAAGGTCTCATGATGACCAGCTAGTTGTGAAAGGATCTAAGCCAAGAATTTCTAACGTTGGTTAAATGTTAAGTTTTATTGGCGTAATTAACAGATTAATACATTTTTGACAGTACCTACAATAATTTTGTACCTTGGAGCTGAAGATGGCCGTAGGAACTCCTAAACAGCACAAGATAAACCCATGGTGTTTGGGCTCGTCTGATTGTTCTTGATGAGCAATTAACATTTGTGTAAGAAAGAACAGTCAATAATAAAACCGAGTCTCAAAAAAACTTTTTTGACAAAAAGACTCATTATAATTTCTGTCACAGTACTGGGTCACTGTTTTGAACTCTCGGAATTCTGCTAAAGCTGAATTGTTATTAGGACTATTGAACAGGTTCCTTTGATTGAGGTCACAAATAGCAACACCCTGCAAGATTTTAACGCGACTAAATGACACGTTAAGCTTTAGCAAAAGTACTCTTGCCTAAGTGAATAACAGCTTTTTAGGATTTTGTAATTTGTGTCAGTCTGTCCACAGCTTAGCTCAGAGACATAGGTAGTGGTTGAATACATTTTTAAAAACATTTTTTTGTGTACCTTCCCTACACGTAACAAAAGTGGGGATGTTTATCCCATGGTGTGGGGTATCGATGAGTATTAGGTCTCTCAAAACAAAGTCAAGTTACCTAGCACCAACTGCAATTTTTATGGAGCTAAGTAAGCCACCCGTACCGTATTTGGATCCTGTAGAATAGAAACCTGGTTCTAGCGACCTGGCTTTAGCAGGTTCTTGCAACTCATGCAGTATATTTTGATTGTCTTGGCTAATAACTTCGCCATTTTGCCATTATAAGCATTAACTAGTCTGATTTTAACGATTTTTCCCAGAATGTTGCTTAAGGCTATTGAAATCAAAATATATCCTAACTTCAATCTTAGAGAAGACGGCATTCATTACCACTGGCTTGGGATCCTGTTGTACCTACATGTAGTCAAGGATCAAGCTCGACGAAAGATTGGAAACCCTGGACCATAAACGGTGTAAAACAAAAATTGTGTCCAAAGAAGAAAATTCCGGGACGAAACTTCCGTTTCTTTAAAAAATATGAAATAAAAATAAAATTAATAATTCAAAAAACCCCCGACATGACAACCAATAAAAAGAAAGAAATAAAATCTACGAAATGTGCCTATACAATGAACAGTAGAAAAAGAATCCAAGCTTCGTTGCGTCGGGGGACCGCTAAGTAAATGAAATGCAATGTACTGAAAATCGTAAAGTGGTAAGCCCAAATGCATACATGCAATTCTGCGTTGAAAAATATATTTCATTTCATTTAGGTACTTAGCGGTCCCCCGAACGCAACGAAGCTTGGATTCTTTTTCTACTGTTCATTGTATAGGCACATTTCGTAGATTTTATTTCTTTCTTTTTATTGGTTGTCATGTCGGGGGTTTTTTGAATTATTAATTTTATTTTTTATTTATTTTTATTCTTTCTTTTTTCATCGACGCGACAAAAACTAACTTTAGTAAACTCAAATCGTTTATGTCTATTTCGAAAATCCAGGGAAAACTAAAAAAGTTCTCAGACACGAATACCGCAACTTTTTCGCCGACTGGCATAATCCATTGTACTGTACTTGACAGGCAGAATAATGTAATTACGAATGTTGTGCAAACTTTTCTCAATAAAATAGGATAAAAATGCCTTCGACTTAGGTTACCTTACAATGTCACTTACGAGTACACCTTGTAAAATTTTGAATAATTCGTAAAGAAACAGAATCCGTATAAAATAATTAATCATATTAGTACTTAAATTTAGTTTTGAGCAAAAATATGATCAAAAATATCTAATGTTTGGTCATACATTCTAAAACTCGACTGTAATTTTTAATAACACCAAATAAATAATTTTCATTCCATTTAAACATTTTCATAAAGCTTTTAAACTAAGTAATACGTACGTAATTTTACCAATATGCAGCCAAATTAATATTTAAATGGCTCTTCATGGCGGCTAAAAATCATGCCACACAAAATTCATTCACTGACATCACAACACGTTTCACTTGTCTACGCGTTTAATTTCAGAGAAACAGACACAGTACGTAAACTTTTAGGCGTTTAACTTTCCGCAGAAACAGACACAGTACGTAAACTTTTGGGCCGGGGCGAGCGACCGACTCCTCTCGCGGCGGCTGAAATACTGAGCGTTACATGTTACATGCGATGGAAATGGAACATTTCGCGACCCTTGTTTGATGTCTATTTCATTAAACTTCGTAGTAATTTGAAATATTTTACATCTCTATATTAAAAACATATTGAAACTCATATTTAAAAAGTATTAGGCATTTACAACGAAGAAGTTGAAAATCTTTCGCATAATATGAAACAAATATACGGGATAAAGATAAAGCTCAATAAAACAGGTAAGTTGTGCAAATAGTTGTAGTTTCAGGAGCAAATTTGACTGAAATATCGCTACGATCAGTCAAATAATATGTACGGATATTTGTATAGAATCTTTTTATCGATTCATATTTTTTATGTGGTAATACCACATTTTCCCCGCCCCGCTTCGATTGTAGTAGATCGCATTCAATTTTTCTTTCTTAATTTACCTTTGTGTCATTATTTATAATATGTACGGAATAAATAATATGTAGGTACACGACTATTAGGGTACCTTAATATATATCCTAGCCTAAAATTATTCACCAAAAGTATTTTTTATTATGTATTTCTTATTAATTATTTCTGTTTTAATTGCTTTTAAAAATGTGACGCCTTCAGATAATTAGACACCTTAGGACCATTGATGATTATGGACAAACATTTCTAGTGAATGAAATTATGTAAAAATACTCGTAGTATGTCACTTGTTAACTTTAATTGCGAATGTGGTCTACTTAATTATTGGTAGAACCAAAATATTTTTATGCTTCCATTATGACCTGTATTGAAAAAATATTTACATAACATTCTCAGAAAAGGATTCGCAGATTCTTGAGGTTTTTTAGCTCCAAGAAGGTCTTATATGAAATATTTTAAGCAATCGTGATTGGAAGCGAGCGCAATCAAAGCAAATTCACGGTTCATGAGCAAGAACTTGGCATTCAGGGCCCTAATTCCATGTATTATATTTCTGATATCTCGATGAGATCTCCGAAATGGCCATTTGCCTAGTATCGCCAACCCGGTCGCTTTAAGGGGAAATATCACTGGTAATTTTTGTCGTCGTATTTTTCCTCCTCCAAAAATTAACCAATACTTACGAAATTTTAGCCGACAGTATTAAATAAATAAATAATAAATATCAGACAACCTCGACAAAAATCATTGCAATTAATAGGAGATGTTTCGATATTATACGTAATCTGTTCAGCTTTTTGTTATTTTTTTTCGCAGATGTAAATGGGCTTTGAAGCGCTGAGCAAACAATTTCATCGACATCGAAACGGTTCACACTGAACCACTTATCCGCTAAAAATAACCACAATAATGTCAGCAATGTAGCCATTGAACTAATTCCATATATTTCTCTCTCGAAGAAATATCTCGGAAATAACTAATTCCATACATCTCTGCTCTTGCAAGACGTTCTGTATATAATGATAGAATATAGCTAATGGGGTGCGGAGGAGGGCGTAACTTACTGCAACACAGTTTATATTACTACTGCATTTATTGTATGTAATGTTTTGTTATTAAGTTCAATAAAAATTATAGTCTTAATTTTTTTTTACCTGTCTGATATCTCGGAGAGCCAAGCCAGTCGCATTAAGTTTACGCCTCATTTTCTTATATACACTTCAGGCGTAATCTTAACTTGACCAGGTGATAACGTGCAATATCACTTTATTGACCGCACGAGCGTAGCTTCTTCGTTTCTCATTGGCCCAAAACTCTTACGCATGTTAGGATGTTTGGATGTCCAGAAAAATTCTGACTGTTCGCGCTTAGAGGCCTCATTTCCGGTTCGATAATCATATAGAATGTTACTTCAATTCATTTTTCAAAATGGCTGAGATTCGGATCCTCAACTCACGAGCTCTACAGCTCACAGATCCACTAGGTATAATCGTAAACATCGCATTTTAATGACAGTTAAATGGGATAATAACTAAGATATATCTATGACATCGCTTATTTGGCGATATCTCAAAGTACACTCGAATTAGCGCCCCGTGTAGTAATATCATTTTTGTCAATCATAATCACCTTCGTATTTCCAAAATTGAGATGAGCTATATCACTTGCAGATCATCGCGTTTTGATGACAGTTCAAAGGCGATATGACCGATCTCTAATAGAGATATAACGGAGATTTGACGTTCGGCGATATCTCAAACGGCACTCTCGAATTAGCACCCTGATCTCACTTAACGTGACTTATCAGTGCCCCTAGGTGAGCTCAGACGGTAACTCTTATCCGTTTTCACGATAAGAGAGGAGCGATTACTCGGATCTAAGTATAAGCCACTGCTTAACGTGGGTAATCCCGGATTCACTTCCAAATTATCAGGCAATTTCCAGTGAATTCCTACTGGCGGAAGTGACGCTGTCACTAACCTTGATATTATTAATCATCAATATCATATCAGCCGATAGACGTCCACTGCTGGACAAAGGCCACCCGCAAAGTTCTCCACAACGATCGGCTTTGCGCCACCGTCATCCAATTTCTGTCCGCGATCTTAACCACGTCGTTGGTCCACCTTGTTGGGGGCCTTCCCACGTCTTCATATCATTAATATCATTATTTAATTGATTTAATCTTTATTCCACAAATGAAAGCATATCGTACAAAAGGACTTAATCCTATAAAGCATTCTTTACCAGTCAAGCTAGAGATATCAGGCTCTTAAATAACTAAATAACGGATAACCTCACACAAATTGATCTAGTCCCAGAGTAAGCTCAAGTAGGCTTGTGTTATGGACACTACACGACCATAAACATGCTTATCCCATGACCAATAACATCCATGACCCAAACACAAATATTCGAATTCATCACACAAATATTATTTGCCCTTGCCAGGACACGAACCCAGGACCGCCGGCTCAGTAGGCAGCTGCTTTACCCCTGTTCCAACCGCGTCGTCTCTTGCTGTGTGACCAAACCTACAAGCGGGTGGATACGTGTTTGCGTGTTGTCTTGTTCTATACATATCTCTAATAAATCCTCCACACATGTTCGTTTTTAACCCCCGACGAAAAAAGAGGGGTGTTATAAGTTTAACATGTGTATCTGTGTATCTGTGTATCTGTGTATCTGTCTGTGGCATCGTAGCGCCCAAGCGGATGGACCAATTTAAGTGCGGTTTTTTTTAATCAAAAGACTTTTCCGTCGAGATGGTTCTTAGCTATGTTTGGTGGAAATAGGACCAGTAGTTTCCAAGATATTCAGCTTTAATTGGAACAAGTGACGAGATCTCAGCCAATAATGAAGTCAATAATTCGAAATATTGGCTAAATGTTAAGTTTTATTAGCATTTTCTATATGACTCACTAATTGAAGGTCTCATGATGACCAGGTAGTTGTTAATGGATCTCAGCCAATATTGAAGCTAAGGATTGCGAATTTTGGTTAAAATGTTAAGTTGTATTAGCATTTTCTATATCACTCAATAAATGAAGGTCTCATGATGACCAGCTAGTTGTTAATGGATCTCAGCCAATATTGAAGCCAAGAATTCCAAATTTTGGATAAATGATAAGTTTTATTAGCATTTTCTATATCACTCAATAAATGAAGGTCTCATGATGACCAGCTAGTTGTTAATGGATTTCAGCTAATATTGAAGCCAAGGATTCCAAATTTTGGTTAAATGTCAAGTATTATTAGCATTTTCTATATGACTTACTAAATAAAGGTCTCATGATGACCAGGTAGTTGTTAATGGATCTCAGCCCATATTGAAACTACGGATTCCAAAGTTTTGGTTAAATGTTAATTATTATTAGCATTTTCTATATCACTCAATAAATGAAGGTCTCATGATGACCAGCTAGTTGTGAAAGGATCTAAGCCAAGAATTTCTAACGTTGGTTAAATGTTAAGTTTTATTGGCGTAATTAACAGATTAATACATTTTTGACAGTACCTACAATAATTTTGTACCTTGGAGCTGAAGATGGCCGTAGGAACTCCTAAACAGCACAAGATAAACCCATGGTGTTTGGGCTCGTCTGATTGTTCTTGATGAGCAATTAACATTTGTGTAAGAAAGAACAGTCAATAATAAAACCGAGTCTCAAAAAAACTTTTTTGACAAAAAGACTCATTATAATTTCTGTCACAGTACCTACTGGGTCACTGTTTTGAACTCTCGGAATTCTGCTAAAGCTGAATTGTTATTAGGACTATTGAACAGGTTCCTTTGATTGAGGTCACAAATAGCAACACCCTGCAAGATTTTAACGCGACTAAATGACACGTTAAGCTTTAGCAAAAGTACTCTTGCCTAAGTGAATAACAGCTTTTTAGGATTTTGTAATTTGTGTCAGTCTGTCCACAGCTTAGCTCAGAGACATAGGTAGTGGTTGAATACATTTTTAAAAACATTTTTTTGTGTACCTTCCCTACACGTAACAAAAGTGGGGATGTTTATCCCATGGTGTGGGGTATCGATGAGTATTAGGTCTCTCAAAACAAAGTCAAGTTACCTAGCACCAACTGCAATTTTTATGGAGCTAAGTAAGCCACCCGTACCGTATTTGGATCCTGTAGAATAGAAACCTGGTTCTAGCGACCTGGCTTTAGCAGGTTCTTGCAACTCATGCAGTATATTTTGATTGTCTTGGCTAATAACTTCGCCATTTTGCCATTATAAGCATTAACTAGTCTGATTTTAACGATTTTTCCCAGAATGTTGCTTAAGGCTATTGAAATCAAAATATATCCTAACTTCAATCTTAGAGAAGACGGCATTCATTACCACTGGCTTGGGATCCTGTTGTACCTACATGTAGTCAAGGATCTGAGACGTCAATGAAAGGCACGGGTTAGCGACAGACTGATTTATTTAATGAAATATAGATCTACCCGCCACCATACCTAATTATGACCGTTCGTCACACTTTCTCCCTTCCAAATTCCTAAGTACATTATTTTAACCAATTAATTAAAGTACGCTTTGTTCGGTTGTACGCACGCAGTGCCCGAGCAGACGCGCTCGATGTAGGAGGCGAGGCCACCTCGGTCCGCGGGACCTCGTCGCAGGCCGCGGCGCCCGCCGCTGGCGGCGAGTCCGCCGGCCGTGGCTCCGGCGAACCGGGCACCTCGCCCGCTTCATCGAACGCGTCCTCAAACATGTCCCCTTCGGCATCCCTATTGACCCCTTCCGGTTCCTCGGGTACCGTACTCATGCGAGATAGTGAAAATCGACTTTTGTTCACACCGTTAGCCGGTAAAAGCTGATCGGAGTGTCGACGCCACTCGACTCCGTTTCAACATATAAGAAACCGGCCCCGTTGCCTTCACCACCTTGCCTTCAGCCCACTTCTCCCCCTTCACCGTATAATCGCGCGCGAGTACTGCGTCCCCGGTTTGGAACTGGCGGTATGTACCTCCTGAACGTTCGACCTTCCGTTCCTGAGCCGCGCGCACGACGGCCGCGGTGTCGGGGCGCAGCGCGTCCAGGCGTGTGCGCAGACGGCGCTTCTGCAGCGCCACGGCCGGCGACATCCCGGTCGTCGCGTGATCGCAGTTGCGGTACTGCAGCAGAAATTTATTTAATGCCGTATTTATATCCTCACTTTCGTGTAAGGCTCGCTTAATACATTTTTTTACCGTTTTTACTGCGTTTTCCGCTAAACCATTTCCTTGGGGTCTATAAGGAGCCGAAGTTACATGTCTAATGAAATTGTTTTTACAATATAATTTAAATTGTTGTGATGAAAAAGGCGGTCCGTTATCCGTGACGAGTTGCGATGGTAGGCCGAATTGCGCGAAAATATTACCTAGCGCCTTGATCGTTGCGCCCGCGTCGGTCCCGCGCATTGCTACTACCTCAATCCATTTAGAATGTGCGTCCACTACCACTAGGTAGCGGACCCCCGAACAGTCGGCAAAGTCCGCGTGCAGGCGCCCCCATGGTTCCATAGGGAATTCCCACGGGTGTAGCGGCGCGCGCGGCGGCGCGTCGCGCACCACACGACATGCCGGACACGCGCGACATATTTCCTCAATATCCCGATCCAAACTTGGCCAATAAACGTAACTACGTGATAAATTCTTCATTTTATTCATTCCCACATGACCTTCGTGTAATTCTTCCAAGACCCGTTTACGTAAATTCGGTGGTATTATAATCCTATATTTATAAATTATGCAACCCCGGTCTACTAATAATTCATCTTTTCTTGTAAAATAAGGCCTCAGCTCCTCGCAACTCGCTCCCGATGACGGCCAACCAAAAAGCACAAAACCTTTAATTTTCGATAGTACTGGGTCTCTTTCCGTCTCTCTAGCTACCCCTTTAAAACAAATTGGTAAAAACTCCTCTACTAAACTTAAATAGTCTACCGAATCTGAGCGGGAACCCTCCTGAAGGAGCGGGAGCCGCGATAGCGCGTCGGCCGGCCCATTGTCCGCGGAACGCACAAATTCGATCGTAAAATCGTACGCCGCCAGGCGTGCCGCCCACCGCTGCAGGCGACTCGCCGCCGTTTGTGGAATGCCCCCTCTTTCGCCAAAAATGTGCGTCAGCGGCTGGTGGTCGGTGCGCAGCACGAAGCGTCGCCCGTACAAAAATTGGTGGTGCTTGGTGACACCGAACAGGATGGCCAGGGCCTCTTTGTCGAGCTGACTGTAATTGCGCTCGGGCGCGCTGAGCGTGCGCGACACGCAGCTGACCGGGCGCTCCGCGCCGCCCTCGTATCGATGCGCCAGCACCGCGCCCAACCCGTATGCGCTGCTGTCCACCGACAACACCAGTTCGCGCCCCTCCTCATAGTGGGCCAGCACCCGCTCACTCAAAAGAATTCGCTTCGCCTCTGTAAATGCGTTATCACACTTGGAGTCCCATTTCCAGTCGCTTTCTTTTTTTAATAAATTGTATAGAGGATTTAATAATCCACTTAGATTAGGAATAAAACGCCCATAATAGTTTATCATTCCCAAAAAGCTTTTTAGTTGCGACACATTCTGCGGTATGGGCGCACTGGAAATGGCTTCAAGTTTACCCGGATCTGGCCGCAAGCCGTCTTTATTAATTATAAAACCCAAGTACTTCACACTATCTTGCAAAAAACTACATTTACTTAATTTAACCGTCAAACCCATATCTCGCAATCGTTCAAGTACCGCTTTTAAGTTTTTAACATGTTCGTCATTATCCGAGCCGGTGACACAAATGTCATCTAAAAATACTACGCATCCAGGCACCCCGCGCAACACTTCTTCCATTAGTTTTTGAAATTTTTCCGGCACGCAAGACAACCCGTACGGCGTCCGGCGATAAGCAAAGGTGCCCATATGCGTAGTTATAGCTGTATACGGCTGCGAGTCCTCCGTAACCAGGCACTGTTCGTACGCGTGTCGAAGGTCTATTTTTGTAAAGCGCTCACCTCCGCTAAGGTTAGTAAACAACTCGTCTATGCGCGGTAAAGGGTAAAAGGTACGCTTGAGTTTCGGATTTATTGTTATCTTGTAATCCCCGCATATCCGTATTTCTCCATTAGCTTTTACCACTGGGACTATGGGTGTTCCATAGTCCGAGTGGTCCACGCGATAAATAGACCCATCTGTTTCGAGACGAATTAACTCCTTCTCCACGCGCGCGCGCAGTGCCAGTGGGACCGGCCGCGCTCGAACGTAAACCGGTTCCGTATCAGTTAGCTGTAAACTAATAGATTGTTTACAAGTGCCCAGCTTATCACTAAATACCTCGGGGAATTCATTACATAATTGGTTCACGAATTGGTCATCCGAGATCGCATTGAGGTTTATATGTGTTATATTAAGGGCTCGCATCCATTCACGACCCAGCAATGGTCGCGCCCCTCCCCTAATCACATACAAGCGGAGTGCTTTTTGTCGGAAGCTATTTAAATGTACTTCCACCTCGATGTAACCCAGTGACTCAATTCGTGATCCCGAATAACCACGCAACATTAAATTGTCATTAATGATATGTTTATGGCCGAATAATTGTCGATACATGTCATCACTAATCGCCGAAATGCGACTACCGGTATCTATCTCACAATCGATCCTATGTTTATCGACTAACACTGTTACATAGTATGGTTTATTACCGCGAACGGTTACGTCAATATTAAACATACCGTCGTCGTCCGATTGGTGGCTGACAAAATGGTGCCGACCGCCACCCCCGCGCACTTGTTTACACACACCCTTGAGGTGGCCCCGCTGGCCGCACTCGTCACAATTATAATTCTTGAAACGGCACCGATCCGCCGTGTGCGCCCTGCCGCAGCGCCAGCAAGCCCTCGCCCTCGGCTCGCCCGCGGCCGCCGCTGCCGGCGCGCCGCCCGCGCCCGGCCCGCTGGCGCCGCCCGCGCCGGCTCCGCGCCCCGTCCGCGGCGCTCCTCGCGCTCCCCGCGCGAAATGCAGGCCCTCGCCTGCCTCGCCGCCCGTCGAGTCCGTCATCGCTAGCCCTGCTCTCGAAGTGCTGCTCACTTCTGCATGCTTCTCGGCAGCCTCCAGAGCCAACGCCAATTCTACCGCCTCTTTGTACTTGATCTCTCTCTCCGCGAAAATCCTGGATCGCATCGCGTCGTTAGCTAGACCTGAGACGAACTGATCTCTAAGATTTTCCTCTAAGGTTGCCGTCGAGAAGTTGCACGTCGCCGCCAAGTGTTTTAAGGCCTGCAGGTACTCCGTAAGTGACTCGCCTGCGCGCTGCCTTCGCAGACGGAAAATGTGACGCTCGGCGATTTCTGACCTTTGGGGCTCTAGATGGTCTGTTAAAAGTTGCACTAGCTGGTCGTATGTTTTGTCCTCCGGAAAACTGGGCGAACACAAGTCACACATAAGCGAATAGGTCGCCTCTCCAACCGCCGTAATTAACATAGGCACTTTTAACTCGTCACTTATATCGTTCAACAATATGTATTGGTTAACGCGCCGAATATACGCGGGCCACTGTTTGGATGACAAATTAAAAGGTTCCAGTTTGCCGATAGGCATTTTGCACTTGTAATCTTAGGTATTAAATGCACTCGAATGAGGAAAAAAACCGTTATCCCGTACTCGTCGCCAGTGAGACGTCAATGAAAGGCACGGGTTAGCGACAGACTGATTTATTTAATGAAATATAGATCTACCCGCCACCATACCTAATTATGACCGTTCGTCACAGGATCAAGCTCGACGAAAGATTGGAAACCCTGGACCATAAACGGTGTAAAACAAAAATTGTGTCCAAAGAAGAAAATTCCGGGACGAAACTTCCGTTTCTTTAAAAAATATGAAATAAAAATAAAATTAATAATTCAAAAAACCCCCGACATGACAACCAATAAAAAGAAAGAAATAAAATCTACGAAATGTGCCTATACAATGAACAGTAGAAAAAGAATCCAAGCTTCGTTGCGTCGGGGGACCGCTAAGTAAATGAAATGCAATGTACTGAAAATCGTAAAGTGGTAAGCCCAAATGCATACATGCAATTCTGCGTTGAAAAATATATTTCATTTCATTTAGGTACTTAGCGGTCCCCCGAACGCAACGAAGCTTGGATTCTTTTTCTACTGTTCATTGTATAGGCACATTTCGTAGATTTTATTTCTTTCTTTTTATTGGTTGTCATGTCGGGGGTTTTTTGAATTATTAATTTTTTGGCAAATAAACAACAAATACGCGAACACGCAACGCCAAGTGAAGTATGTACTTAGGTACATATCTGATTTACAGTATTGCCTAACGATCCAATAAGCTAGATGACTCATGTTAAATTGTATTACACTATTGTTTATTGCGTATAGTATTTGATATAGGAAACCTAAATATATATTTTTCAGTTCGTAAAAGTTGAAGATGTCCGTAGAAATTTAAATTGAAAGTATGATTTTTTATTCTGTATTTTTAAATGATTAAAACGCTGTCCACTATTTTCTCCCTTTGAAGGTGACGTCACCAATCCAGTAAAAAAAACATAAAACTAAGAACGGCATTCGCATCATAGATAAAAGTGTATTACTGGTCGTTATTTACGGGATCGCCCACATCAGGCCACAGATAAACTAAAGACAAATAAAAACCGGCCAAGAGCATGTCGGGCCACGCTCAGTGTAGGGTTCCGTAGTTGCTCATCCTTCACAAGAGACGGTCAAAGACGAAAAAAGGTCGTAAACGCCAAAGTAACTGTAATTACTTATTACCTTCTGGAAGTCAACTTACGTCCTTTTAAAGAAAATTATGAAATTTTGCGATAACTCAAAAACGGATGGACCGATTTTGTTCAATATAGTTTTCATTGAAAGTACTTATAAGACCTCATTTTCATGAATTTTTCCATATTTTTTTGACCCGTGTGGTTGAAAAGTTAGAGGGGGGGGACACTATTTTTTTTATTTTCAGAGCGAATATTTACAAAACTACTGACTTTATCAAAAAGTAATGTTGAAAAACCCCTATTATTTTTAACAGACCTATTTAACGACACCCCACACACCAGGGTTGGAACGAAAAAAAAATTCACCCCCATTTTAGGTGTACGAGAGGTAACCGAAAAAAAATTTTTTTTTTAGTTTTAATTTTACCGTTTTGTCGGCGTGATAAATACACATACTCATACCAAATTTCAGCTTTCTAGTACTAATGATTATGGAGCTAAGCCGTGGACGGACGGACAGACGGACGGACGGACAGACGGACATGGCGAAACTATAAGGGTTCCTAGTTGACTACGGAACCCTAAAAATGGCAGACGGCGTCTTTGTCTGAAATTTAGCTTTCTTAGTGCTAGTAAGATAATTATTAACCATTCCAAACATATTTCAAAAAATAGGTCAAATAGCCCATAACAGGCAAGTGATTCAGAAAAGGCTTTAATGTTGTATTAACTTGTATAAGAAGGGATTCAAGTTTATACGCCATAGCCATCGATGTCATAACCCTAATCTCATTACGAAGCCTCGTAAAAGTGAGTAAATATTAGGAGTCCACGATCCGTAGACCTGTTCCTTTCTATTTTCCCGAACAATGTGGGCGAATGCAATTTGGCCGGTTATTACTGTCTCCGTGAAACAATCCTGTCCTCATCACACTAAAAGTGCTAATCATACTGGAAGGACTCGGAATGCTTGTTCGAGTGCAGGTTTCATTTCACAAAGGATGATGTTTGAGACTATTACGCTACGAATACCAATTTAAAAATCTTTTCACATTGAAATGTTTGATGTAATAAGATTAGTGAGACGCTTGCAAAGAAATATATAAGCGTATTAAGGTAATTTCATTAAATTAAAGCTTGCCTGACACCCTGCTATGAAACTTGTTTTACTTTCAGATGATTAAAATAAATAAGCCCTTGGTAAGGTGAGGTAAGGCTAACATAGTTTATTGTAAAATGCGGCATAGTTTATTGTCCAACTTACAGTTAGCTATTGGTTTCGTTGATATCGGTTATTTTTTTGTTGAAAAGTTATTATTTGTATTAAATACAGTTTTCAGGAGGTTTTTGGGAAGATCCAAAAAGAGAACCATCGGTGGTGTTTTCTTCTGTGTCTTACACACATGACACTTTATTCCCCGTAATGCAATCCTTAATTTATCCGGTACGGTCAGCATCAAAAGAACCTACCTGACAATTTGACTATACTGGCTTATATGTCAAATGCATAATGTCATTAAAATTGTCGTGAGACATCTTTAATAATTATTAAAAAGGTTTAAACTCACGTGAAATTGTCAGGAACGGCCCGACATGTTTCGAACTCATATGAAGCTCTTCATCAGGGGCTATCCGTGATGCTACGCGACTCGCTATAGTGCAGTGCAGTGGGCCGTTCCTGACTTCAATTCAATTCGTTTATTGCGTTTCATGTTGTACAATAAGGTCTTATATTATTGATAGGTCCAGGAACATGAACCCTGCAATGGTTTACAATTCAGTCATTAAATATTAGAATTAGAGTATTGAATTTAAGTATAACATTAAAATTACAGCAAAAAATATAGAAGATACGAGGTATGATAATTATATGTTTTTTTTTATAATTATGTCAAATTGCATACTAAACGAACGTTTTTCCTGAGTTTAAACGTTTTTTTTTATTATTATGTCAAATTGCATACTAAACGAACGTTTTTCCTGAGTTTAAGCGTTTTTTTTATAATTATGTTAAATCGAAAATTAGAAGAGAAGTTCATCATCATATCCCCGCCATCCTAACCAGGTCGTCGGTACACCTTGATAAGGGCCTTCCCACGCAGCAGAGAAGCTCTTTACTTCCCACGCACAGAAGTTATTTACTCAATAAAACCAGTTCATTTGGACAGTATCAACTGGAATCACTCAGTGACCCGATGATAATCCGATAGTCTTGCCCTTCATTAAGATTGGGAAAGCCTTATTTTTCTCACCCTCGATTCCTATTTTGGCCCCGAGGGCGATCTCACCCGAACCAGATTTAATTGACGTATTACTTTGGGTCTGCAACATTGTACACCGGAAATAGAGGCAGCATGTTTTATAGCGGGTGTTTGGCTCGTAAAAGTCAAGTTTGCGACCCACCCATCCCTTACTTAGCTATTTTTGTAATACAATGTTATAGTTGAAATTTGAAATGCTAAGTCTGAAAGTACCCCGGGGTGTTCGGTGCACGAATGATTTAACGATGATGGTGCACGAATGTGCATCGAAAACTACGGGGTACTGAAATGACGAAAAGGGTTTTTTAAGCTTTTAATTCAAAGCGCATTTGTCTTATTTAAAGCTGCCTGTCCACAGAATCGAAGCGGAGCGGAGATGTGCAAATTGATCAACCACATGAAATGGAATGAAATAAAATGAAATGATTTATTTAATGCATGTGGGAAATCGGGCAACATTTGCAGTCATCATTGCTTAATACATCGTATCACGAAACCCTACCTTTTCAGGCGCACATACATTTTAGAATAATAATATAGAAACAACGAAATTAATTAATTTAAATGCCAATACAAGAATGTGTAATACAAAATAATATCATAATTTTAATTAAATACATAATAGGTCAAAGAACATTCCTCAGATTTATATGCATTTCCAAAAATAATTATTTATTCAAGTAGGCCTAGATATAAGCACTTTCGAATCGTCAGTTACAGAGAGCAGGGCCCTGTTTCATATACGTGACAATTAGGGTGTTTCATATTTCAAAAAGTTTGATTTTCATGTGACTTTGCTCAAATCTTTGATCGCACTTACCTAAAAGGCCTCTGTGCCAAATTTCAGCTTAATTGAACATTATTTAGAGGTTGCACAACATTGCCGAATTTAAGAAATACGTAAATTTTTGAGCATTATTCAAATAAGGTATTTAGCATTTTTGGGTTATTGAATTTAAAAAAAAACTTATCTGGCATAAAAAAGTGATAACGTACAACAAATTCAACGTTCAGTAAAGGTTCTTCTAATGAATTTCTATAAACATAGGCTCTTTCAAAGAAAAGTATAGTTTTAGTATACACTCATTATGACAAAAAAAATAATGAAAATAATATCATACAATTATATGTCAAGATCTGGTAAGAACTTAAAGAAGAAAGGATGTGCAATATTTCTGTATAGAAAGAAAAACACAAAAGTACATTTTTCAGTTTAATTTTTGAGTGCAAGTACGATACGCGGTTTGCTCATAATATAGAGCCATTATCACTTTGGGACATGAAGAATATGTTATTTTTGTATAATATGCTATACTGAAATGCATTACATATTGATAAACAACAGCAAATTATACAAATACATATATTTTCAGGCTTCTTAACTTTTTTATTTTTTGTGTATAGGTTCAGAGCTCCAAAACTCTACGATTTTGCTTTTTTGTATGTTATTTTATTCTATATTTTTGTAAAATATGATGTAAATTATCTCTCATCGTATTAAAAATACTAGACTTCTTCTATATTCTAAGTGACATCGAAAACGCTGATGTATCTGCTCTAGAAAGCGTTTGCTGTATTTTTTCCCTTTTTTCTATAAATGGTAAAAATTACACGTTTCTCTTGAAGGCTCTGACTTTATAGAAATTGAACAATAGTTGAATTAAGGTCAACCGGGGTAATGGCGTCACTGTTTTTTTTTGATATTTTATACTCTCATTTAACCCCAAGTTATGAAATATTTAATTAGTGTATAGAAATATTCTTACGCGCTGTGCTTCCTGTGGCTTTTTTCCAAGAAAATTCGTGTAGTAACGTTTTTGGCTTGCGATGATTAAACGATATACAGATGTTTTTTTAAAAAACGGAAATTTAGACGCATTTGTCCCAGTTGGGATGATTGCGTCTTTTTTAAGCCATTCACGATCAATTACGAAGAGGCTTTCAAAAATTCATGAAACATGTTTGCAATACAGTATTCTAGAAGATAAAGCTAAATACAAGGGATCAAAAACAGTTATAACGACCTCAGATAGAAAATAGTATAATCTGGGTAAACGCGTCTACAATATGTGGACGCATTTATCCAATCCTAATTTCCAGATGTTGTAAACCTTTTAGTCTGTCAAAAGTCTTAGATCTAGAAATGTTCCGAGAGCTTTAATTTTTATCTTTGTCACTGACCTATGTATTTAATGAGTGAAATTTAATAGTGGAGATTTTATCCAGATGAGGAGTTTGTTAAAGATATTTAAGGTCAATACTTTCTTCTATGTTGTACTTACCCATATTTTTTAGCGGATTGAATTACGGAGTTGCTTGTCATCACACTTATACCCCTTGCGGCGAACGATGAGTCCTATGACACCAGTACATTTTTCCGATTATAGGTTATAAAATGTATCATTATCATTTTTTTATCTACTTTGTACTTTGTAAGTTTTAATCATATAATCCTTTGGGATATAGAAAACGAAAATGAAATCACATTTGCGGCAGAGAGGCAAAACTTTGTTCATGATTTGCAGCCGGCCCTCTGGCGTTGATTTAAAAAAAAAAAAAAAAAAAATTGGGAGTTTATCAGTAGACGAAATTCCGACTAGGTTCTTACTTAAACTTTGACACTAAAACTACATAAAATGCATTAATTCTGGTAAAAATAAGCTCGAAAATGTTCTATATACTGTTAAAACCTAGGATCAAGAAAAAGGTTGTCGACACCTGACATTGGGGCAAATGCGATACACAGACGCAATTACCTCAAAGTATTAGACGCATTTTGCCAAATTTAAAAAATAACCTCCAAGAATTTGACATCGATTTTTTTCCAAACCCAAAGCATTATCAACAAAAATAGTGGTTCGAACATATCGCCGTACTAATAGTAGTCACATTTATTACAAATAATTATCAAATATCTAAAGAAAAACAGGGATGTAAACATATTTTGTTGACTTACCTCATGCAACGTGTAAATCTAGCATGACACTAAATTTCAAAATGGTCGACCTCTTGACCAAGATACGCCAAAACGTCCTCTATGTTACGTGTTGCCCTCCAAGTAGTTTATTCCTATATCACTAAATGGCAGAAGTTGTAGTAACTAACGTCGTTTAAAAAGTAACTGAAATAGACGCAATAACCCCAAAGTGGCAATTACCCCGGTTGACCTTACTTACATTTAAACTTCTCTACGGGTATTACTCTTTACTTCCAAACAGAAATATTTATGTTTAACTTCGTATAAAATATAAAATCAGTACTTTAGAACTATTACGAATTTTAACATTTGTTGTAAAAGTGGTCAGTTTGTGCAACCTCTTAACGTCCTCAAATTTTCTTGAAATTTGGAACAAATATTTACTTTATTATAGAGACTCGATCCCTAAGCAAAGTCATAAAAAATACTCAGTTTATTTTTTTCCATACAAAGATGAAACACCCTAGTGACAATGACAGGCGACAGGTGACAGGTGACAATTCGACATTTTGACAATTATTGGTTTCATAAACATTACCTATGACAAATAAGTCGTGGTGGAAAAATTACAATTATGTCAAATTGTCGCGACATTTTGACATATTTCTGTTTCATAAAAATTTTCCCTTGACAGGCGGCAGGTGACGATTTGTCGCGAAAAACTTGACATATTTGTTTTATGAAACACAAAATTGTAATTACAAGTTGACAACTTTGTAGACTTGTCGAAGATTTCTGACAGGCGACCTCACCCAATGTCAGCTGCTACATCTCACTAACTATTTACTTATTACCAGTGAAATGGTGCTAACTGTAGAACTGTTACACATTAAGACAACTGACGTCAACGCAGCTTTTTTGCGTCAAAATAATTAATTTTACCATGAAAAGGTTCTACAATAGCATAGGGAAGAAAAAAGGCAACTTTTGGGTTGATATTATTTTATGTAGGAACACCACACACTTGATTAATAGTCCTTTTCCTCCAATTTTGCCATGTTGTATTGTATCACGCAAATACTTCCAATCTTTGTTAAATATACCCAATCCCTTTAATTGCTCTGCGATTTCCTTTAATTTTTAGGGTTCCGTAGTCAACTAGGAACCCTTAAAGTTTCGCCATGTCCGTCTGTCCGTCCGTCCGCGGCTTAGCTCCGTGATCATTAGTACTAGAATGCTGAAATTTGGTATGAGTATGTGTATGTATCACGCCGTCAGAACGGTAAAATAAAAACTAAAAAAAATATTTTTGGTGGTACCTCCCTTACACCTGACGTGGAGGTGATTTTTTTTTTTCGTTCCGACATTAGTGTGTGGGATGACGTTGAATAGGTCTTTTAAAAATAATAGGGGTCTCCAAACATTATTTATTGATAGTCAGCAGTTTTGTAAATTTCGCTCCGAAAAAAAAAATTGTGTCCCCCCCCCCTCTAACTTTTCAACTAATGGTCAAAAAATATACAAAAATTCATGAAAATGAGGCCTTATAATTACTTTCAATGAAAACTATATTGAATAAAATCGGTCGAGCCGTTTTTGAGTTATCGCAAAATTTCATAATTTTCTTTAAAATGACGTAAGCGCCGCGCGGTGTGCTTATACTAGTATTCGAACGTTTCACATATTAGTTAAGTGCCATACTGCATTAAAACATTCCGCTCAATCTGGCGCGTATAATCGATAACTTCCAGAAGGTAATAGGTAATTACAGTTACTTTGGCGTTTACGACCTTTTTTATAGAGCTTGAAATCTTTCTCGTAATTTAAACCTCGCAGCCCGTCTATTGTGAAGGATGGGCAGCTACGGAACCTACACTAAGCGTGGCCCGACATACTCTTGGCCGGTTTTTTTTTTCGTGCGTTAAACTTCACTAAATTTGCCAAACAATATTTCTCGGTTGTCGTGTATAAGGCCCAAAATTATTATTTCCGTGTCCATTTTACTTGTTGCAAGTACTAATACCGAACAAATCCTAGAATGCAAGTCAAAACTTTAATGTAAGACAAACATTTTTATTGCTACCCTCATACTGCTGTGACATATTTGTCGCAATTTACGACAATTATGTCGATTACCATGACAAAAAAAGTCTTGACAATTTTCTTAAATACTGACATTTTAAAACTGACAATTGTAGACCTTTAATGAAACGCGATTGACCCTGACAATTTTGTCAACTATTTACCTGTCGCAATCGGACATATTTGTCACGTTTATGAAACAGAATTTGTAGCTACAATTCGACAATTTTGTCAAAAACTGACAAAGTGTCAACTTGTCACGTATATGAAACAGGGCCCAGGGCCCAGAGCAATTTATCGATACAAGTATTACTCAAAATAACAAAAAAAACATACAAAATGACATTATAGAATATAAATAAAAGAAAATCCCAAAAAGCTAGAACGTGTAGGTATAATAAAAATAATTAAAATCAAAATATTAGGGACTCGAAATGTAAAAATGTGGTAATATTTTATTTTTTATCCTTTATTTGATAATAAAATCGATAAAAATACTGGTTAAAAAATGTAATGTCAGTCGGCTCGGCAAGGGTTCTTCTGACGAAGGTTACTATGAGCAGTATCGGAAATTCCGGTATTTTCAATACTGGCCATACAATCAAATTTTGGAATCGCGAGCCCTATGTGTAACTTGCGTATCGCTACAAACGAATACTCTGTCGAAATCTATGTGTGGCAAGTGAAATATTTTTCATTAAACTCCATGAAGCAACATTTCAACGCCGGAATCTTGATTTGGCCAATGAAACAGATTTATACCAGTCATTCATCAGCGAATGTCAATACAGTGTTACTTCGGGAATTTATTCAACTCGTAAAACGTGAGTTATTTAATCTGGAGGGATCACGGCGGACAGCTGACGTCATGGAAAAGAACTGAGGTGTAATTCAAACGCGTTAATCCATATAGTTCGGCCCTGACACAATTAGACACGTGAAGAAGAGTTATGTGTTTGGGATCAGAGGTCAAAATATATTGGTTCGTCAAGCTGATCGTTAAGCTTCACTTGACTAATTGGAATTAAGAAAATGGAGCTATGTATCTAGATTAACAACTAGTCTCTTATTATATAAATTACTAGGAGGTGCCCGCAAATTGGTCCGCGTATTTTTTTTGTTTACCATAGACGGGTAAAAAGTATTCTATAGCAATTTTTTGATGTCCAGCTATCCCTATACCAAAATTGGTCCAACCGTTTCAGCCTGATGCGAGGACAATGGAAATTATGAAAACAGACGGAGGAAATTATGAAACGTCATGCCAACCTGGCGCCGCGCCCATAAGCAAATGACGATCCTGCATCAGGCTATTAAGATTTTTCTTGAAATGATGACCAAACTCCATAGAAAAATTATTTTCAATACATATCTAGAATTTTATAATTAAAAAGAATCCCCCAGTACTGAGGCCGTCTGAGGGATCGTCCCCAGCACGCCGGCTGCGTTTCCCCTTTGAATGGCGAGGCTCAGTCTTTGAGCGAAAAAGGAGCCCGCTTTGATATTACCT
Source organism: Apotomis betuletana (assembly GCA_932273695.1). NCBI lineage: Eukaryota > Metazoa > Arthropoda > Insecta > Lepidoptera > Tortricidae > Apotomis > Apotomis betuletana. The sequence continues at coordinate 1,879,705 of OW026302.1, forward strand.
GATATTCCGATTAGTTTTTGCGAAATTTCTTTTAGTTTTTTTTGCATCTGACGACCACGGGCCAAATGTTTCAACCGCCAGTGCCGCAAATTCATAATTATTAATTTTATAATAGTATAGATATAGATAAATAATGAATACGTAGGGGTGAGATTACAACCCCTCAGCGCCGGACGCACATTTTGTGAATAGGAAATCGTAACTCTAGTCTATGTACTAAGTGTTTAATAATAGTAGATTGTTTAGCAAGGGACTAAAACAAGCCATAATGATACGAGATGTTTTAGCCACTTTTTTTGTAAAGTGATGCTCTAAATACTTGCATATTTAGCCAACAGATTCAAACTTAAAAACTATTTCAAGATTTATATGAAATCATATTTAATATTATTAATATGCGTAATAATTAAATGCGTTTCATGAAATGAAATCGTATTTTTACAGTTACAAATTGAGGTTACTTCCACGGCCCAAAAAATGTCTATAGATGCATAATTACTAAAAATAGCGATAATCCTCCATTCGCAAACATCGTGATTGGCTGTTCAGGTGTTTCCAAAGTAAATAAAAAAAAATACTTAAGTCCCTAGAGACTAATAAGGAGCTTTAGTCTAGCCCTCTGCCACTGAGGTGGGATTTTTGGAATCATTCCACTGAGGAGTAGTTTGTCAGACAGGCATTTCAGTTGCCATTCATTTTATAGATGATAACCTTTTATAAGTCTTAGTGTATTTATACCATTTTGTAGTATTATATTAAACTGGTAAAAGGTAATTCAATTGAATAAAAGTCATGGATCAATAAAATATTAAATCTTTTTTATAATCATCACAATATAGGAACTTATGACAGAGTCATCTTTAAAAATCTATATAAAAAAATGAAACTTAAACTCAACAATTTTAATTAAAATTTGCCTTCTTCTGGCATAAAATTAATACAAAAAAAATAATCAAAACAATCCTTGCAGCAGTTTTTTTATAAATCAGCCCTAAACATCGCTCTTGCAGTCTTCACAAATTTGCGCCGCATACTGCAGACAAATCGGTTTTGCGCAAGCACGACAGACAAATCTAGTTTGCCGCTTCAGTTTCCTTGGACAAATACAGCACAACTTTCTTGCAGATGACGATTCAGGCTCAGTCGGTGGTGGTATAGGGGGTAAATCACTACCTAATACACGGCGTAAGGTTATCCCCTGGAAATTGCGTCTGATAATTTTTTTTCGGTAAAGAAATAATGTTATGAGCAGGTGTTCGCGACGTACAAAAGAATTCGGTTTTAGACCAAATAAATCCGTTTTTGCCACGATAACAGTCTCTATTTGACGTTTGAGGTTCGCTCCGTCTCCCTCTCCTCTCGTTTATAGCTGTTAAATCGGGATCTCTAGTCTCATCCCGCAGACGCGCTCGCCCCCGCCCCCTGCTCTCATTCGTAGTTCTTGGCTCGGAACTATCTTCTTCGTCTGCTGATACTTCGCTCTCCTCGTGAATCTCCTCTTCAATAACAAAGTCTTTGTCGGTGACATCGTCGTCAAAATCACTAAATTCGCGTTCATCCTCTTCTTCTAACCACTGTTGAATTTGCTGCTTGTTGGTGATATGAACTGCTCGAGTGGCTATTCTTTTCCTCGAAGGCCCAGCCAGACTTCCGCTCGCCATCTAGAAGAAATACCTAATAATATACTGAGCTGCACCTAGAAATTATATTCAGTTCAATGAATTTTACTGAGGTAACGACTGACAGACACTATGAATATAATTAATTTACTTGACGTATGTAAGACAGTAAGGGGTTATAATGATATTACTGACCACACGTCTACCAGATCGATCATTTATTACTGACCTTACGTCTCGCGGACACCGAACAGCTCTAACTCCACCCGTACGCACGCCACAGCCACCGCCGCTGCTCCGGCGGGGAGCGTGCGTCCACACAGGAAGGTATAAGGAGAGACAGAACGATAGGGCGCGAAATGGCGACGTGGCAACAACGCATAGGTATTGTGGTGTCTGTTATACGTAACATCAGCGGCAGAGGGCTAGGGCTCTCGGTCGTGTCCGGGTTTCGTGTACCCGTTTCCGTGTACCTGTTTCTCTGTTACCCGGGAACGGGTTTCTGGCCCATTTGGAACATGTAATTAAGACCCGTGTAATTATGACCCGTGTACCCGTGTACCCGTGTACCCGTGTACACGGATCTCAATCACACGCGGGTCCGACCCGCCGTCGACTTGTTGTGGCCATCTAACGGTTAGTCTTTTAAGAGCTATGGAGTGAGAAATGGAGTATGCTAATCAGTGATAGTGATGAAAGCCCATGTCTGCCGTTGCCGAGTTTTTGGTCCCGGCCAAAGGCCTACGTGCACATTTTCATGTTTTCTGAATAAAAGTAATTTTTTCTTCTTTTTTTTTATATAATGGCACACAAGACTACAAAAAAGATAAAGCGTTGTGGGTATAGCAAACTTCCGTGAGTCTCAGACATACATATGAAACGGGTTTGTCACGTCGTAGGAATCGAATACCGTTCGATATCGGTACGCGATTCATTATCACGAGCTACGATCAGTCGCGGCGGCGGCCTATTCTTAAGAAAGGGCGTAAGGAAACGTCCGAAACGTTGAACATTTTCTAACGCAGTGAAAAAAAACCTTTTTTTTATGAGTCCCGGTTTGGTATTATTATTCTCGTAAAATGCGTATTTTCAAGCCTTTCGATATGCATGAAACCACACTATATTCATGCCACACGAATACGTCATAAATATCTTTAAAAAGATACCGTTCGTAACACTGAGAAAGATCATAATATACTTATTTATCTTTTTTTTTTCAAGGCTTTATGGAATCTGGTTTACGACTCTTCCGTGCAGACCTCGATATTACTTTTTAAGTAAATATAGCTATATGCGTGGAAAAACTTCATTGCTATAACTATCTTATTCTGGCTGTTTGTAGGCGGGTAAAAAGGATCATAGGTACCTGTATAATGCGACCAATTTCTCTGTGACAACTAGGCTTCGCGACTCTTGTCGTGCGACATAGCATCGCCCGTCACTCTCTCACAGTACAGCGAAGAAAGAAATAGATAGTCATTTTCGCGCGAGAGAGTCGCTTGTTGTTGCACAGTTGTGCTAGATGTACTTAGTATGTAAATAAGTATTCTTTTACTGGAGCCAGTCGCGTGCACGTCAACCTCTGGCAGTATAACAGCTTGATTAGACCTATTAAACGGCTTTAAAAAGCGCCGGTATCCGGCTTTACAGCTATCTAAGTTTCAACCAAGTAATAAAGACTGGAAAGCTAAGTGATTAACTTTGATAAGTTTGAACACGAAATTCACTCTTTAGCCATATAATAAAGACACTACAGAAGCCGCATTCTTTTGTTATTTGCCGCTTTTGCAAAAGAATTAGCCTATTAGTGTCTGTAAGTATCCCATCAGCATCAGATCCTGACTTAAGACAATGGAAAAACCGTAGTTTGCTCCATCTTTTGAATAAATATAAAATCAGTATACATTTCACGGAGAAATTAGTTGAACATACGTACAAAAAGATTTAACACTAAAAATATAAAAAAAATAAAAATATAAACGATGCGTTGGCCCCTCTCCGAATGTGCCGTCCCTGGCCGAATAAAGATGGGGAGCGATGGACGGGCCGGGTCACAATTGTGACCCAAAATATGTAGGTATATTTTGTGACACGCGGCGCAGAGTGAATCTCCCTTGCTTTAGCGATAAGGCCGCCTATTGTTTAATTTAAAATTTGTCATGTAATATTTTCCTTGTTGGTGTGTAACAATAAGGTATGATTGTATTGTATTGTGAGTAATTTTAGTAAGCCACTTAACTAAAGAGCAGGCCTGTTGCATAGTATTTCCATATTTATGTACTTTTACTGTGGAGACCGTAGGGGAGGGCCTTTTTCCAGCAGTCCATTGGCTGTCATTTGGCTGAGAAGACGATGATTGTTTGGCAAAAAGTAAAATAACTAATTTATGATGACCTTGTATGATCTAGATACCTAATAATAATTATGCGCATTATGGTGTTATAGAACAGTACTTTTGAAATGTAAGCACAGGTTCGAGTCCCGCTTAGATTGCAGTGAATTGCATTGAAATTTTCCGTCGCATTAACCTTTAACTTAAAATGAAGTCTGCTATCGCGTGCCGCAGCCAGTGTTAGTACAGCGCGATTACAGCTGCTACACGGCTATTAAACGGCTATTTTAAGCTTTTGTAGACGAAAATTCGAGTAGATTCTTGTTAACAATAATATTAATTGTCAATAACGCTGAGGTCAGTGCTCTGCTCACAAAGCGATTTTACTAATGAAAGCTACGTTTGCGGCATCAGCCCAATTAAAACGTCGCTTTGAGGCTGCCCAAGAGGTGTTCCTTCGTTTTGATTCCGCAATTGATTGGGAAAATGGCGGCGTGTTGTCGATACCTACAGTCTGACAAGGCTTGCGGCCCGGCCACGAATACGTGCGACCAGCGATGAGCGGCGAGCGCACAGTCTCTTAGAAGCCCCGTTCTTGTCTCACGCGGGTTTTTATCAAAAATACAATACATAATACCATTACGAATATGAGACTAAAACTCCCACATCGACAGGTCCTGTAGTTTCTAGCATCTACAACAAGCACTTTGTACTATTTTTGAAAATGCCTACACCTACATACTGACATAGTGCAACACCTACATAGTGCAACTGCCTGCTAAGCCGGCAGTCCTGGGTTCGAATCCCGGCAAGTGCAAAAATTCTCTAACTAATATTTGCTCCTGGGTCATGGATGTTTACTGTGTATTTAAATATATATTTATATTTCTAAGTATATAAGTATATCGTCCTCTACTACCCATGTCACAAACCTACTAGAGCTAGACTACGTAGATTTGTATTAGGTTGTCCGTAGAGGTGTCGTCCCGATGTGTATGGGAATCGTTCTCGAGAACGGTCCTTCCCCATACAAATCGGGAATCGTTCTCGAGAACGGTCTTGCCCCGTACGAATCGGGAATCGTTCTCGAGAACGGGCTTGTCCCATACAAATCGGGAGTCGTTCTCGAGAACGGGCTTGCCCCATACAAATCGGGAATCGTTCTCAAGAACGGGCTTGCCCCATACAAATCGGGAATCGTTCTCGAGAACGGGCTAGCCCCATACAAATCGGGAATCGTACTCGAGAACGGTCTTGCCCCATACAAATCGGGAATCGTTCTCGAGAACGAGCTTGCCCCATACAATTTGGGAATCGTTCTCGAGAACGGTCTTGCCCCATACACATCGGGAATCGTTCTCGAGAACGGTCTTTCCCCATACACATCGGGAATCGTTCTCGAGAACGGTCTTTCCCCATACACATCGGGAATCGTTCTCGAGAACGGTCTTGCCCATACACATCGGGAATCGTTCTCGAGAACGACATATCTCTCTCCGTTATTTATTTACTTTATTTATTTAATGACATTATTATATCTCATATGATAAATCTTATCGTGGACTTTATGCCATGAGGCATTCCAATTACTTAATTGCTATTCCGAATATCATACAAAAAATGTCTTGAAAATGGATTGGAGACAGCTTCCATCCACTCCACATCACTTAATCCAATTTATTTCATTGAAAAGAAGACAAGTCTCATCCAATTTCGAAGCGTCAGGTGCGGTAGCGCCAGGATTAAATATAAGTAAAATGAATTATCTAACCCGTTACCAAAATGTATTGATAATGCAACTTACTCGTACCTATAATGTGAATATAACTTTTTCTACTCCAGTACTTTTTTCTGTCATTTATATAGTTACTAACTCTAATATAAAGACATAAATTATGAAAGTCTGTAAAAGTCTATACTCTACTGCCCAAAAAAAAAACACTGCTAAACGATGTTATAATGTCGCCAAAAAAGCATTACTTAGTACCACAGATTACAAAATAAACAGCTGCATTCACACAATTTGCAATTTAAAAAAAAACTTACTGTACTAAGGCATTGCTGCCAACTTAAAAAAAAGTTTTATCTTCTGTGCTTGGATGTATAGCATAGTGAACGTATACCTATAGGTATAAGTTCATATTTTTTTGACAGATGGACGTCAATAAAAAAAAAGTTTATCAGACAATTTTTTTTTATTTTGTTCATTCCGAGCATGTAATTATTTTCTTTGTTGTTTATTTGCATTTTATTTATGAAATGTCGAGTCGTAGAAAAATTATTGTATGCAACGTTGTATAAGTAGGTCAAAAAACGCTCGTGGCATCGCAACCCATGTCACTCGCGTTTTTTGCCCCTCTTATACAACTGTTGCATAAAATACTATTGCATGTACCTGATGTTGCGTAAGCTGAGTCACATAATATATCGCTACTGAAGGTTATTTCGATCTCCACAAATAACGGCTCAAGCGTACTAATATATTTTATTGATCGTTTGTATTAAACTCGCCTCCAAATTCTCCCCATAAAAAAAGCATAACTTCACTGAACCCGTTCCCACCAGTACTAAGCTAATATGAAAATATACGATCCAATTGATGACGACTGATGTTAAACTCTACCTACAGCATGCTGTGGTTATGAATATGATTATAATAATGAATAAAATTAGCTTAAAATGTCATGAAACAAAAAAAAATACTAAAAAAGTATACTCATATATTTTTGAAATATCTAACTTAAAGGTACGCAAATTGTATGATTTTCTTTTTAAACCAAAATAAATTTTTAAATTGTTTTCAGAATCCTAATTTATCAAAACAACTGCATGATTTACACTGGCCTCTGTAACACAGTTATCCCACCTAGCTCAGAAGTCTTTTTGTCAATAAAATTATCTTTATCTTTATGATAAATTGATAACCATGAACTTAAACGCACGTTTTCACGGTGAAAATGGCAAATTACTTATTGTTTCTATACAAATGTTAGTTCACATAATATTATAACGTCACGCATAGGTGGCCATATTTGTATGGAGCGTTTTAGCACTCAGTAGGAATCTTAAACTTTGACGGTCATTAAACCATTAATAAATTTATGAAACATGTACTTAATGTCTCATTTTTAAATGTGGATACCCGCCACAATTTTTATATTAAACCATTGATACAAATATCAAAGCTCAAAGAAACATTTAAATGCGTAACCTGGTAGAAGAGACTGGAATCGAACCCGGTACCTCTGGACTTCCGGTCCAGTGCGTTTTCGGTTATATCTTACTTTTAAAGCAGTCTAAATGTAGTTAGTCCCATATAAACATTTGGTCCCAATAAAAAATAGAATCGAATGACATTCTCAAAAAAAAATAGTCTACACGCCTATTAAGTTGAAAGGTACCATATATAAGGGTGTTGTATATTCTGTCAAAGAGGTGACGGCGGCCGATAATGAAGTGTGGAAATGTAGAAAAGCAGGCTAAAAGCTACGATTTCCTATGACAGATTTAGCCCAATACAGCCAATTTTCGGTTAAAAGATCTTTATTTCTCAAAAAGAATAACAGATATTCACTTACTTGAGAAAGAAATATTATATGTATAAGTAACGTAAGCTAGTAATTTTAGATCACAAAGCCATCGCCGAATGTGAATCCTCAACCACACAGGAACCTGTTCTTTCATTAAATTAGACTCCTTCGTCTTTGCTTGGAAGCTGATGCCTCTTTGACTTCCCGGCTTAGGCCTTCAATTTTGAATGAAATTCCTTTATAGTTCTCTCGTGATACTTCAAAGCCTGTTATGGCGCACGTTATGACGATATTTCATTGCGTGTTTGAGAAGACATTCCTAGTCTCTGCTCCTATGAGGAGTGTATTTTACAAATGTAATATTTAGGGTCTTCTAGTGGTTATCTATGAGACAATAATAATTTAAGCCCGATTATCCGATGGCAGATAACAAAGCCATCGTTGAATGTGTTCCTCGCCGCACAGGAACCGTTCTTTCATTAATTCGATCGTCCCTCAAACGGCCGCGGTTGCAGAGCCATTGAATTAAACCCGCTCCATTGTTTGGCCTCGCTGTTTACCGACCGAAATGAATTCGTTACTTTAATTATGGATATATGTGAAACGGGAGTAATGTAAGGTAAATAGCGAGTGTGTTAGGAAAATAGGAATTGGGCGATTTTGGTTATTCAATTTGTAAGTTGATTTGTGAAAAAGGCTTCACATGCGGTTATGAAAGGCGCTGCCAATTCAGAATTGTGCTGTTTTAAAACCATAATAATAATTAACACACTTGTTTAAGGATTTCACCTGTTATAGTCTGGCTAATGAAATATTACTCAATGTTTTGGCGGGAAATTTAAAAGATCTGCGGCTGATCACACTTTGCCAAGTAGGAATTATAGTTTTGATACTAGAAAATATTTTTGATGATGGAAAAGTTAGTACCTACCTACAAAAAAGCAGTTGTGACGTCACGATAACCGATGGGCGCGCGCGGTCCGGCCACGACCTCGGTCTTAGCGGCGCGGCGAGCGTCAGCGGTGCGTGTGTCTCACTCACTCATATGGCCACGCTCGGATCTCTCACTCTACCTACTGCTCACCGCGCCGCTTGCCGCCGGAAGTCGTGGCATCTCCGGTGAAGTGAAGGACGCGCGGGAGGCGACCCACACCTCACCTCCAAAAAAAAAACCGGTGAAGTGCGAGTCGGACTCGCGCACCGAGGGTTCCGTACAAACACTTTTCATCCTTAAGTGGTTAAGTTAAGTTTGCACCTGGTATACAAATGAGGTGCTAAGTTAACGCAACCAATCCCGTTTGTTGTATGGGAGCCCCCCTTAAATATTTATTTTATTTTATTTTTAGTGTTTGATGTTATAGCGGCAATAGAAATACATAATCTGTGAAAATTTCAACTGTCTAGCTATCTCCGTTCTTGAGATACAGCCTGGTGACAGACGGACGGACGGACGGACAGCGAAGTCTGAGTAATAGGGTCCCGTTTTTACCCTTTGGGTACGGAACCCTAAAAAAGACGATTTCAATATTCTTTATTTCAGAGATGGAAAGACTGTACTGTACGTCATAATTAAAATATGAAAGGTCAGTCGAGGCAAGTGCGCCATTGGGGCAAGCACACCTACCATATCCAAATATCCATATGTACAGATACTATAACACACAAATTACAACCACGCAACTTTAGTTAGCAGGCGAAAGTAAGCTGGCATTAGTAGTATAAGATCTGGACAGTTGCCGGCAAACTTCTTGAGCATAACCTTGACTGCGCAGTAGCCGATTTACGTACATTGTGCATGCGCAGATCCGCCATTTTTGTTCCAATCAAATCAAATCAAATCAAATCAAATTATATTTATTTGCAAGAATACGGTTACAAGATCTTAAGGCTACAATAAATGTATTTTCAATACAATTGGAGAATTTTATAATAGTAGGTAGAGTCTGGCTAGCCAAATAATGTTGACAGATATTTCCTTCTGGTATCACCAATTGTCTATGATTTAAACAATTTAGTATGTGGGTCTTCTATAAATAATTTTGATACTTTATGTACTAGTTCTAACATTTCGATCGAGTTGAAATCCGGCATAGTACTTTAGGTTTTTTTTTGGTGATGGAATAATATGGTTTTGTCGAGCTAGGTCTTATTTACACCACATTAAATTTTTCGCCTTGTATATGGTTAGAAATTGTAAACATATAAATATGTTTGTCGTTGACTGTACTGTCCATAGTGCTAGAAATTATTTGCGTTGACTATTAGGGCACGTCAACATATATTTAACTTAAGGTTCCTGACGGAAGATCAGCGCTGCGTTCTTCGCAGTATTATGCTGAGTCAGCTTCGCAGTATTATGCTGAGTCAGCTTCGCAGTATTATGATGTTACAAAAACAAATGTATCTACTTAGTTTTAAGTGTTCTTTAATGTTTGTTTTTCGGTTTGATAATTATAAAAACTGTTTAGCTTATAGATTTCATTTAATGTTATTGTTGGTGTCGGTGATGAAATAAAGTTTTCATTCACCTTACGTGTGCATAGAAAGACAAAATATTTTCTAAAATCAAAACTATAATTCCTATTAAAACTATCGTGAGACATCTTTACTAATTATAGAAACGGTATAAACTCACGTAAAAATTGTCAGGAACGGCCCGACATGTTTCGAACTCATTTGGAGCTCTTCATCAGGGGTAGCTATCCGTGCTGCTACGCGACTCGCGACCCACTGCACTTTTAATCGCTCTTGTTGCCGCCCTCTGCGCACGCGCAGATAGCGCGGCGCGGGGAGGGCAGGGCTCTTGCGCTGTCACCACTGGACTGTCTGTCACTGCATTTTCACTATTACCCACTGATACCACGCACACTTGACTTATTGTATCAACGACATTGTCTGAACGCGAGATGTTTTTTAACGCCGGAATCACAGGTTTCCATGCCGGAGGTAGAGCCCAACCACCGTCTCGGTTGAAATTCGGGCGCCGTCCAATTTCGATAGCTTCACGTATCTTCCGTTGTACACAGCGTTTCTCACGAACCAACAACCGTGCCTTATCGAAACGTACGAAATGGGACGCACCGGCCTCGACAACATGCTCCGCAACCGCGGAGTCTCTCGTGTCCATTTTTCTGACACTGCGTATATGCTCAGACAATCTTGTAGACACATTACGTCCCGTCTCTCCTATGTACGCCTTGCCACACTCACACGGTATTTCATACACCCCAGGGGTTCCAAAAGGATCCCTATCTTTAGGAGACCGTAGCAACTGCCCCATCTTAGTCAAAGGACGGAACCAAGTTGTAATGCTATATCTACGGCGTAAAATGTGTCCGATGGTATCCGTCACACCTTTGATATAAGGTAAGTACGCAGGCGCTCTCTCTACAGTCTGCGGGCGTTGTGCTGTACTGGGGCTCGCTACACGCTGACACTGTCTCCACTTATAGCCATTTTTCTCCAATACCTGTCGCACATGCGCTAACTCCCCATTTACGTATTGAGGGTCACATAAACGGAACCCCTGGGGTGTATGAAATACCGTGTGAGTGTGGCAAGGCGTACATAGGAGAGACGGGACGTAATGTGTCTACAAGATTGTCTGAGCATATACGCAGTGTCAGAAAAATGGACACGAGAGACTCCGTGGTTGCGGAGCATGTTGTCGAGGCCGGTGCGTCCCATTTCGTACGTTTCGATAAGGCACGGTTGTTGGTTCGTGAGAAACGCTGTGTACAACGGAAGATACGTGAAGCTATCGAAATTGGACGGCGCCCGAATTTCAACCGAGACGGTGGTTGGGCTCTACCTTCGGCATGGAAACCTGTGATTCCGGCGTTAAAAAACATCTCGCGTTCAGACAATGTCGTTGATACAATAAGTCAAGTGTGCGTGGTATCAGAGGGTAATAGTGAAAATGCAGTGACAGACAGTCCAGTGGTGACAGCGCAAGAGCCCTGCCCTCCCCGCGCCGCGTTATCTGCGCGTGCGCAGAGGGCGGCAAGAAGAGCGATTAAAAGTGCAGTGGGTCGCGAGTCGCGTAGCAGCACGGATAGCTACCCCTGATGAAGAGCTCCAAATGAGTTCGAAACATGTCGGGCCGTTCCTGACAATTTTTAAGTGAGTTTATACCGTTTTTATAATTACTATAATTCCTACTACGCAAAGTGTGACCAGCCGCAGATTTTTTAAATTTTCCGCCAAAACTTTGAGTAATATTTCATTAGCCAGACTATATATATTTCTGCAACAAAAAATTGCATTCAATTGCATTTTTAGTTCATTTTGCTGCGTCATCGCGCGACAGGCTCACTCCGCGCCGCGAGTCACGCTAACAGCCTACGCACCACCGCGCCGGGGTGCTCCGTCCCGCTCAGCCTTTCTTCGGAGTCTGGACGAAATCGGCACGCGTTCGTGTCGCATTTTTCACGAAGGATCGACGAAATACAATTTTCAGCTCGCTTTTGCAAACATCAAGAGGAAGCCTCAGTATTAATTTATGTTCTCTGTAGTAAACAAGCCAGACCAACGAAATTGGATGAGGGCGGTGCACGACCGATCGTTCTGGAGAACTTTGGGGGAATCCTTTGTCCAGTGGTGGACGTGTATTGACTGATGTTGTATAGTATGGCGACTAGCCTCTTTAAATAGTCAGCAGTAACTGTCTACTGCAACAAAAACTCATATTGCTTGTAAATCGATGACTGAAAGTATAAATAGTAGGTATTGATTAATTAAACGGGATTATCTTTATATTATCAACATAGACTATCATTGATCCTTCACCAACAACCATCCTATATTAATTGATGAGCCATATTCTGTGATTTATTCAACAGAAAATCCTATCATTTTCTCTAACAACACCAAAAACTTCATAAGTCGTTGGTAAAAGTATGTCGTAAAGAAAATAAATACAAAAGTAACTTATTACATTTTGTGTTTATTTTTCTCATAGTCGCGTCGTAGGCACATTGAACCGCTACGCGCCGCCTACGCGCTACGTGCGCTACGACAGGCTCTACGAGAAATACTACGGATTTGTTGTTAGGGATGGGTGATAGTCACGAGGAAAAAGTCACTGCGATCGGCAGGTAAAAACTATCAGTTGAGCTCTCTATGAAAGTTCTCTATAAGAGTTTTAGAAAGTAACAGCTAATTCATGCTTTAATTGCGTGCAGTCGAAAGTAAGTTAATAAAAACAGTTTTCTGCGTGAATTTTGTCAAATTCGAGTAGTTTTTGAAACAAAAATTATCAATGAAAAATTTAAACTATAGGTTTCAAACATGTGTAATAAATAGCAATGGCTCTGTTCTAAGTACCGTAAAACGGGGTGACTTTAAAATGCAGGGGCTACTTTGCAAAAGAGTTTTTACGCCTTGTCCTTATATTTTTTGACCATCTGTGACAATGAAATACATACCTTCATAAATGACCTAACCGTTTACTTCATTTGCTCAATCGAGCTATGAGTATTTGCGTTTTTATAGCCATTTTAAATCTATCAAAGTAGCCCCAAATTTTCCTGAAGTAACCCCGGTTTACGGTAGTAACATTGATAATATATTAAGAAACATGTATATACCTATATCATCATAGAGAATAATTCCTAAAACAATCAGCATTTTTGAACGCATAAGGAGCATTAAAGACAAGGAACAGACTTTCGCATCAAATCATAATGTTCCAATTTTGTATCAGAAAACTGTTCGTTTCATTCTGAGGGCTCGTTTTTTGTTACAAAGATTACACCGCAAATTATATTATAACGATGACAATAATGTCAACACATATTTATTATGTTGGGACGGTCTCCCTCGCGGTAACGGTGCCACATCTCAGTAAAACAAAGTATTATGTTATTATAAAGGCAATTGGCGTATATGCCCTTTTCCTTTAAGGTTGCTGTGTTATTATTTGTATCATAAATATGCTACTATTTTTTGTATGATTGGAATGTGGAAAGAACCGCGTTATTGGAGATTGGATGTATATTTCACATCAGACATTGATTAAATTATGGAACTAAAGGTATTTGTTTCGTTTTGTCGGTTGAAAGATTTATTAAGCCACGTTTTTCTGACGTTGTTATATTATATCATATTAAAATTATTCATATTCTATTTATTATGCGTTATATATAAGGTTGTGACAGTTGACATACGGCACTGAAACGTGGTCGCTCACAATGGGCCTCATAAGAAGGCTCAAAGTTACTCAAAGGGCAATCGAGCGAGCCATGCTCGGAGTTTCCTTGTGGGATCGAATCCGAAATGATGAGATACGCAAAAGAACCAAGAACCCAACAATGTAGTTCATACAGTCGCCAAACTTAAGTGGCAGTGGGGCACATTGCTCGTACAACCGTTGGGGCAGAAAGGTTCTTGAGTGGCGACCGCGGACCGGAAGACGCAGCGTCGGACGGCCCCCAACAAGGTGGACCAACGGCCTGGTTAGGATCGCGGGCAGAAATTGGATGAGGGCGGCGCAAAACCGATCGTTGTGGAGAACTTTGGGGGAGGTCTTTGTCCAGCAGTGGAAGTCTATCGGCTGATATGATGATGACGATGATGATGATGATATAATACCTAAAGGTTGGTCGGGAAAAGTGCGCCAGCGGGCCAATCGCACCCTATCGAAACATCGAAAAGTATGCCGGCAAACTTTTAGAACTATCTATCTCCGTGTCTATACATAAAAGCCGCTTGTCTACTAGTTAAGGATAATCCACAGTATTTTAGTCATCGTTCAGAGACCAGTAAAAGACATCAAAGAGCTCAGTACCGAAACCTAATATATCAGCCTCCTTGTCACACGTCCATGTACAAGAAGAATTGCTACAATATCTGTATTCTTCTATATAATCATTTGCCAGATGACATTAAAATAGAAAATAAAATTGTGTTTCGACGTAAATTGTCTAAATGGCTTCAAGATAATTGTTTTTATAGCATTAAGGAATATTTGAAATAATTGAACTGTATATGTATTATGTATATTCTAGATTTGGAAGATTCTGGTGTTTTTGTTTTAAATTACATTTTAATAATGTTAAATAATTTGCACACCTGCATGCAGGTTGAATTCGCATGTACATTTATTGTAGCCTTAAGATCTTGTAACCGTATTCTTGCAAATAAATATAATTTGATTTGATTTGATTTGATTTGATTTGATTTGATTTGATTTGATTTGATTTGAACAAGTTGATTTGCCGGCAAACTTCTTGAGCATAACCTTGACTGCGCAGTAGCCGATTTACGTACATTGTGCATGCGCAGATCCGCCATTTTTGTTCAAATCAAATCAAATCAAATTATATTTATTTGCAAGAATACGGTTACAAGATCTTAAGGCTACAATAAATGTACATGCGAATTCAACCTGCATGCAGGTGTGCAAATTATTTAACATTATTAAAATGTAATTTAAAACAAAAACATCAGAATCTTCCAAACTAGAATATAAATAATACATATACAGTTCAATTATTTCAAATATTCCTTAATGCTATAAAAACAATTATCTTGAAGCCATTTAGACAATTTACGTCGAAACACAATTTTATTTTCTATTTTAATGTCATCTGGCAAATGATTATATAGAAGAATACAGATATTGTAGCAATTCTTCTTGTACATGGACGTGTGACAAGGAGGCTGATATATTAGGTTTCGGTACTGAGCTCTTTGATGTCTTTTACTGGTCTCTGAACGATGACTAAAATACTGTGGATTATCCTTAACTAGTAGACAAGCGGCTTTTATGTATAGACACGGAGATAGATAGTTCTAAAAGTTTGCCGGCATACTTTTCGATGTTTCGATAGGGTGCGATTGGCCCGCTGGCGCACTTTTCCCGACCAACCTTTGGGTATTATATCATCATCATCATCGTCATCATCATATCAGCCGATAGACTTCCACTGCTGGACAAAGACCTCCCCCAAAGTTCTCCACAACGATCGGTTTTGCGCCGCCCTCATCCAATTTCTGCCCGCGATCCTAACCAGGCCGTCGGTCCACCTTGTTGGGGCCGTCCGACGCTGCGTCTTCCGGTCCGCGGTCGCCACTCAAGAACCTTTCTGCCCCAACGGTTGTACGAGCAATGTGCCCCACTGCCACTTAAGTTTGGCGACTGTATGAACTACATTGTTGGGTTCTTGGTTCTTTTGCGTATCTCATCATTTCGGATTCGATCCCACAAGGAAACTCCGAGCATAGCTCGCTCGATTGCCCTTTGAGTAACTTTGAGCCTTCTTATGAGGCCCATTGTGAGCGACCACGTTTCAGTGCCGTATGTCAACTGTCACAACCTTATATATAACGCATAATAAATAGAATATGAATAATTTTAATATGGTATAATATAACAACGTCAGAAAAACGTGGCTTAATAAATCTTTCAACCGACAAAACGAAACAAATACCTTTAGTTCCATAATTTAATCAGTGTCTGATGTGAAATATACATCCAATCTCCAATAACGCGGTTCTTTCCACATTCCAATCATACAAAAAATAGTAGCATATTTATGATACAAATAATAACACAGCAACCTTAAAGGAAAAGGGCATATACGCCAATTGCCTTTATAATAACATAAGACTTTGTTTTACTGAGATGTGGCACCGTTACCGCGAGGGAGACCGTCCCAACATAATAAATATGTGTTGACATTATTGTCATCGTTATTATATAATTTGCGGTGTAATCTTTGTAACAAAAAACGAGCCCTCAGAATAAAACGAACATTGTTTTATGATTTGATGCGAAAGTCTGTTCCTTGTCTTTAAAGCTCCTTATGCGTTCAAAAATGCTGATTGTTTTAGACATTTTTCTCTATGATGATATAGGTATATATACATGTTTCTTAATATATTATCAATGTTACTACCGTAAACCGGGGTTACTTCAGGAAAATTTGGGGCTACTTTGATAGATTTAAAATGGCTATAAAAACGCAAATACTCATAGCTCGATTGAGCAAATGAAGTAAACGGTTAGGTCATTTATGAAGGTAGGTATTTCATTGTCACAGATGGTCAAAAAATATAAGGACAAGGCGTAAAAACTCTTTTGCAAAGTAGCCCCTGCATTTTAAAGTCACCCCGTTTTACGGTACTTAGAACAGAGCCATTGCTATTTATTACACATGTTTGAAACCTATAGTTTAAATTTTTCATTGATAATTTTTGTTTCAAAAACTACTCGAATTTGACAAAATTCACGCAGAAAACTGTTTTTATTAACTTACTTTCGACTGCACGCAATTAAAGCATGAATTAGCTGTTACTTTCTAAAACTCTTATAGAGAACTTTCATAGAGAGCTCAACTGATAGTTTTTACCTGCCGATCGCAGTGACTTTTTCCTCGTGACTATCACCCATCCCTAACAACAAATCCGTAGTATTTCTCGTAGAGCCTGTCGTAGCGCACGTAGCGCGTAGGCGGCGCGTAGCGGTTCAATGTGCCTACGACGCGACTATGAGAAAAATAAACACAAAATGTAATAAGTTACTTTTGTATTTATTTTCTTTACGACATACTTTTACCAACGACTTATGAAGTTTTTGGTGTTGTTAGAGAAAATGATAGGATTTTCTGTTGAATAAATCACAGAATATGGCTCATCAATTAATATAGGATGGTTGTTGGTGAAGGATCAATGATAGTCTATGTTGATAATATAAAGATAATCCCGTTTAATTAATCAATACCTACTATTTATACTTTCAGTTATCGATTTACAAGCAATATGAGTTTTTGTTGCAGTAGACAGTTACTGCTGACTATTTAAAGAGGCTAGTCGCCATACTATACAACATCAGTCAATACACGTCCACCACTGGACAAAGGATTCCCCCAAAGTTCTCCAGAACGATCGGTCATGCACCGCCCTCATCCAATTTCGTTGGTCTGGCTTGTTTACTACAGAGAACATAAATTAATACTGAGGCTTCCTCTTGATGTTTGCAAAAGCGAGCTGAAAATTGTATTTCGTCGATCCTTCGTGAAAAATGCGACACGAACGCGTGCCGATTTCGTCCAGACTCCGAAGAAAGGCTGAGCGGGACGGAGCACCCCGGCGCGGTGGTGCGTAGGCTGTTAGCGTGACTCGCGGCGCGGAGTGAGCCTGTCGCGCGATGACGCAGCAAAATGAACTAAAAATGCAATTGAATGCAATTTTTTGTTGCAGAAATATATATAGTCTGGCTAATGAAATATTACTCAAAGTTTTGGCGGAAAATTTAAAAAATCTGCGGCTGGTCACACTTTGCGTAGCAGGAATTATAGTTTTGATTTTAGAAAATATTTTGTCTTTCTATGCACACGTAAGGTGAATGAAAACTTTATTTCATCACCGACACCAACAATAACATTAAATGAAATCTATAAGCTAAACAGTTTTTTATAATTATCAAACCGAAAAACAAACATTAAAGAACACTTAAAACTTAGATACATTTGTTTTTGTAACATCATAATACTGCGAAGCTGACTCAGCATAATACTGCGAAGCTGACTCAGCATAATACTGCGAAGCTGACTCAGCATAATACTGCGAAGCTGACTCAGCATAATACTGCGAAGAACGCAGCGCTGATCTTCCGTCAGGAACCTTAAGTTAAATATATGTTGACGTGCCCTAATAGTCAACGCACATAATTTCTAGCACTATGGACAGTACAGTCAACGACAAACATATTTATATGTTTACAATTTCTAACCATATACAAGGCGAAAAATTTAATGTGGTGTAAATAAGACCTAGCTCGACAAAACCATATTATTCCATCACCAAAAAAAAACCTAAAAGTACTATGCCAGATTTCAACTCGATCGAAATGTTAGAACTAGTACATAAAGTATCAAAATTATTTATAGAAGACCCACATACTAAATTGTTTAAATCATAGACCAGAAGGAAATATCTGTCAACATTATTTGGCTAGCCAGACTCTACCTACTATTATAAAATTCTCCAATTGTATTGAAAATAAGTTTTGTATGGAGAGTGGTCATTATTTCAGGGAAAAATTTAACAGCGCGATGCAGGATTTATTTGGCGTGATATCAGCCGTACAGCGCCATCTGTAAACATTTATTTGTCCGAACCGGCTGCTGGACGGATTTTAACCAAGTGACAACATATATTTTTTTAAACTAGGCTTTTTATCGATATTGTCAAATAAAGGATAATAATTTAAATATTAATACATTTTTACATTTTTGAAAATATCCCAAGTTGTGATTAAATAGTACATTACTGCAGAGGCCGCGAAATAGGGAATTATTGGCCGAGTAGTAATAGATGGCCGAGTGATAACGAGGCCATCTAGAGATACGAGGCCGATAATCCCTGTTCGCGCCGAGGCTTGTATAGTGCTTTTCTCAAATAAATCCAAGGAAATAATACAAATGTTCAACTTATATATTCATATAAAAACAAATTTATTTCAAATTTAATAAAAAAACAAATTTATTTTTTTAAGCTGGTCGGGTCAATGTTTTTGCCACAAAATGTTAAGATGATTCTATTTATTAAAAAATGACAACACCTTATTAAATAGATATTGTTATATTTTTTACAATAAACGTGATTCCTTGTTTATTTTATTGAATATCTGTTTTAATCTAATTGAATAATCTAGTTAAATATAAGAAATAAAACGTAAATAAACATGCACAAACTACGTTTTTTTTTATTGGCAGTATGCCATAGATTATCAATAAAAGAAATAAACCCCACTGAAACAAAAGACAATCTCTTTGTTGGCCACGGCCAATTATGTTGTATGAAATTCCTTTATAGACCTCTAATTTGAAATTAGAACGAATCTTCAACAATTGCTATACAAAGACGTATTTCGCGTTCTATTACCACGATTCTAAGAACGACATTTCCTTGGATGTTTGAGAAAAAAATATTTATATAGTTCCTCATTCGAAAAGCGCGTAAACGACCAGTATTTGGTGACAGCGCTGAAAATCATACAGTCGGACTATTACTAAGGCGGAGTATGGAAATAGTACCACTGTTTTTTTTGTATTGCGACTGTCAAATTTTCGACGAGGTGACCTCAGAGGCGCGAGGGGGAGGGTTGAATCTTAAATGAGGCTGCTTTCACATTTTTTTATATTTAAAAAACCAGTCGGTATAATGAAATAAAAAAAAATGTCCTGGGTTCTGTGATAATAAATTAATTGAATTAGTGTAATCTAAACACTGTTTGAATATTTGAAATGTTGTAAATTTTGACTCAGGGATAGCTGAACATCCAAAGATCACCATTTTTCTATGATTAATCATTTTTTTATGATTAATCATTTTTCTATGATTAATCATTTTTCTATGTCCAGTCTACGACAATTTTTACTTGATTATGGTAAAGAAAAAATACGCGGTAAAACTTTAAGTTGCTGTTCTAGTCTTAAAATGTTCTAAATTAATATTCTCAGTAGTGATTAAAAAACAGAGCTAAATCTAAATACTAAGTATTAAAATGCTAGTCTAGTTTAAAACGAAACGATATTACTTATAGCTGAACAGCCACGTCCCAATTACTGAGATCATAACTATGTAATTAATTTCGCATCAGCATTGAACTTGATCTAATAGGAGATTGAATCTACTAAAGTATTTACTAGGGCATAAATTCCACGATCTTACAGTCCGACCAAAAAGAGTAGAAATTAAAAAGTGGCAATACTGTAGTGTCCTCCCTTTCTAATCAATATAAGAAAACGCGGACTACACTACAGTATTGCAACTTTTTAATTTCTACTCTTTTTGACCGGAAAATACCACTGCTATTTTTCCATACACGTCGACGTTTCGTTTTCGTCTGTTCGCTCCTCCGAAACTTAACCAATCGTTACGAAATTTTAAGAAATGAATAAAAAGGGAATAAGATAAGATAAGATATGGTACGATAAGATAAGATATTTATTAAATAATAACTTATTTGACAGTAATAATAACTACATAAAACGTTCTACTTGGCAAAAAATTACACGCAGACGTTTTATAATACAAACATTATAATTATGACGTATGCACATTATTGCCATATGAAATCTGTTTGTAGCGCCACTGTCCCTGGGTCGGACGGACACTTGTTAAGCTGTAAAACGTAATTTTACGAAGGTTCTTCTATTAATTTGGATTTTCGGACTGCCTTGTTGTACACATTGCAACTGCATGTTAAAAAACCAATTTAGTATATTTTTTAAGTGTAATAACATTTCTCAATGATCAATATCTTCATTTTTTTTTTATTTATTCATGACCATGGTTACAAGACCTTCAGTCGAAGTCATAAAAATACAATCAATCTTATTTATAAAATAAAGAACTGAAGTTTACAAGAGAGATACTTAAATCTATATTACATTAAATCTTTTCAATTGTTTTTAAAATAAATTTGAACACTGGTGTAGGCGACGCAATTCATTTGTATATATATATTTAATTCATAGTGTGTAACACCTAGGCTAAAATATTGTTAGTATATTTTAGAAACTTACGTGTAGCGCCATCTAGTTTGCCTTTGGTCTAAATAAATGAATAAAAACGTTAGTGGGTAGCAAAACCAGCTATGCGCACCTACTCGTATATTTTAATCCACCGTCATACAGTGCTTTCCAAAACATGATTCGCAGCGCTATAGCTACTTGCTCGCACCATCGTTTTTATGGTTAAAACGCTAAATTTCGTGTTTTCTTTCTCCTGTCATCTACAATAAAAGTGGTCTTCGAACCAAATCTGGGACCAGAGGATGTTTCAAACTCCGCCGACGCGTATTATAACGCGTAAACAACAACGAGAGATCGAGCGTACGAAATTGCAAATGGCGAGTACGTCGCACAGTGCACCAGCGGAACCTATAGTCAAAACTCCAGCCGTCGGCACCGATAGTGAAGCACAGCCGAGGGATTTGGACCAAGTGAAAATGGAGAAAGCCAGAAAATCATCTGCAAGAGGCTCCATTATGTCTGGCAAGTCGAAGCGATCAACGTCGTCGTCCATTGCCAGACGTAAATTATTGGAATTTGAAGCCGCTCAAGCTAAGGCGCAGATTGAGCTGGCACTTATTGATAAAAAGTTGGAAGCTGACCTGGCCCAAGTTGACGCCGAGGAATCACAAAGCGAGCGTGGCAGTGAAGCCAGTGGCCCAGCTCATAGCGATCAAGTGCGATCTCATGTTGAGAAATGGCTAAACCAAGGCCACGATGAATCCGCCAGTTCTTATTTAAAACAGCCATCAACGCCACCTGAGCCCCTTAAAACACCAGCTCCACCAGTGCCTCCAGCACCACCAGCGCCGCCAATGGTACCAATACCACCAGACTGCTACCGCTGGTACCGACCAGCGTCTCCAGCGGCACCAACACCGCCAGAAGCGCCAGCGCCACCAGAAGCGCCAGCGCCCCCATCAGCGCAGGAGATACAAGCGGCACCGCAGGCCTCTGCATACGTTAACGTGCGCCATCATGATGTGCCAAGTGACAGCATTCAGCAACTAGCACTTACCTTAAAGGACATGATGATCACATCGTCGGCTCAACGCGAGGACCGGTTACTCAGCCGCCTGTCAACACCGCGCGACCTACCTGTTTTTAGTGGTGACTGTATCGAGTTTCTAAACTTTAAACGGTCATATGAGGAATCTACACGAGTATGTCAGTTCAGCGAGTCCGAAAATCTCGAGAGACTACGCAAGGCCCTGCGAGGCGACGCCAAGGACACGGTCACTGCTCTGCTGATCGGTAACACCCCGCCCGCAACTGTTATGGAAGCTCTCGAATTAAGGTTTGGTCGCTCTGACGTCATCATTTTGAACCTTACGACGCAGCTCAAGAAGCTACCTGCGTTACCTACGTCATACCAAAATGATCTTATTGACTTTTCCATCAAAGTGAACAATTGTGTGGCCACCATTAGTGCGTTAAATCAGCCAGATTATCTACGCAGTCCAGAGCTCGCATCAGCTGTTTTAAGCAAGCTACCGAGCACTCTAATTGGCAAATGGACTGATTATGCCTATCAACGGTTAACTGAAGACCAGCCAAAGTTGAAGTTAATCGCCGAGTTTCTTAATCACGAAGCACAAATGTTATCATTAGTTGGAGTTACACAGTTACGAGAACAAAATAAGCCGAGTGAGTTAAAAGTTACAGCGAAACATACTAGCGATAATAAATTTCGCTCGAATCGGCCTATATTTGCTACGAGCGCCGTAGAAGAAAACAAAATATGTAAATTTTGTTCCAAAGGTCTTCACTCTCTGCCCGAGTGCCGTGTGTTCAAACGTGCGATGCGTCGTGATAGATGGAAATTTATTAAATCACAAGGATTATGTTATTGTTGTCTGACGTCACGACACGACAGAAACGAATGCCCCGCGCCCGTGTGCGATATAGATAACTGTGGACTCGCACACCATAAGCTACTACACTGGAAGAAGCCTATTACGTCATCGAAAACAGCTGACACGGTCGACGACACGCCGCCGCCCGAGCCGGGCCGAGCGCAGGCTCAGCCGCCACCATCGGCACCCGACACCGTGGCCCACGTGACATCGGACTGTAACAAACCTTCTTCTGTGGATCAAGTTATGCTAAAAGTTGTGGAAGTGCAGTTACGTGGACCTAACGGAATAGTGAGCACTTACGCCCTTTTGGACGATGCGGCGTCGGTGTCTATCATCGATTCCGACCTAGCAACCGAGCTAGGCCTTACATGTGAAAAATCGAGTGCTATAAAGTTTATCGACGCGTTTGGACTCGAAGTGTACCAATCGGACGCGCCGACCGTCACTGCTCAGATAAGTGGACATAACAGTAACAATTACTATGACATTAAGTTGCGTAAAGTGTCTAAATTAAATCTGCCTGCTCAAAATTTGTCTGTAATTAAAGATCTAAATTGTCAACATTTGTCGTCCATAAAGGATTTCGTTTGTAAAAGTTGTGTAGTGCCGCGCATTCTTATCGGGGAAGATAACTATTACTTAATTGCTCCGATCGAAATTATTAATGGTAGTAAACATGAACCTTATGGTTCTAGGTGCAAGTTGGGTTGGTCCATTCATGGTTATTGCGGTCGCACTCACTCTAACGCTGCCAACGTGTTCCATCTTAGTCACTCAGATAGGGACAACATTAGCGAGTTGAACGATTTAATTAAAAATATTTTTTCTCTCGACTCCATTGGAATTTCAACCTCACGCCGTGAGAATAGTGATCACTTGAGGGCATTGCAGATTTTAGACGATACGTCGCGTCTTATCGGTAATCAATGGGAGGTCGGCCTTCCGTTCAAGAAGGATGTATTTACCATGCCAGATTCACGAGAAGCTGCCTGTTCGCGACTGCAGTCGTTAATGCGCAAGTTTGTAAAAGACGACGCGTACGCGGAACGTTACCGGACGGAAGTAAACAAGCTGATTACAAGCGGATATGCACGGGAACTAAGGGATGATGAACTCTCGGCGGACCGCATATGGTATGTACCACATTTTGGAATCCAGAACCCCAATAAACCGGGCAAATTAAGAATCGTTTTTGATGCGGCTGCGCAGATGAAAGGGACAAGTCTCAATAGTTATTTGCTAACAGGACCGGATTTATATAATTCGCTTATGGGTATTATGCTTAGATTCCGCGAAAATAAAATAACAATAATTGGGGATATCAAGGATATGTTTTTACGGATTAAAGTAAGGGCGCAAGATCAACATGTACTTAGATTTTTATGGCAAGATTCGCCTGACGCATCCGTAAAAACATATGTTAATCAAAGCCTTATCTTCGGGGCGACCTGTAGTCCTTTCATTGCACAGTATATTCGGAATAAAAATGCATCAAAATACGACGATTTATATCCGGAGGCCGTAAATGTTATTATAAACAGTCATTACATGGACGATTGTTTATATTCAACTGACAGTGTCGATAATGCAATCAAATTGGTTGAACAAATTACTCAAATTCATAAAAATGGAGGATTTGAGATAAGGGGGTGGTCCAGTAACAGTCAGGAAGTTTTAAAAAATATACCGATTAATTCACTCGCGCAAACAGCTGTCCAGTTCAAGGACGGAGTTATGAACACAACTGAGCGCACATTAGGGTTGATGTGGCATCCTTCAGATGACACGTTTGGATTTAAGATATCGTTTCACCGAGTTCCTGAGGAGATTTTAAATGGAACCGAATCTCCAACCAAAGCCAAGATGTTAAGTCTCATTATGTCAGTATATGATATCCATGGTTTTTTGTCACCTTTTATTATAAAAAGCAAAATAATATTTCAGAACGTGCATCGTAGTGGCGTGGATTGGAATTGCCGCATCCAACCGGACGATCATGCGAGCTGGGTAAGGTGGCTCGATGAGTTAAAACTTTTAGCCACTTTGCGCATACCACGCTACTATGCTGACGCGGGGCCGTGGACGCAGTGTTATGCTGACTGTACGGATGGGGTAAGTGCGCCTATAATTATAGAGACTCAATTACACGCCTTTTGTGATTCGAGTATGAAGGCGTTTGCTGCGGTAATTTATTGGCGTTTTATCCGTTCCGACGGAACCGTAAACATGAGTTTTGTAGCCAGTAAGAGCCGCGTGACCCCTCTCCGCCCAATTTCGATACCGAGGCTCGAATTACAAGGTGCACTACAGTGGAAGGCGACCATAAGGATATCAAGTCAACTAAGCGATATTTTTGGACGGATTCTAATACCGTACTTCAGTGGATACGCAGCGATCCTAGGGACTACAAGCCGTACGTCGCGCACCGTCTCGGCGAAATTGACGAGTTGACCTCGGCGTCGGAGTGGCGTCATGTACCGTCCGCTCTGAACGCGGCCGACGTCGCCAGTCGTGACGATGCGCCGCCGCTGCAGTACCACGACGTTTGGTTCCAGGGGCCACACTTCTTACGTGAGCTGGAAAGTAATAATAATAATAATAATAATAATAATTTATTGATAAAACATAATGTACAGAGGTGACGATTAAATTCTATACTTAAAAAACAAATAAATTCACAATTTACATAACCTGAACTAGGGTTGCCCCTGTGTTTCAGGCAATGGGAAAGCCTTTACATTATTTAATTTCAGTACATATTCATCTATCTTACAGTAATCTTATTGTAGCTTAACTACTAAAATTTACACTAAAGAACTTAATTCAACTAAACAAATATTTATTTCATGACAGCCAGTAAGTTCTCTGTATCTTCGTACGTCATAGTTTGTAGTGACTCACGAAGCGCTTTCTTACATTGAGCGAAGCTTAGTGGATATAGGTCCAATTTCGCATTTAATCTATTGTAAAGAAATGGTCCTAGAAATATGAAAAATCTTGTAGAAAAAGCATGTTTTGCTTGCATGTTATAGGAGCAAACAATATCTTTACGCCTCTTGTTTTTATATTCGGTGCTGTAAGGAGTTATGCAGTGCTGCCTTAATACTGTGCCGTGGATAAATAACTGACGAACTGTTAGTACTCTACATTCACTGTATATAAGGTTAGTAGGGTAGAGGTAAGGACGGTAGGTATGGACCTTTAGGATTGCTCTTTGGGCTCTTTCTAATTTTAGTATTGTGGTTTTAGCCAAACCTCCCCATGACGTTATGCAATACGTTATTATTGATTGGCAAAGAGCAAAATAAACCGTCTTGAGGAGCTGCTCATCCGCAATTGACCGCAGTTTTTTGAAAACAAATATTAACTTACGGATTCTATTACACAGCGCTTCCACATGGAATTTAAACGAGAGGGTTTCGTCGATTAAAACTCCGAGATATTTAATTTTGTCGGTACGCGTTATGTCCGGGCAGCTGCATTTGACAGATGAAATGTTATTACATATGTGGGCATAGAGCTTGCGGTAGGTTATTTCTACGCTAGGTTTACGCATGGAAAATCTTACATACTGAGTTTTATCTGGGTTAAGTGTTAGTAGGTGATGCCGTAACCAGGTGCTGACGCTATTAAAGCCTCGCTGTGCATATTCATGTGCGTCATCTGCTGATTTAGCGGAAAAAAGCAGTACAGTGTCATCAGCGTACGAGATTATTTTACCATTTCCTATTTTTAGATCACAAAGGTCGTTAATATAGATCAAGAATAGGGTGGAAGCGAGCACGCTTCCTTGTGGAATTCCGTAAGCGGTGTTTTTTAAGTCGGAGCTGATATTATTGTCTATCCTCACGCATTGGGTGCGTTCATCTAGATAATTTGCTAGTAATTTGAGTTGGGTACCTCTAATACCAAGTGCTTCTAGCTTTTGGAGAAGAATGGCAATGGGGACGGTGTCAAAAGCTTTCGCGAGGTCCATAAAGATTCCTATTGTCTGATTTCCTTTATCAAGTTCTTGGACTAGGTAATTAGTTAGTTCATGAACAGCGTCAGCAGTTGATAGCCCGGCCCTAAAACCAAACTGATTTCTTGATAGAAGAGTTTGTTCTTCAAGATATTTAATTAGTCTAGAATTAATGATTTTTTCTAATATTTTTGAAATGGCAGGTAAAAGTGAGATGGGTCTGTAGTTTGCTACCTGGTCCTTACTGCCGGATTTGTATACAGGAACAACTACCGCTTTTTTTAGGCATTTCGGAAAAATTCCTTCCGATAGGCATTTTTGGAAAATGTGCGTGAGAGGTGGAATCAGGATGAGTTTGTATTGTTTAAGCATTTTGTTTGAAATGCCGTCCCAGCCGACCGCAGAGCTATCTTTTAAATTATTAATAATCCTTTCCACCTCTTGTTCGTCTGTATTTAAAAGCACAAATGATTTCAGCATATTTTTAGATGAATGATCGCGGGGAGAGAGAAGCGGCTTGTTTTTTTGCATTTTATCAGCTAGGTCTCTTCCAACATTTACGAAGAAATCATTTGCGCTCTCAACGGATGATGACTTCGAGGGGTGAGCTTGTAACAATTCACAAGATGTTTCTCGTTGGTTTGCCGTATATGTAACATTTTTAACACACTTCCAGATCAATTTACTGTTTTTTCCAGCCATTTCCAATTGTTTTTTGTCGTAGTTGTTTTTAATTTTTTTAAGCAGGTTGTTACAGAAATTACGATATCTTTTGTAGGTCACTTGCAATAACAAATTGTTCGGATTCTTTTTGGCTTTAAAATGCAATCTATCTCTGTGTCTCATACATCGTACGAGCCCCGGTGTGATCCAAGGTTTAATATTGCGGAATTTACAGCTGACACGTACGTATGTTGTATTATTTAATATTGCTTGTTGGATACTTTTAATCATGTATGACATGCTAGAGTCAGCGTCAGCAGAAATACTATAAACTGTGTCAAGATCGATGTTACCTAAATCTTCTTCAAGTTTGTTATTATTTATTTTCGAGGTTATTGATGTGCGATAAGTATTAGGATGATTATGAAATAAGGTTAGTAGGGCAGCATGGTGGTCGGTAACCGAAGAGTTGGTGACTAGTGCTTGTGCTGGGCACATTGACTTGAGCATAATGTGGTCTAAACAGGACCCGCTTTGATGGGTAGGAAGCGTGTGTGCAGGGAGTAATCCGTGGAATGAGCATATGTCTAGATAGCCCTGGGCCGCAGAGTCGCTACTTTCAGGAAGGATGTTTATATTTATATCACCAATAACTATTATATTCTTATAAGAGGCGAGGCCACGTAGGGTCTCCCCTAATGACTCGCTAAAGATATCACCATTTCTGAAGGAAGGTGGTCTATATATAGCTATTATAGCATAATCTGGATTAATCTTGATCAAAAGTCGATTACACTCCTTTATATCTGGTTCCTCAATGGTAACAGTCAAGTTATTGTTTATGAAAACCACCACACCGTCGTTCTGATTATAATTAACCTTATTGCTGTGTACTTTATAACCTGGAAGGTGGGGAAATTTACTATATTTACTTAACCAACACTCCGTTAATACAATGACGTCGCAACTTATAGCAAGTCTTTGCTGAAAAACTAGAAAATTATCATAATTTTTGTGAATACTGCGGATATTCTGTGTTAGTATAGTCAGTGATGGATTACGGCCAGTGTAAATGTACTGTTTGCAACTTTCAACATCACAAGCATTAGACTCAGATACAGAGAAATTGTCAATGTCAGCAATTAAATCATTATTCATACGTAACTAAAGTGAGAAGATAAGTACTAGGAGGATAAAGTTAAACTGCGACGCTCTTAGGCGCCTTCATAGTCTATAGAGTCGATGTACCTCTTTTCGGCTAGTTGCTTGGCGGGGCAATCGGCATCACCTGTTTCATGGTCACAGGGTTTCTTGAAACGCTGACAGGTAGCGCATTTTGGCTGCTCCGTCTTCTTGCTGCAATCCTTTTTTGTGTGACCTTCAGTCCCACAATGCCCACAGGTCTCGACCTCCATCTTGCACGACTTCGCAGCATGCCCGTATTGCTGGCATTTGTAGCAACGGGTTACCAGTGTGAAGTCCCTCACATGGCACGAGGACCAGTTAACAAATACTCTGTCACTAGTTATTAGAGCCTTCCGAATAAGGGCGCTAACTTCTATCACGTAGTTACAGGTCTCCGCGTCTTTTTTTACCGACTTGTGGCTTAATTTGATGGAATCTAAAAAGTGAGTGGCCCAAGGATCTCAAGGATTTAAAGCCGATCGGAGAATCGATTTACGAGCGTAGGTCCGTTAACGTTTTATCATCGACAGACTGTGCTAGCGCGTTGCCGGTTCCTGATGAAAACCGGTTTTCGTCGTGGATTCGATTACTTATGACTACAGCACGCGTGTTATTGTTTATTAAAAGATGTCAACGTAAAGGTAATCGAATTGACAACGAACTGTCGCAGTCTGCGGAAGAATTGTTGATAAAAAAATGTCAACATGATTCTTTTCACACGGACATTGAGGCGTTACAACAAAATAAGCCGCTATCTAAGAGTAGCCGGCTACTAAAGTTAACACCATATCTTGACAATGCGGGCTTGCTTCGAGTGGGGGGCCGCATCGACAAGACGGTAGGAATCGAGGAGTCTACCAAGAGGCCAGTCATTCTTGATGGTAAACATAAAATGACGAGACTTCTCGTAGAACACTACCACAGACGAGCTTTACACGGAGCTCATGAATTAGTAGTGAACGAGCTCAGGCAGCGTTACTGGGTCGTGAAGCTCCGGCCTACGGTACGCGCGGTGGCAGCGAAGTGCCTATTCTGTAGGTACCGGCGCGCGGCGCCGCAGCCGCAGCGCATGGGCGACCTGCCGCACGCTCGGCTGCAGCACAACCGTCATGTGTTTTCCTTTACGGGAATCGATTTTTTTGGACCAATGGAGGTCACAGTAGGTCGTGGCAGGCAAAAACGTTACGGTATGCTATTTACGTGTTTGACAGTTCGCGCCGTTCATATCGAAATTACGGAGAACCTCACCACCGACTCCACCATCATGGGCCTGAGAAGGATGATCGCCCGCAGAAGAGCGCCTACCGTTATTTATTCGGATAACGGTACCAGCCTGCGAGGAGCAGACACGGAGCTGAAGCGTAGCATCGCTGACCTTGACACCGATGCTCTGCGTAACGACGGAATCCTGCGAGGTATCGAATGGCGCTTCATACCGCCCGGCGCACCAGAAATGGGGGGAGCTTGGGAAAGGATGGTGCGCACAGTTAAAACGGCACTACGTGTTGTACTGAAGGAGCGCGCGCCCCGCCCTGAGACCCTCGCAACGCTGATGGCGGAGGTAGAAGCCTTAGTTAATAGTCGACCGATTACGCATGTGTCAACGGACCCGAACTTCCCCGAAGCTCTAACGCCTAATCATTTTTTAATTGGCACGTCATCCAATGGACCCACATTCGGCAAGTACGAGGACGTCGATCTTCAGCTGAAACGGCAGTGGCGCATAGCACAACGTCTTACCGACATGTTTTGGTCACGATGGCTCAAGGAGTACTTGCCCACCCTTCTGCCACGGCAGAAATGGACGCGAGAGCAGCGATCACTGCGTGTAGGAGATTTCGTTCTTTTAGTGGAGCCTAACTTAGAGCGTGGTTCATGGAGGCACGGAGTAGTGAGTGCGACACTCCCCGGGAATGACGGGCGCATTCGCGTGGTAGATGTGCGCACTCGCACAGGTACCTTGCGACGACCGGTCACTCGCGTCGCCCTACTTGCACCAGAGGCATCTAGTGATGAATAGTCATCACTAAGGGGGTGGGATTGTAGGCGACGCAATTCATTTGTATATATATTTTTAATTCATAGTGTGTAACACCTAGGCTAAAATATTGTTAGTATATTTTAGAAACTTACGTGTAGCGCCATCTAGTTTGCCTTTGGTCTAAATAAATGAATAAAAACGTTAGTGGGTAGCAAAACCAGCTATGCGCACCTATATTTTAATCCACCGTCATACAGTGCTTTCCAAAACATGATTCGCTGCGGTATAGCTACTTGCTCGCACCATCGTTTTTATGGTTAAAACGCTAAATTTCGTGTTTTCTTTCTCCCGTCATCTACAACTGGTATGAAATACACTGGATTCGAGAGTTCAATATCTTCATGGTAGTTTGTAGTGAGCAGGGATAGTGGTCCCTGGCAAAGACACTTTTTAGGTTATACGGTGCAAACTGCAAACTTAACGGAAACTGATAGTATGGGAAAAGGACCACTGATATGTCCTCTTAACATCTGTACAAAATATCATCCTATATTTTACTATCTACCTATGCTACTAATCAGCATGATTAATTAGCTATTTTCTATTGTTTTTGTGACACCTAGATAATGTTGCCTTAAATGTTGATCCAATAATCGTTATCGTTTTATCTATAATATTATCAAATTTTTAAATTGTTTTTATAAACAGTCTTCTCTGTATTATTTTAGGAAAAACCTTAACAGCACTGTTACGGACAGCTTTGCAGAGCGCTTAATTTTAAGAGAAATAATAAATAAATATTTTAAATAACTTAGATATAAGATCGTTTGCCCGTATAAGCGGCTGAAATTAATTAAATTTCCCTGTATAATCATTTATTCAGTGTAGAGCTCCCGTCATGTCTTAGTAAAAAGACCACGACAAAACAAAGATGACTCATCGTGGTAATTTCCACTCGCAGCGCGAGACAAAGGAGCCATCTTTGTTTACGTTCGATGTAAAAATTGAGGAAAATTATAGATTAATTTGAAACTTTGTAAGAATGTAGATTTCAATAAATAGAGTAATTTTGTAGAACATTGTCCCGGCCGTAACCGTCCGAGAGCACGAGAAATCAGAGACTGAGCGAGTCTCACGGCGCGCAGCGCGTTAAGAGCGACCGCGCGAGTGTATATCTCGGACGGTGCGAGCGAGACGGCCTCTTGCCGGGGACAAAGAATCGTTAGGTATTTTCACGCCTCACAGTCGGACGGGAGCTCCCACAGCGTAAACACGCTCACATTTTGTGCATTATATAGACGTCAATCTATAATATAAGTCATATTTAGGCTAAGTAATATGTAACTCTTGTAATTTGATATAAACATACAGGGCGGGCGTCCCCCTGGCCTCTAGTCGATTTTGTATAAAAGGACGGCCATATTTGTATAGAATCACTTCTCCACCTTACTTCCGAGTATTAACCATCTTTGTATACAGTAGCGTAGTACCATCGGTCCGCGAATTTAGTTTATCAGTGTTAGCGTAGTACCATCGGTCCGCGATCAGTGTTAAATTCATTTTAGACAGAGACTATATTAGTTAAGAGTAAATTTAAGTGTTTTCCGATCCTTGTTGTGTTTGTTAATTTTGTGTAAATATATACCGTTGATTTTTAGTTTGCGTTTTCGTATTCGTCCGTTCGTTACCTATTTTCTATTTTACAGTCCATTCGCTCCTTACTCATCGCTGAGTTTCGGAGTGTCCATGTAGACGATTGCCGACGGACGCGGTTGTCCTCTACATTGTTTGGTCCTTCGAGTAGCCGGATCGGAATTAGTTATTTTAGTTTAGGTTCGTTGTGTGTAGTTGGAAAAGTGCGGTTTTCCAAACGTCATCAAAGATGGTTTTAACGCGAGGAAACAAGAGTGAGGAGAGTGCGCGCTCGCAGCGTGAGCGCACACAAGCTGCAGTCGACCTACAACGGTTCGCGGTGACAAATGTTGCAGTCACGCACTCACCGCCCGCTGCCCAGGCCCGGCCGGGCCATTCGGGGCTGCAATTTCAAACGGATTCACCAGAGTCTCCCGCCGAAGAAGCTCCAGTTTCGCCACCAACCGACACTACGGCTGGGCGCAGCGAACTGGAACAACGACTGTCGAAGAACGCCGAGCGCTTCGACCAATCACAGCGCACCGCGCCGGCCGCGCACGCCGGCCAATCACAGCACTCCGCGCCGGCCGACCAATCAGAGGCCCGCGCGCAGCGGCGCGAGTTCAACGTGACTTTCGCACATAAAGCCCACGCGCCGCGCCGACCATCATCACTTCACTCTCGAGCGTCGAACACGACGGACGTGCTCCGCCGCGAGGCGGAGCTCGCCGCTATGGAGCGGCTCAAGCAACTACGCTGCGAGGAAATTCGACTGGAACGCGAGCTCGTCGAGAAGAGGCTCGCGGTCGAAATGGAGCGCATCGATGAACAATCCCGAGCCGGCGGTTCTCAAGCTGACTCTCAACGTCGAGTCGACGACTGGCTGACAGGCGTACAAAATGCTGACGCGGACAATGCGAAGCATACTCGAGCACGGACGCCGCAACGCGAGACACGCGAGCGGCAACAGCACGAGCCACAGACGCCACATAGCCAGCGGGAGCGATCGACGAGCAGAGGACGAGCTATCGACCGCCTGACGGACACAATCGAAACGATGATGCGGCCACCTCCACGTCAAGTCTACGAGTTGCCGCCATTCTCCGGAGAGCCGAGCGAGTGGCTCACATTTTACAACGGCTACACCGAGAGCACTACGCGCTACAAATTCTCGCCATTCGAGAACGTCGCGCGCCTGCGCCACAGCCTGAAGGGAGAGGCGAGGCAATGCGTACAACACATGCTTGCCTCGTCGACCCGCCCCGAACTCATCATACGAGTACTGAAGAAAAACTTCGGGCGGACTGACCTTCTCATCGACCGAGCCATTGAAGAGCTGAAGAGGATGCCGCCATTGGGACCGAGCGCCATCGATCTCAACAACTTCGCAATCAAAGTTATGAACATCGTCTCGACGCTGGTGGACCTCGATCGCCGTAGCTACGGCGCCAACCCGCTGCTAATCAGAGAAGTGACGGAGCGCCTAAGCCCGCACTTACGCAGCCGATGGTGCTCCTACGCCAAGGAGCGCCTACATTCCGCCGAGAGCGAACTCATGCTCATGGCGGAATTCCTGCTGGAGGAGAGCGATGCGGAAATGGAATTTTCCCACGCCAAGGCGCCGACAAGAAGACCGACGCCCGCCGCCGAGCTACGGGGATCGCAGCGCGTCCCAGACAATCGAGCAATCAGCAGCGGCGCCGGAAGAGGAGCCGTACGACGCCCTCTCAAAGATCGAGCGCAGACCTACACAACTGAGCACGCCGACGCCTGTCTATGCTGCGGCGGCGCTCATCGCACTACAGAATGCCGCAAGATACTCAACATGACAGTCGGAGCCCGATGGGATTGGGTCCGCAACAACAAAATCTGCTTCAAATGCCTGGACCGCCGGCATCGCCGCGACCAGTGCCGAGCCCGCGGCTGCGGTGTTCCCGGGTGCACTTACCCGCATCACCGCCTGCTACACTCAGAAGCGGGCCCGCCAACGACGAAGCAATCATATACGCCGAACGCCCCAGCGCCGTATATCCCGATGCAACACGCCGTCCCGTACGCGCCCTATCCGTACGCGCCGGCCCCATACGCGACTGAGCAAGTCGTCGCGACGCCGAGAGCTGGGCCCACCGCTCCGCCATATCAAGCCGCTACGCATCATACAATGGCGTCGCGGCGCCAACCTGCTACGCACGCAACTACGGACGCACCCGAGACGACGGCGTGCACACACGAAGTTACGGCGAGCACTGCGGAGTTCGGTCGTGCCACTTCGACCGTGCTTCTGAAGATTATCCCAATCATCATCGGCGGGCCCCGCGGCGAGACACTGGCCTACGCTCTGATGGACCAGGGCTCCACAATCTCGCTCGTTGAAGAGAGCCTCGCGAGCGAGATCGGCGCCGACGGCGCCACCACACGCCTACACATACAAGGCGTGGGATCGATGGCTACCGAGCAGAGGAGTCGTCGAGTACACGCTCACGTGCGCAGCCAGACAGGCGGTCCAGCACACCCTATAATGCTGCGTACCGTGGATGATCTGAGCCTCCGCGCACAACGAGCCGATAGAAGATACGTCACGCAGTTCCCGCATCTCGCTGACATGGGTGCCGCCTGCTACGACGAAGCCCGCCCACGCATACTCATCGGAGCCGACAATTGGCATCTGATGCTTCCGTACGAGATCCGCGTGGGCAGAATCAACGAACCCGCCGCCCTCCTATCTCCATTGGGCTGGGTGGTGTTTGGAACGGCGCCGAGAATCATTCGACGAAATCAAGAAGAGGCCGTTCAACATTGCTACGCCGTTCGAGACGACGACCTCAATGCACAGCTGAAAAATTACTTCGACATCGACTCATTGGGGATAACGGCAGCAAAGAAGACTACCCCGCGAGACGAGCGGGCTATTACAATCTTCAACAACACTGTACGACGCATCGACGGCCCACGCTATGAAGTCGGGCAGCTATGGCGCGACGACAACCCTAACATGCCGCCGACGTACAACATGGCCCTGCAGCGGTTACAAGGCATCGAGAAGAAGATGGACCGCGACCCGCAGTTTGCTGAGGCCTACACCAAAGAGATTGAAAATCTAATTGAGAAGAAATACGCCGAGCGGACGGTGCCGGCGACAAGCAGCGCTACATGGTTCCTGCCCCATTTCGCGGTTACGAACCCGAATAAGCCTGGACGCATCCGGCTTGTATTCGACGCTGCGGCCACCTCACAAGGCCGCAGCTTGAATGACTACATACTGGAGGGACCCGACAAGCTGCGCTCAATACTGGGCATACTGTACCGCTTCAGAGAAGGAGCCTACGCCGTGACGGCCGACATCGCGGAGATGTTTCTACAGATCAAACTGAGAGAAGAGGACCGGCCGTCACAGATGTTTTTGTGGAGAGGCGCCGACAGATCGCGACCTCCGACCGTGTACCAGCTGACGTCGATTTTCTTCGGTGCGGCGAGCAGTCCGTTCCTGGCCCACAGCGTGCGGGATCATAACGCCGAAGAGAACGCGCAGACACACCCGATGGCTGTACGAGAGATCACTGAAAACCACTACATGGATGACTTCGTCTCGAGCTTTCAAACTGAAGAGGAGGCCTGCGAAACATCCCTAGAAGTCGCCGCCTCACACAGACTGGGCGGATTCTTGCTGCGCGGGTGGAGCTCCAACGCGACTAAACTCATACAGTCGCTACCTACGGAGCTCCGAGCCACAACGCCCGCGCAGCTGGGCGGCGACAAGAGCCAGAAGATACTCGGGCTGATGTGGGACCCGAACACAGACACACTCGGCTTCAACACGAGAATGATTCGGGTCCCGACGGAGGTGCGTGAGCTACGCCGCACTCCGACGAAGCGAGAAATGCTGAGCGCCGTCATGAGTATCTACGACCCGATCGGACTCTTGGCGCACTACACCGTGACGGCGAAAATACAACTTCAGAGGCTGTGGGAGCTCAAACTCGACTGGGACTCTACGCTGCCGCCTGAAGAAGCTGCCGAGTTCGCTACGTGGCTACGCGGACTGGAGTCCGTAGCAGCGCTACGCCTACCCCGCCCGTACACTCTAACGGGGGGAGCTACGAGACGCGAGCTACACATCTTCGTAGACGCCAGCTCGCAAGCCTACGCAGCCGTCGCCTACTGGCGCCAAGAAGTCGACGGCGAGACACACGTCAGCCTCGTAGCAGCCAAGGCGAAAGTGGCGCCGACCCGACAGCAGAGCATCCCACGACTCGAGCTACAATCGGCGCTTATTGGAGCGAGGCTGGCAAAAAGCATCGCGCACGAACACCGAGTCACCATCGACGCGACGGTCCTATGGACAGACAGTCGGACCGTCCTACACTGGGTGCGCGACGACGCACGCCGCTACAGCGCCTACGTCGCGCACCGACTCGGTGAAATCGCTGAAATCACTGAAACGGAGCAGTGGAGATGGGTGCCTACGAAGAAAAATCCCGCCGACGACGCTACGAGAGCAGACAGCACGCGTCGCCTGGACATAAGCGCCCGATGGTACAGCGGCCCCGAATTCCTGTGGCAACCTGAAGCGGAGTGGCCACAGGAGACGCCGACGCCGCCCACAGAAGAAGCGATGGAAGCCCAGCCGCATCAAATCGCAGCTACAAGCGTGTGGACATCACCGCTGCCTGACATCAGCCGGTTTTCCAAATACAACCGGCTGATAGGCACGACGGCGCGACTGCTCCAGTTTGCGGAGCGCCTGAAAACAAAGCGGCCCACGGGACTACAGCTGAAACACATGCAGCAAGCCGAGCACATGTGGCTTCAGCAGTCGCAACGCGAAGCCTTCCCGGAGGAGCTACGGGCGCTATCCCGAGGCGAGCCCATCACTCGACGCAGCCGTCTGTACAAGCTCGATCCCTTCATCGACGCAGACGGCCTGCTGAAAATGCGCGGGCGAATCAACGCCGCGCCCGCCTACATCAACAAGACGCCGGCCATACTCGACGGCCGCAACCCGTTCGTGCGGCTGTGGCTACAGCGCGAGCACGAGAGGGCCGCACACGCCAACAACGAGCGCGTCGTGAACGACGTCCGGCAACAACACTGGGTGCTGAAGCTGCGGCCAACAGTACGAGCCGTCGCAAACGCCTGCCGGACGTGCATCCTGCGCCGCACACAACCCCGAGTACCTGCACTGGGGGACCTGCCGCCAGCCCGCGTCGAGCCACATCATCGGCCGTTTACCTACGCGGCGACCGACTATTTCGGTCCCGTGTGGGTCACCATCGGCCGACGCCACGAGAAACGCTGGGTGGCGCTATTCACCTGCCTGACCACCCGCGCCGTGCACTTAGAGATAGTGCACACGCTGTCGACGGACTCTGCAATCATGGCGCTACGACGGCTGGCGGCGAGGCGCGGCTGGCCGCGACAAATCTGGAGCGACAACGCTACATGCTTCCGGGCCGCAGACATCGAGCTACGGGCGGCCTACGAAGAATGGCTGCCCGCACTCCAAAGCTACGGACTACAGCGCGGCCTGGAGTGGCGCTTCATCGCGCCCGGCGCGCCGAACCAGGGAGGCGCCTGGGAGCGGCTAGTGCGGTCCATCAAAACCGCACTGACGACAACGCTGCATACCAAGGCGCCTAAAGAAGAGGTGCTGATGACGCTGCTCGCCGAGGCCGAGGCGACCGTCAACGCCCGGCCACTCACGCACGTCTCTGTGGACCCACGGGACGAGGAGGCGCTTACGCCCAACCACTTCTTGTTGGGCGGACCGACGGCGACACCCATCATCGGGCCGTGCCTGGAGGCCGACCGCCGCACTTGGCGGGCCAGCCAGGCGCTCGCCGATCAATTCTGGGCGCGGTGGATACGGGAGTATCTGCCCACACTCGCGCCCAGGCAATCGTCGCCGTCGGGAGCAGAGCGACGGATCCAGCCAGGCGACTGCGTGGTCATCGCCGATCACACGCTGCCACGCAACGTCTGGCCACGAGGGATCGTCGAGGCAACGCATCCGGGTCCTGACGGCGAGGTGCGGAACGCGGACGTGCGCACCAAGGGCGGCGTGTTTCGGCGCCCCGTGAGGAAGCTGGCTGTCCTCCCCATGCAACCCGAGTCTACGCGGCAGCTCGACGGGGGGAGATTGTTACGGACAGCTTTGCAGAGCGCTTAATTTTAAGAGAAATAATAAATAAATATTTTAAATAACTTAGATATAAGATCGTTTGCCCGTATAAGCGGCTGAAATTAATTAAATTTCCCTGTATAATCATTTATTCAGTGTAGAGCTCCCGTCATGTCTTAGTAAAAAGACCACGACAAAACAAAGATGACTCATCGTGGTAATTTCCACTCGCAGCGCGAGACAAAGGAGCCATCTTTGTTTACGTTCGATGTAAAAATTGAGGAAAATTATAGATTAATTTGAAACTTTGTAAGAATGTAGATTTCAATAAATAGAGTAATTTTGTAGAACATTGTCCCGGCCGTAACCGTCCGAGAGCACGAGAAATCAGAGACTGAGCGAGTCTCACGGCGCGCAGCGCGTTAAGAGCGACCGCGCGAGTGTATATCTCGGACGGTGCGAGCGAGACGGCCTCTTGCCGGGGACAAAGAATCGTTAGGTATTTTCACGCCTCACAGTCGGACGGGAGCTCCCACAGCGTAAACACGCTCACATTTTGTGCATTATATAGACGTCAATCTATAATATAAGTCATATTTAGGCTAAGTAATATGTAACTCTTGTAATTTGATATAAACATACAGGGCGGGCGTCCCCCTGGCCTCTAGTCGATTTTGTATAAAAGGACGGCCATATTTGTATAGAATCACTTCTCCACCTTACTTCCGAGTATTAACCATCTTTGTATACAGTAGCGTAGTACCATCGGTCCGCGAATTTAGTTTATCAGTGTTAGCGTAGTACCATCGGTCCGCGATCAGTGTTAAATTCATTTTAGACAGAGACTATATTAGTTAAGAGTAAATTTAAGTGTTTTCCGATCCTTGTTGTGTTTGTTAATTTTGTGTAAATATATACCGTTGATTTTTAGTTTGCGTTTTCGTATTCGTCCGTTCGTTACCTATTTTCTATTTTACAGTCCATTCGCTCCTTACTCATCGCTGAGTTTCGGAGTGTCCATGTAGACGATTGCCGACGGACGCGGTTGTCCTCTACAAGCACGATACAGGGCTTGTGAAAGCGCGCGGCGTAAAAAAGCGCCATCTGTTTGTGAAAATGTATTTATTCACTTACCACAAGTGCAGCCTTCGAAGTCAAAATAATTTATTGTGTACTACAGGTAGTTGATACAGGGCTTACACTAATCATAGTGTCTCCTTACTGTTGTTCAGTAGAAAGAGTAGAATTTAGGTATGTTTTAATTTATTGCTCCTATCACAGGCAACGCCCGGTATACATGTAAACACTTTATTGTACAAAAAAATATTAAATACATTTTAAAAGAAAAAGTATGTATAAAGGCAAACTTATCTCTATAACGGATCTCTTCCAAATGTTATAGGATAGGCTACTTTCTACCCGACTCTTTTCAAATTCTCTAAAATAATCAAGCCGGTGGGAATTCTACGGGCGCCTCGCACTTGGTCCTTTGTACGCAATCCTACACAAATACAAATCTTAATTTGACGATGCGGTTGGCGCAGTGGTTAAGCAACTGCCTACTGAGCCAACGGTCTTGGGTTTGAATCCCGGCAAGGGCAAATATTTGTGTGATATACTCGAATATTTGTGACTGAGTCATGGATGTTATTTGTATTCAAGTATGTATTTATTCAATGGGCAGGCCACATAGCACGCAGAGCCGATGGCCGATGGGGCCGAAAAGTGCTCGAGTGGAGACCTCGGACCAGCAAGCGCAGCGTAGGACGTCCACCTACAAGATGGACAGATGACCTTATAAAGGTCGCCGGAAGGCGCTGGATGCAGGTCGCTTCCAACCGGTATATATGGAAGTCCAAAGGGGAGGCCTATGTTCAGCAGTGGACGTCCTATGGCTGAGATGATGATGATGATGATGATGTATTTATCTATATAAGTATGTGTATCGTCGTCTAGTGCCCATAACACCACGACAGCCTACTAGAGCTTACTGTGGGGCTAGATTTGTGTGAGGTTGTCTGATACTTATTTATTATTTATTTATTTAATTGTGTGGACAATGTTGTTTCCAAGGAATTGCTATCGACAAGTATCGGGCTCTTGATACGCGACTTATTTATAACGAAAACTTCCTATAACTACTACTCTGCCCTGCTAAGCCGAAAAGCGCTATCTCAATTTGAGTAAGTTTTGAGAAAATCGACTTTTCGTAACCAGCTCGAAAAACGGAGTTACTGTTTATTCCCTTAAAAATTTAATGAACTAGTTCTCAAGTGTTTATAAGCGCTTATAGCCTATGTCAATATAAGGCTTTTGGTTTCAAACTAACGATATGCCGTGAAGTCTCTTAGTACTTTTAATAAAGAATTGAAATATGAAAAAACTTTTTAGTGGTTTATTTTATAGTTTTAAGTCAGATAGCACTATTTGGCTTATACCATTAGATGCGACATTGTCATAGCTATCGAATGGTATAAAAAAGGCGTATCTCAGACATAGCGCCTTTCGGCTTAGCAGGCAGTAACTTATTTCTTCGTTCGAACCTCACCAAATTCTCCAATACTCAATATCACTGGCATTTTACGACACCCGTAAAATAAATACCTTCGTGTTATGAAAAAAAGCAATTTCGCCCGAAATGTGATCGTTCGAGGAATTATTGGCCGAATGCGGTCGCGCTGGATTGACGCACACGTATGGGGTATTTGACGAAATAATTTAAAATATATGAAATAATAGCGATCCGCCCCGGCTTCGCACGGGTGCAATGCTGATAAATTATGCATGAATCCATACTAATATTATAAATGCGAAAGTGTGTCTGTCTGTCTGTCTGTCTGTCTGTGTTACCTCTTCACGCTTAAACCGCTGAATCGATTTTGATGAAATTTGGCATGGAGATAGCTTAAATTAAGATCCGAGGAAGGACATAGGATAGTTTTCATCCTGGAAATTATCCCTATAAAGATTTAAAAGTGAGTAAGTAATTCATGATGACATTGATGACCCTGTAGAAAATGTAATGATTAAACCAAAAGCACAATTGCTCTTACATTTGCTTAGGCGCTCTTTTATTAATTAAGGTGATTAGGTGGATATCTATCGTGTTGTACGAGGTTGCTTCCATACTTCCAAGTTCCACGCGGACGTAGTCGCGGGCAAAAGCTAGTTGTACATATAAACCTTCATCTTGAATCACTCTATCTATTAAAAAAATTGGGCAAGTGCGAGCCCGACTCGCGCATGAAGGGTTCCGTACCTATACATATATATAATCTATAACAAGTTTTTTGTATGGGAGCCCCCCTTAAATATTTATTTTATTATATTTTTTTAGTATTTGTTGTTATAGCGGCAATAGAAATACATCATCTGCGAAAATTTCAACTGTCTAGCTATCACCGTTGTTGAGATACAGCCTGGTGACAGACGGACAGACGGACGGACGGACGGACGGACGGACGGACAGCGAAGTCTCAGTAATAGGGTCCCGTTTTTACCCTTTGGGTACGGAACCCTAAAAACCGCATTGAAATCCGTTGCGTAGTTTTAAAGATCTAAGCATATATAGGGACAGACAATCAGCAGGAAGCGACTTTGTTTTATGCTATGCAGTGATTTAACATAAAAAAACTACTATACCGTGAGTCTCAGACATTAAAAACCTGTTTTGTATTTTAATATATACTAAGAGGTTCCTGCAACTTCATCCGCGGATTTTTACCGTAAATGGATAAAAAGTATCCTATCTTTCAAATTTATTAGTACAAAATAAAGTCGGCCCACTTGCACCAAAACTTCGAGTTAAATATATAACTCAGGGTTTACTAACTCAGGGTTAATATGTTAAATTTTTAACTCATAGTTTTCGTTGCAACAATAGAAATTAAGTCCGAGTTAACTAACCCGAGGTTAATGTAACATTCATTCGCTCTATTCATATACGACCAAATGTGATAGAATAAATGATGAATGATTTAAGTGTTGTGCTCTCTGTCACTCTACAGTAGGTACTTTGCATAAGTCTATTCCACTATGTCAGATTTGGAATGACATTTCGTTTTTTAGCGTATTATATATCTGTATTAAATGTCAGTCAGGCGTCATTATTGTTTTTGCGCGAGTTGTGTCTGCTTTCTATATTTTATTATTTTGTTTTAAACTGCTAAAAATGGAAAACAAATCTCGTTTACGTGCCCCAAATTTTACACATAGCGACAGATTACTGCTTTGTGATTTAGTAGCGAAGTTTAAGCATAAACTTGAAAACAAAAAACCAGTCGAAAAAGCATTGTCTCTTTGCGAGTAAAAATGATCCTTTTCTGCAATTTTTCTATTGTAAAAGTCCGAACTAATGTATTTGATGATCTCTTCATCATGGGTTTCACAACGGTGTCAAGAAAGCGTAAGACACGCAAGAGTCAGTGTGGTACTGCAGAACCGGTTGGTTGTGGTCTGCGGGTCTCCACACCGAGCAAGGCGCTGTACGTGTCGCGCCTGAATCACACTGCCACCGCTGAAGAAGTGACGCAGTATGTTCGCAAGAAAACACTCGCTGAGGGTGTTCCAGTTGCATTCGCGCCACTACGTGCACTTCAGCTCGTTTGTAGTGCGCGTGCCGCGGCCGCTCCAGGAGACTATCGCGTGTGCTGATTTCTGGCGGAAAGGTGTCGTGTTTCGTCGGTTCTGGGGCAACCTACCAAATCCAACACCCGAGATGTCGGAACAACGGGGCCACGCCGTTTCGCCGTCAAAATAAACATCGTTCGGTTCATGACGCATTGGTGTAAACTGTAATGTTATGTAACCTGTTTTTCAATAAATAAATCATCATCAGACAACAACTATTCAATTATCATTATCCTGGACAAAACATAACAACAAAACATAACCTAAGCTATACGTCAAGTCGATTTTGATACTTGTTTGACACTACTAACCCAGGGTTAATGACTTTAACCCTCACACATCGGCGGGTTAAAAAATTAAATTTTTAACTCAAGGTTTACTTCTAACTCTCGGTGGTGCAAGACGTACTAATTACTTAACCCTAGAGTAGCATTTAACTCCGAGTTAATTTTGCCAACCCAGCGTGGTGCAAGTGGGCCTAAGGAATACAACTTAAAATACTTACAATAAAACTATACTAAAAATTAAACTAAACTCGAACATAATAAACTTAAACTAAATCTAAAAATGGCCCCTGCGGCATAGTGCCAAAGATGCTGGCGGCATTTCCTCGCTGAATCGCCAAACTGATTCTTTGAGCGAGAAAACCGCCAGCTCTCCGGTCACCAGTAACATCAATAAGCCTCTTCGAAATATCTTTGAAGAGGCTTAATGCGCTGGGGCCCCACGGACCCAGGGTCTCGACGCCAAAAGGTATGAAATTGTACTCAGCGCCAAGACCACTGTACTTATTCCGTTTTATGCCTTCGGCCGCTTCTGCCGCTGCTCCGGCCCTGGTTGAGGATCGGTGGAGATGTGACGGGGCCAGTCTTTCCTATCTTTGGATGTCCAGCTATCCCTGTACCAAAATCGATTAAAAAAATTCCAGCCGTTTCGGCGTGATGAGAGGACAATGGAAATTATAACCAACAGATGGCGCCAGACTGGCACGGCGCCGCGCGCCCGTACAAAACAAAAGACGATCCTTCATCACGCTATTAAGATTTTTCCTGAAATCATGACCTCTCTATGGTTGACTAATTAGTTGAAGAACCACACAAAACCAAAATGATAGTGAAGATAACCCTAATGGGTAAACATAAATAAGTAAGTGCAAA
Source organism: Apotomis betuletana (assembly GCA_932273695.1). Lineage (NCBI taxonomy): Eukaryota > Metazoa > Arthropoda > Insecta > Lepidoptera > Tortricidae > Apotomis > Apotomis betuletana. Next base: position 1,923,894 of record OW026302.1, read on the forward strand.
GTGCTATTAGTAATGTATAAATAAAACTTAGGTAATTTAACGTAACTTTGTATGTCGCAATCGATGTTCACTGAGATAATTAATTATTTTTTAGATAATAAGTTCTCATTAAGTGAAATGTAAAATTTCTTTTGAGAAATAAAGTTCTTTAACCATAAATAAATGTAGTGAATATTACCTAATAAATAACTTTCCCAGTACTTAGCGTACAATCTTTAAATAATAAGATGACCTAAGCAAATATGTATTTAGTACTTGTTTTTTTTCCTGAAATAAACACTAATTTTTTTTATTTTTTTTTCTCCATAGAATACTAATTTTCAAAACAAATCTAGTAAGTATTTCATTTTCACATGACTTTCTCGTGTTTAAATAGAGTAGACGTTTTTGTTTTCCATTCTAGCAAAAGCGTTTCAAATAAAGAAAGTAGGTAATACGTAATATTTATCAGTGAATAATGACTACTTAAGTAGTTAATTTTACTAAAATATCTTCAGTATCTGTGATTGTGCTGTACATAGATGATATTTTCTAAAAAATTTAAATATGCAATTTTAAGGTCACTGGATAATCGCGCTAAAATGGCTGGACGAGTTTTAACTATTTTTGTTACAGAAAATAATTTAAAAAACGTTGATAATTACTAATTTTAATTTTATTTTAACCAACTGCAAGCAACTCTTTACACTAATACTATAACTGTACCTGACTACCTCTAGTTTCTTTTCCCAATAACTGTACTTATTTATTTACTGGCCGGCTATAGGGAACTCGCGTCTTAATCGGCTATTACTGCCATGCTACGGCCAAAGGACGTATCTTACTATGACATCCGTGTAAAGATAAGTCCTTTTAACGTAACAGCAGTATTACTGCCCGAGCGTGAGCCGAAAGCACTTCAATGACCCGGTGTGCGTCAACGCAGTGGGGATCTTTAGTTCACTTTTATCAAGAACTGGGCCTTAATACGACGTTCGACTCTGACATCTATCCGACACCGTCACTGTTTCTAATTCAACGTTATTAAAATAAAATTCGTTTAAAATTATAGAAAGAAAGTTTAGTTGGCTAAAATTGCCGATTATTAACGAAGACATAAATATGTTAATTCCTCTATAAATCTGCCTCCATAAAAATGATATCAGGGTGGAATTATAACTCGAAACATACTTTTATTCTTTATACCAGCGAGCTACGTCTTTATCCCGTAGTCACTAACGATTATGTAATACTGAAACCAATCGCCGGACAGTTTATGGAATAAAAAAACTATTTTCTTTAGTTTCCTTCTCCAACACGGAACGTTACTCCTGGCACGTAACAAACTGGTTTTTAGTCGACTGGAATTGTGACTCAACCAAGCTATACATCCGTTACAAGAAACAAATAAACAGCAAAAAAGGTTATAGTCCCACCGCGCTGACGCAAACTTACTTAGAACAAATTACTCGCTCCTAGTTGCCTTTAGTTTCGGCGGCCGCTGGCTTAACGCAATCACCTGAATTATTTCCACGTTTTGTAGTACTTCACTAATAAAAGCTTTTCTCGGCTTGCCGATATTATATCTATTAAGTAGTATTAAGTTCTAGCAGGCGCGTGCAGATTTTCTTTTTTTATTTATTAATTAAATAAATGTTTTGTCACATAGTGACTATGGAATGGAGCCCCCGTTGAAATCGCATTGCCATATATAGGTACTCTAATGTTACTACCTCCTTCCTTCCCTCCTTTAAGTAGTCGATATCCTCAATGCTGAGGGTCGTGGCCTCTCTGAATAACTTTCTCGTGGACTATATTGCGCCAGGTTACTCTATCCTGGGCTGCGTGCATGGCATCGTAAATTGAGGTCTTGAGGGTAGGGCGTATCTGGTCCAACCAGCGTGTTGGACTTCTTCCTCTGGGCTGTCTTCCGCACACCTTGCCTGCTACCAGCAGCTTTTCCAAATTGTCGTCTCTCTTTCTGGCAATGTGACCAAAGAACTCGAAACTTCTCCGCATGCATTATGTTGCTGAGCCTCATCGGAATCTTGAGCTCGGTAAGAATGGACTCGTTGGTTCGGTGTTCCGTCCAGAGAGTCCCGAGTAGTTTCCTCCAGAACCCTTACCATGAGTTTACTGTAACAGTCTAATGGCGAATTGTAGTTCTACAAAGTAACCGCTAGGGGCTGTAGGTACTTATTCTCCACACAAGTTTACGCTATCGCTAGCGAATACGGTCACGTTAACTCATGGAAAGGGTACAGCACCACATCTCATCTCGCGCTGGAGGTCGGCTCTCTTGGGGGTCCAAGTCTCTGCGCCGTAAAGAAAGATTGAGAAGACGAGGGAGGTGACGAGCTGCTTCTTGGTCTTCCTCGAGATGTTTCTTTCTGACCATATACACGGGCCATTTGGGCACATGTCACTACATTAAGAGGAAATTCCACTGCTTATTTTTATACAAATCGAGGTTTCGTTGTCGTCTGTTTCCGGAAATACCACTGCTTATTTTTCTATACAAATCGAGGTTTCGTTCTCCCCTGTTTCCTCCTCCGAAACTTAACTAATCTTTACGAAACTTTAGGAACTGAATGGAAAAGAAATGGTCTGTGTCGGACCGTTTCGATTTTTACCCTTATTATTATGAAATGTATATGTACTAGCCGTCTGTTTTTGGCCAATATTCCGCCGCAAATGGGCGCCTAGTACACAAATTCTATAACAATTCGCGATTATCACCGCGAAAATTCGTCTATGACCGCAAAAAAATTAGATTTTCATATGATTTTTGTTAGCACCCTAAGTGTATCCCGCTACCTTTTTCTGGAGAGTAAAGTAAGTAAATATCGCCATTTTTATATGCCTTTGCATTTCGAGGCTTTAAACACAGATAGCTACGTAATTCGACAAAAGAGAGAAACGAGCCAAGTTCTGAAGAGCAAAGTTTAACAATCGCTGTTGTTCAAGTCGTACTGCGCAAAGTTTGAGAATATGTTCCATAATTTATTAATACCTAATATAGGGTCGTAAGGTTCACGAAGTCGCCGAGCCGAGGAAAGACTCTCTTATTTATTCAACCTCAAACGAGTAAAGTTTCCAAAATATTTTTGAATAATCTTTTTTGGTGACGGTACTTACTATTAAATTATCATCGGATCTGAGTATCACTCGAATTTAACGCCCTGATTATTTTGTATAGTGACATTATAGTATAGTCTATTACATTTAACATTAACGTGTCACATCCGTCATCTCGGTACATTTTAAACCTGAATTCGATTAAAATGTGCTGAGATGACAGATGCCACACGGATAAAGCTATGGGAATACGTCAATCCGATCACTGAACAGTTTTACGAACCAAATATACGAAGTAAAAACTGAAAAAGACTAAAACCTTTCAAATAAACAATGCAAAGATCGACATACAAAGCTAAGGAAATATTCGTAAGGTTACTTGGAGCTAGGGTAGCGAAGTGGTTAACGCTGGACCGGCAATCCAGAGGTACCGGGTTCAATTCCCGGTCTCTTCCACCAAGTAGCTCCTTTTTCAATTTTTCTTTAAGCTTTGATCTTTGTATCAATGTTTTTTTTTTACTGAACCATAAACTTCTCATGTTTCACTACGTAAATAGCGTATGAAGTTTGCCACGAATTTTTCGGCAGTGAAACCAATCTATAACTACGAACCAATAGGTGCCTAATTCAAAACGACTACTATACAAAGTTTTATTTTGATTTATTTAACTTATCAATATTACAATTTCTAATGTTATTATTGCTCGCCAAACTGTGACGTTTAATGGCGAGAAGCACTTAAGAGGCCATATCACTGCCCTTTTCCTATACTATCAGTTTACGTTAAGTTTGCACCTGGTAACTATGGTGTCGCATAGAAATGAGGTCCAAACTTAATGTAACCGGGTTATACAAATCGAGCTTTCGTTCTTTTCTGCTTCCATCTTCAACCAATTATTACGAAATTTTAGGAATTTAATTTTTATTTAATGTCTACTGTGCCCTGAACCACCTGGCGTTCAATGGACAGCTCCACGTCTTGACACGATTCCGAAAAAGGTCGGTCTCTCGTCAGTCAGCTCTTGAAGAATGGACCAGTTGGTGCGAAATTATCTGTCCATATTGTCCATTGCGTGAAACCTAGACAAATAAAATAATTTTGACTGGTTATTAATTTAATAAATAAATGGATAAAATCTCTAAACTATAATGATACAGAAAACTTGATACAAAACTAGGTACTTTGTGCATTTAATAACAAATAACAACTAGACATTGTATAACATACATATTCAGTTACGAAATGGTAATTAATTTTTAATTACTTAATTGCCAAAATGTAGCAATGTGTACGGAAAACGGAGGTGGGAATACATGTTACCGAGTATTCTTAACGAACTCGATTCCAACATACTCACGAGTTTGTGTGAAACCCCGCACCACTGTAAACGAATTGTTAAAGCAATGTACCTCAGCTGATGTAAGTCCGATCGTAAATTTTAATAATACCTATCTAGTTAATACCTGCTTATTGTGATGTGAGTGAATTCAACGGCAGATAACCTTAGTATGGTTTTGCTCGTTGCATTATTATTCAATGTATTGTTTCTTCTGTGTAATAAATAAATGAAAAAAAAAACTTATTCATTTAATTTATAATTATTAATAATTTAATTTTTAATAATTTGAAGTTAATATATGTTTGTTGAATCTTATTTCACTGCTAATATTCAATTTCAATTGTATTTATTTGAATATTATTTTTAAGGAATAACTGTAACGCGATTCCTATAATTTACCACCTAAGGAATAGCGGTGCACAGGTATTCAATACTTAAAAAGGGGCATCAAACACTGTTATGTAGATGTACCTAATCGTGTTAATGAATAAATAATTTTTTTTTTATTTATTTATTATTATTTTTACCTATAGATAGACACAACTCATATTTACAGACTCGCGTTTATTCAACAAACTGAAATTTACAAAATACACCAACAAAATGAGAATAAAGACAAAACACGAGCGAAGCCGTCGTCTGAACTGAAGTGTATCATATATCTGGTACTCGTCTCGATATACAATCAACGCGTGGCCTTTGATCTGATTAAATCTCCAAGAAAATCTTATTATCGCTGACGTATACGTATACACGTGCTTTGGAGTATAACTTATTTGGGTTCGTCACTGCGCTAAAAATTAAATTTATTTTTATTTTTTATTTGGGCCAACTGGCACAATTCAAACGAAAAGTAGAATGGCCGCTGTATTTTTCAGGTGGCAAAGTACAGAAAAAAAGTAACTTTATTTTCGAAATTTTGCATTATCATCATACCAGCCGAAAGACGTCTACTACTGGACAAAGGCCTCTTTCAATGCTCTTCACAATAATCGGACTGCTTCCCCTGATCACAACCAGGTCATCGGTCCACATTATTGCGCACCGCAATCCGATCGCCCATCAATAACCTTAATGCTCTACCAGTTCTACGAGCAATGTGCTCACTGCCACATAAGTTTGGCAACTGTCTGAGCAATATCTACGACCTTAGTGCTGAGCTCAGGCTTCAAAATGCTTAACGAAACGAAATCCTGTATAGGCTTGTGGGTGTAAAAATAACACTAAAAATAAAACTAGCGCAAAAGGTTGATGACGCCTTTGAGAGTTGCGGACCAAAAGCTGCCGAGTTTAGCCAAAGGTTTACAATCGCGCTCTACCTTGATTTAGATTGGATCGCTAGTTTGACTATGCAACTCGAGTCTATATCTCGCGACTGGTATTACCTAGAGATGTGCCGTTCTCGAGAATGTTTCCCGATTTGTATGGGGAAAAAACGTTCTCGAGAACGCCACATCTCTAGTATTACCTGTATTTTTATATCCAGTACTGTGTGAGCGAGACGGGTAACGCTATGTCACGCGACAAGTAGTCGCAGTATAAGTTATGCTAGACCAGCAGGACGCTATTGTGTGTTGTAGTGCACTTAGCTCATAGAAACCCATTGAAATTGTGGGTTAAGGGTCTATATTGGAATCCATAATATCCGTTGATCTATTTGTAAATTCCATAATAACTGTGATCATAATGATCTTTTGCCATAATAACGTTTATCCTAATGTAAATGCCATAATATTGATTATCCTAATATTGAATATCCTAATGATTATTTGCACTATTTTCTCAAGTACATACTCATCATATGTCATAAAAAAACAGGAATGTTTATTTTTTTTTACAAAGTAAAAATTAATTCAATTATAGTTGCGGCCTTTCACTTTTACTCACTATAGGCCTCCGCGGCTCACTCGCTTTGCTCGCTCTTTAGGGTCGTAGTTCAACCTAACACTCCTCCTCGCTTCGCTCGTCGTCTTACCTAACCTAACCTAACCCAAGTCGGACATGCCTTAATGTGAAATAGGTAATGTTATGATTTTTCAGCCCTCGATATAGACCCCTGAGGCTTGCCCGTTAGGGTCGCAGTTCAACCTAACACTCCTCCTCGCTTCGCTCGTAGTCGTACCTTTTTTTTTTTTTTTTTTTTTATTTTTTTTTTTTTTTATACTGGGAAATGCAGTTACGCATCCCGCCCCAAGGGTACAGGGCGGGTATGTAGGACTCCCCGGCTAGAGTAGCCAGGATACCCACTAAAACCCAGTGTCACCCTCCTTGCCGCTTTCGAGGAGAGCCAGCAGGATCGCTTGCGCATTCTACTGTGGCTCTCGCGGCTAGCCCGCTAGGTGGGCACGGCCTTGTTATCCCGCGTGCTGTTGTGATTGGCCCGGGTCCCCCGACCCGGCTCACCAGTCTGCTAAGGTGGGTCGATCAGATGGGCGTATCGCCGACGTGCCCGGCCCACCCTGCGTCTGCGGATTATAGGGGCTTGGGGTCGTCTTCCCGCCCCCGCTCCGCGGCCTCCTTTTGCGTCATGACTGACTTGCAGAAGGAGGCCATCGCCTTCCAAGACCTCTCACTGTCGAGCATTTTTGCTACGACGGTCGGTAGCGAGAGGTCTCCTCCCACAACAGCGGCCAGGGTTTGCCGCTGCGGCGCCCACGCCGCGCATTCCTCCAGCGTATGGCGCGCCGTGTCTACCGTGGCACCACACTCGCTGCAGCGGGGACTCTCCTCACGGCCCGCCACTCGGTGCAGGTACTCACCGAAACAACCGTGTCCGGTGAGGACCTGCACCAGGTGGAAGTCCAACGCACCCCATTTTCGGGTGACCCACCGCTCGAAACTAGGCAAAAGTGCGTCCAGGGTCACCCGGCCCACCGCAGCCACGTCCAGGTCCGCCTTCCACCTCCGCAGCAGAGCGGCCCCAGCGGCACTTCTCAGTTCCTCGACCTCCCCTGGGCATGGGATCCCCCTCCGGTCCCTCAACTCGGCCCGATAGGCGTACACCTCGGCGAGGGCCTCAGCCTGGAGTTCCCAGGGAGGGTCGCTAGCCAGTAGGGTAGCCGCCGCCCACGATATTGTTCGATACCCTCTGCACGCCCTCACGGCTGTTGTCCTTTGCGGTCTTCGCAGAAGGGTCACATTTTGGGTCTCGTCGTCGTACCTAACCTAACCCAAGTCAGACATTCCTTAATGTGAAATAGGTAAAGTTATGATTTTTCGGCCCTCGATATAGACCCCTGATGCTTGCTCGTTAGGGTCGCAGTTCAACCTAACACTCCTCCTCGCTTCGCTCGTCGTCGTACCTAACCTAACCCAAGTCAGACATGCCTTAATGTGAAATAGGTAATGTTATGATTTTTCGGCCCTCGATATAGAGCCCTGAGGCTTGCTCGTTAGGGTCGCAGTTCAACCTAACACTCCTCCTCGCTTCGCTCGTCGTCGTACCTAACCATATCCAAGTCTGACCTGCGTTAAGGTAGAATAGGTAATGATTCTTACTTTACATTAATAAATTTAACGCCTACTATAAATATGATATTTGACTTTAGGATATTAGGTAATGTAATTATAGCTTATGATCATTATGGCAAGTAATCATCATGGCATTTGACTTTAGGACATGTGATTTATGGTTTTGTATATGATGACTCGTAAGTTTTATGTGTTAATAGATTAGTACAAAACATATTAGGTATTTAAATCATTAGGTAATATAATATTATGGTTTATGATCATTAGGATGTAGGGTCATTATGGCAAATAATCATTATGACAAATGATTGTTATGTCAAAAGTGTTTAGAGTAAAAGTGGTATGGCATTTGACTTTAGGACATACGATATTATGGATTGCGAAGGAGACCCGTGGGTTAAATATAGTAGACCGTCTACACAGTACACTTTGCACACTATAGGTATATAGCAGTCGATTTTTCATTTATTTTGACATGAGCATTTAATATTATTTCAATCTCACCTAAGGTGAGTGACGATTACAATTACAGATTAGCATAGACAGTGTTTATTCACTCTCGGTTTAAGCAGGTTTCGGTTGTTATTATTGTTTTAGATATAGGTTAGTAGGGAGTTTCCACACACCCAAAATGTATTTTTTGCAGTATTGTAGATATAGGGATCCCCTTGGATCGCATAATGTTTTTTAGACTAATACTGTTTCGCATAATTGCTTTAGCATAATTTGTTTTGGCATAATAGTACTTTCGCATAGTAATATTTTGGCCTACTGTTTTTTTGGCATACTACGCTATTAGCATAATGTTAGTTGGACTAATTTGTATTGGTCGAATATTCTTTACGCATACTATTGTTTTGGGCTAACAATTATTTGGTATATCTGTCATTATCCATAATTTCAGTTGTATATATTTGTAAACAAAATATAACGTTACGTGACGTTAGGTCACATTAGGTTAGGTTAGGTTAGCATGATAACCAGGCGCGAAGCGCCTAAGCAACGCGGAATAGGGGGTCTGCGAAGCGGACCTCCGTCGACCTCGCTTTAGTTCCTAAATATATATACACGCTATACTAACCTTCTCTCGTAGTGCATCAGGCTCGTGATTCTGTTTATTTATGTTTTTGGATGTGATTTCATGATTTTGTTCATCATTTATTGTGGTTATAAGACGTACGTTGCACTTGTAATTATCGTCGCGCGTTGTTAACACACCCATTAGAATTTATCGTCAACCTGCTGATTTTTTCGTATGTGAAACCATTGTAGTTTAATTTGATACCTCCTCTGTTTTTAATAGGATAAATAGCGTTATGCATTTTGATATGATGCTAATTGATTATTATGCCTATTTATGCTTATGCTTTTTGTTATTAGTCTTCATGATGGTTATGCTTTCTGTATGTATGCTTTTTAATGTTATGCGTAATGAAGCTTATGCACAGCTAATTTTCAGCGAAAAGCAATTATGCGTAACCATATTAGTATTAATGATTTTATGCCTTCCAATAGTAAACCGTAGATATAATGCCCACGGCTCTTTTCTACCATCGCGCTGCTCGCCATCGGCAGGGTGTTCATCCTCACACACTGGAGCCTAAATGGTCGAGAACTGTGCGGTTCTGGACAAATTTCCTACCGCAAACGCTTCGCATGTGGAATGAGCTCCCTGCCAAGGTGTCCCCGGGGGCTACAGTATGCGGTTCTTCACAAGGGTAGTAAATAGGTTCTTAAAGGATTGGCAACGCGCGTGTGATGCTCCTAGCGTCGCAAGCGTCCATAGGCGGCGGTAACTGCTTAATATTAGGCAGGCCGCACGCTTGTTTGCCACCGTCGTAGTATAAAAAAAATTTATGACACGAGTAATACAGATGTATGTGTGTATGCGGATTTTGTCATATCAGCTGAAAGGCAAACCTTTACCAAACGAACAAGTTGTGAATATTGCGCGCTTAATTAACTTATTTATTTATTTATTTACACGTAAATTCACAGTATAGGTACACCAAAACATTTACATGAAAAACTACAAACAATCATTTCACAACTAGCAGTACACATTTAAAAAATATCAAGATGTAGGTACATGAAGTTAGGAAGGCCAGAACCTTCCGATAAAAGATCCCTGGACTATCGGCGAATACGTCAATATCCCCAGCGTCCACTGTGATGCGGTTTAAAACCGCGATCGCTCGGGATGTGGGAGCGGTCGCGCCACGCCGGGTGCGCGGGCGGGAGGCAGGCGCCGCGAACAGACGCCGGCGCCGCCGCGCCGCCACTGCGCCGCCGTCGGCGTCCTCCGCCGGAAGCCGAGCCGGCACGAGCAGCCCCATACGCTCCAGCACCAATGGGTTGTCGACTTTATTATTTAAAAGGTCGTAGTAGTGCACTATATGCAGCAATTCATTATATGTATTTATATATAATTTTGCTAACTCCTAGGGCATGATCAAATACAGATACGTGAATACCTGTGCAGAACTCCGTAACACATTTATTGGAAATTGGAAATCTTGTTATTATCTCAGAACGACATTAGTCGAAGCCGGTTGAGTGTTTTCAACGAGTATCATCTACCATCAGACGCTACGATGTGCTGTCACACGTATTGAAAGGCCTTCTATCCCTGCTCGTAGTGCTCGTACCACAGAATAAAGACACTACAGTTTCCGAGAAACTTCTTGACCCAAAATGGCGGATCTGCGCATGCATATTTGTACGTAAATCGGCTACTGCGCAGTCAAGGTTAGGCTCAAGAAGTTTCTCGGCAACTGTACAGAAGCTGCATTCATATGTTATTTGCCGCTTTTGCAAAAGAATTTGCCTACTAGTATCTGACTGGTTATTTTGGATGACGCTCCAACATCAGGTAATTTTATGATACTGGTTCTAGACGTTCATTTACGTGAGTAGAAAAACGAAAGCCACACATATCTGCACTGCAGTTTGTAGATTGATACTGAGATACGAGCTTTGTTTTAAATACGTATTCGTTACTTAGTGAGTTTTGGTTGTCAACAGACGATTATTTGTGTGTTATTCGTCAGCCATGGATGTTTCCTTTTCAATTAAATATACATTTATAGTGTAAATAAAACCACCAAAAACATTTCATGTAAAATTGGCTGCCAAGACTCACATGCTCATAACGCTTTCGCTGTAAAAAAGTGGTCAGATCCCTCGAAAAGCCAAGCCCCTAAGCCCTGAGTTTACTAATCCTACACCTTGGCTTCAAAAGTATGGCTTGGCCGTTTCATAGAGTAACGTAAATAAGTCCACAGAACCGTCTGGCCCATACGGTATCAAGAAATTAAGTTTATGTCTTCATGATAAAATATATTAAACTTAATTCCTTACCATATAGGCCGGACAGTCCGTTAAACTTATTTACGGTACTTTATGAAACGGCCAAGCCATACTTTTGAAGCCAAGGTGTAGGATTAGTAAACTCAGGGCTTAGGGGCTTGGCTTTTCGAGGGATCTGACCACTTTTTTACAGCGAAAGCGTTATGAGCATGTGAGTCTTGGCAGCCAATTTTACATGAAATGTTTTTGGTGGGATCTCATTTCTTTTTGTAAGGTAATTTTTAATTTATATGTTTTTTTTTTGTGTGAAGTGTTTCTAAGTAAGTATAATATAATTATAGTATAGTATAGTATAATAATTGTGTATTTAAGAAATACTTACGTTTAGCCCCATATATATATATATTATATACACTTTTATCCCCCATTATGGAAAGCCCATACAAACTTTCATCCCCTTATTTTAAGGGTGGGGGGTGATTTTCTAAAAATCCTAGAATGTGTATTTTATTTATAACAATGAGCTGAGCCCAATAGGTATAAATTTTCAGACCTCTAGTATCAAAATTTGCGAAAGTCTCATACAAACTTTCATCCCCTAGTTTAAGGGGTTGGGGGGTAAAAGTTCCAAGTTTCAGAATTATTCTATTGTTTGTGTACTAAACCTAGCTTACATACCAAATTTCAGCTTTCTAGGTCATCGGGAAGTACCCCAGAGGTTTTGATACATAAGTGAGTGAGTGGCAAAATCGGCGTATTTTAGGTACCAATAAAACCTAAAGTATAAAAGCTAGATCAATGAAATTTAGTATATTTCATATGTTCCCTAACTGCATCTTAACCTGTGAATTTGGGCGCTCTGGTGTTAACTGGGACGAAACTATGAGGGTTTGAAAATGAGACGAAACGGTTCGAGAAAAGGTAGGTAGTGCCCCGCCTCTTTTTTTTTCGTCTTGGCGGGGGCACTACCGTGCCCCCAGATACAATGAAAAATGCATGAGATTTCCGATATTTTTTTTAGGATTCCGTACCCAAAGGGTAAAAACCGGGACCCTATTACTAAGACCCCGCTGTCCGTCCGTCTGTCACCAGGCTGTCTCATGGACCATGATAGTTAGACAGTTGTAATTTTCACAGATGATGTATTTCTGTTGCCGCTATAACAACAAATACTAAAAAACAGAATAAATTAAATATTTAAGGTTGCTCCCCATACAACAAACGTGTTTTTTTGTTACATTACAGGCGAACGAGGTAGCAGATCGCGGTGAGGTAGCACCCTATTTCAGTTTTCAACTGCATACACTAATGGTTACAGAATTATTCTTACCCACGTAAGATAAGCTAATTGTTTCTTGTTTAATGTCAAATTATACAGTCACATTAATTTCCTTGTATGATTAATATGACACAAACACTATACTTACTCGGGTACGGTGTCAGTTCAGCTAATATTACTCAAGCGATGGTAGTGTGGTACTTCTAATGTTAATAATGTTAAAGTTATTGACCTTATTACTATTGTTGGTGGCACATACTTTAAGTATTTCTGGTACGTATAATAAGATATTTTATAACCCGTATCATTAACAAAAAACAATATGCACATTAGGATCATCAAAATGGCGGTACTGGCTTTGAATCCCGACAAGCTTAATATTTATGTAAGTAATTTTATTATTTGAGAATGAGAAATTTGGGGCTTAAAGCCTTATTCCTTTTAAAATTTCTTTTTTTCATATTATAACAAATATAGCTATTGATAATTTCAACCAAATTTTTGAAGTGAATAATTAGTGACCGACCGAAGTTTCGGTTTCGGTTTCGGTTTCGGCCAGTTTCGGCCTAAAAATCATGTTTCGGCCAAAGGTTCGGTTTCGGCCAAAAAACAGCCGAACCTTTCGGCCGCGCCGAAACTTACAACATCGTACTGTTGGGTCGCGTTCGGCTAATGTCGGGTGCGCTCGGCAGTCGGTACGGCTGGCAATATGGCGTCGCTCGCCTGACTCCGCCGGCCGCTGAATCACTTTGCTTAGTGAGGTGACATTTGTGATTGTTCCCCGAATAATGTTAAGTACCTAGCTGACCGAGCGAGCAAAGCATTTTCGTTTCAGCGTGGCCCAAAATTCTTTCGTATGCCCGGATGTCCATGCGCTTACCGGTTGTTGCCTTGCCTTAATGTCGCATTTCTCAACCGATTCTCATGAAATTTTCTGAGTATGTTCGGTAAGTATTATAGTATTTTTTCGTCGGTTCAGTTTTTCGAAATTTTCAAAATTGCGGAGATTTGCGGTTAAAGATTTACATTTACTTTAAATTTACTTAATTTAGTTTTTGTTTGGAAATTTTTAACGCTAATTTTCTTAATTTACAAATTAATTGACGGCGATATTGGTTCCTTAGGATAAAAGTGAGGAGGTTTACTTATCTCATAAGACGACTTTAGGATTCGTCATTGTTGCGTGTATGTAATAAAATGAGTACCTACGTTTGAATTAGCGTTACGAGGCTGCCTGATTGCAATCATAAAAATTAAAACTCAATCAATTATTTTGTTGCTAGGTTTTTAAACTTGTTTCATTTTATACCATCTACAATAAAATTAACAGATCGCTGGCTCAGTACCTACGTTAATGCTTTTCACTTTTTAGGGTAATTTAATTTAGACCCAGTGTCAATGTCAAAATATCAATTCAATAAAAGTGAAACGTGAGTTTGTCGTGTAATTGCTTAAATTTGTAATTTTTTTACTTTGTCTACCCCCATCTATATCCATCTGCACTTTTTTTTTTCTAATCGACTAAAAGAATCTAAGTATATTACTTATCAAACCTGCTCACAAAATTTCATGAGCATCGTTTAAGAAATACGACTTCCAGGCGAGAACAGAAAAGCATCCAATCGTCCGTACATGCGAAAGAATTTTGGACCCAAAAACACTTAGCTCCATCGGTCAGTGAAATTTTTCATTGTATTCATTATTAGATCTAGAAAGGACGGCCCGCTGACATTTCATACAAAGTTTTAATCATGTTTATAAAAGGTTCGGTTTCGGTTTCGGTTTCGGCCGAAACTGTAATTAGAACCGAACCTTCGGTTTCGGTTTCGGTTTCGGCAGAAAAACGTGTTTCGGTCGGACACTATGAATAATACATTTCCCTGAGTTTTAGGTACTAACATAGCTATTTCATACTTTCATTGCATGCAGTCGAAAATAAGTTGAAATAACCAGTTTTCTGCGTGAATTTTGTAAATTTCGAGTAGTGTTTGAAACAAAAATTCGCAATGATAAATTCAAACTGTATAGGTTTCAAATGTACACTAATAAATAGCAATAGCCCTGTTCTAGGGAGTAACATCGATAATATGTTAAGAAACATGTTTGATCATAGAGAAAAATGACTTAAACAATCAGCATTTTTGAAGGAATAAGGAGCCTTTTTTGTCAGATTTGACAGAATTGAGATGTGATCATGGCCGGGATTCATGAAAAATCAATCGAACTCTTCAATTGTTTTAAAATACATTTAGACATTTTTCGTATAAACTCATGCATTTGCTCCCATAATAGTATTTATTTTGGTTGAAGTCGTTTTTTACAACAAAACTTACTACCATATGTTATACAGCGTGTATATTTGATATAACCGCAAACTTTACGGGGTCTTAGTATAGGCACTTATTAATATATTGATCCATAAATTAAAAGAAAAAACGAACTTTTTTTCTCTATATAAAATAATTCAGCACGCAATGTATTTGTTTGTTGTTGTTTGTTTACAATTAACATAGTGATGTCACATCTGTCACTACTATAATAACTACGCCATACATTGCTGCTCAGAAAAGTACAGGCCACCCTACGAGAGTGCACGATATGACGTGCCTTGTAGGTTTTTTTTTTTCAATTATTAATCAATTTATTCAATTCCATTACTATATTAATTATACCCCAACTTAACACGCATCACCTTTAGGCCAAAACTGTTCTTTGGAGAAGAGTACTAGCTTGTCACTGTCAGTCGGATTTATAGAACTTAACAGCTGCTTAGTTATAAAATAACTACAGCTTCTAATCTGTTTTCTTTAGTCAACTCGTCGCAATCGATTCCGGAGGTGTATCCGAAGGTGGTCAAGGTTTCTAGCGGACAATCCGTCCGGTTCTCGTGTGACGCAAGAGGGCCCAAACTCGCTCTCTGGACCTGGAATCAGATGAAGGGTACTTACTTTTATTCTTTAAAAGCAGGATGGTGTCATTTATAATATTACTGCACTTAAGACGTTCGCGCTAGAAACTAGCTTCACAGACGTTAACTTACGTGGTGCGAATTTTATATAGGTAATAAATAGTGTAGGTACAAAGTCTTGATTCCTTTTCCCCGTGACCACTTGAGGAGGACATAATTGAAAGAAGCGCCTTTGTCGGCCTAAAAAGTTCTTGCATGTGTTCTTATTTTTAACCGATGTCAAAAAAAGGACAAAGTTTTCATTTTGTAGGGAAGTTTTTAACCCCCTACAAAAAAGAGGGGTGTGTATATGTGTATATGTCAGTTTGTCTGCGGCATCGTAGCTCACAAACGGATGGTCCGAATAACTTTTTCTGTATCGTAAGCGTTCTCTGTCGAGATGATTTAGTTTGATTGAGTCAAAGGTTTTAAATTTTCATGTATATGTTCCACGATTAGCTAGCTACTCGAAAACGACTAGACTGATTTGGAAAATTCCTTTTTGGTTGAAAGGGTATAGTTTCTAGCTGGTCCAATTGTCTTTATGTCAGGATCTGATGATGAAATAAAGGGAACTGTTAAAAAAATATAAACACCTATCGTAATATCGGTGTTTTATTTTACTAACCCGTTTAGGCACTACAGTCGTTTTCGGAAAGCACCAGTTCATTTAGTTTACATCGGTTATTTTTCTGTTAAAAGTGATTATAAAGCTGCGTTTCCACCAGTGCGAGGATGCGTAGCGAGAGCGAGGCATGTGTTTTTGTTAACCAATAGAATCTGTCGCTGAGCGAGGATAAATGAAGTTATTCCATTGGTCAACAAAAACACATCCTTCGCTACGCATCCTCGCACATCTCTGGTGGAAACATAGCCTATTGATTAGAAAATATGTGTTACAAGCCTCACAAGCAAGCAGTTGCCTCTTTCGATAAGATGAGCGCCCAAGTATCACATGCTTCATAAACACTTATACTTACAGACCTTTTACAGCTTTGCGTGACGTAACTAAGTGACCGTACCTACTCGCTAGCTAAAGATTTGTATGGAGAATTGTAGTTCTACAAAGTAACCGCTAGGGGCGTTTACTGATAGAATAGAATAGAATAGAATACTCTTTATTGCACACCTCAAGAAGAAAGAAATACAAATACAGATGACACTTAACATTACAATAGAGGCAAACAATAGGCGATCTTATCGCTAAAAAGCGATCTCTTCCAGACAACCTTTGGGTAGCGGATTAATATAAATGAAATGAGATGAGTAGGCGATGCAAAAAGTAATCAAGAAAACTACTTAAAAATTATTAAAATCTACTAAAACCTATAATAATATATATTTGATACATAAACATACATAAAAATATACATATATGAACATATGACTAAATATATACTCATATATAGACTTACTTATCCTTATATTTAAAATAACATTTACACTGATTCTACATACAAATCGTTTACGCTGTCGCTAGCGAGTACGGTCACGTTAACTCATGGTTGGGGTATTACTTGGGTGATACATATATTTACTTCCTTTTTCAGGCAATGAACGTGTGCTCCTAAAGACCTACGTGGAAATTAAAACCACATGGGTCGCAGCACAAACCAAGTACACCAAATTTCTTACGGATTCTGACCACGACACTGAAATGTTTTGCGCAGTGCGTTATTTTTTGGATGGACGCTTATCAGACGAAGTAGCCAGCGAGAGGGTTCACATTTCGCTTATTAGGAATAGACCCGTTGCAATGGAAGCCGTCGCAACGCAAGCCGTTGCAACGCAAACCGTTGCAACACAAACCGTTGCAACGCAAACCGTTGCAACACAAACCGTTGCAACACAAACCGTTGCAACGCAAACCGTTGCAACACAAACTGTTGCAACGCAAACCGTTGCAACGCAAGCCGTTGCCAGAGTCCACAGCAACGACGATTTTAGTAAGCACTTCTTGGTATATTGTTATTTGTTTACATGTGGCTAACTATCGAAGGGTTACCAGCACCTCCAGCACAACTGGGACACGCGACTCTTTCTCGAGAAGTAGTAGAAGTACCTGTCTCTGTCTTCGCTGTACAGTGAGAGAGCGACGGACGACGCGTCAAGAGTCGCGAAGCGTAGTTGTGCTAGACGGGCAGGTGGGGATACTTCATGTCGCCTGGTGACAACCAACGCTCACCAAAATTTCTATCACTGCTCTTCAAAACCTCGTATCTAGTGAATACATTGACACTGAGATACGAGCTTTGTTTTAAGTAGGTATTTAGTGAGTTTTGGTTTTCAACAGACGATTTAGTTCCAAGGGGACTTTGCGAGATTTTATTAACGTTGTTTTAAAATGCATGTGTCGTTGACAATAATAACGTTAAGGTAAGGTGGGGTTCTATCACCGGGAGAAAACTGCCACAGTCAAATAAATAGATTAACTATTAGTTTTACCTCACTTTCCTCGAGTTAACATCCACAGAGACAAGTGTTTCTCTCGTAGAGAGGCGAAACACGCATCTAGTTACCAAACTAGGTACCTACTTATAACTAGGGCTGCCGTCTCTAAATTCTCCGAACTCAGACAGACTTAAAAAAATCCGGACATTTGGCGCAAATCGCATTTTTCCCCCGGACGTGTCCGAAAATAATATAATTAAAAAGCAATCGATTCATTTTTAGGGTTCCGTACCCCAAGGGTAAAAACGGGATTTTATTACTGAGACTTCGCTGTCCGTCCGTCCGTCACCAGGCTGTATCTCAAGAACGGTGATAGCTAGACAGTTGAAAATTTCACAGATGATGTATTTCTATTACCGCTATAACAACAAATACTAAAAATAAAATAAAATAAATATTTAAAGGGGGCTCCCATACAACCAATTTGTTATAGATTATGGTACGGAACCCTTCATGCGCGAGTCGGACTCGCACTTGCCCAATTTTTTCATTCACATAAAAAGTGTCCAGGTTTTCCAGGTACACTTAATGAGAAAAAATGTGATTTGTCCAAATGTCCGGGTTTCTTAAAGTCTGTCCGGGTTCGGCGAATTTAGAGGTGGCAGCCCTAATGTATAATATCCTTGAATCACATGTACTTATTTTTTCAGGGCACTGGGTATGGTTGGGAATAAACGGTGGCATTTTATTAGTTTCCTTAATAATGATGACTGGTTTAATTGTTGCAATGTTGCGGTACAGGAAAAGAGGTAAATTTATTTTCATGCAATATCTATGTAACAAGCCAAACATTAGAAATAACACGCAATATACGTACAGTGCGTAAACTGACACAATGTGATTCGCGTTTTATGCCTGTCTCGCTCGCTTACGCCGCACCTCTAGCATAACTGTCATACGCGACTATTTCTAGCGTGAGATAATTACCAGTCTCTGTCTGTGCACTAATGTGAGAGAGTGATGGGTATCGCTGTCTCGCGACAAGACCCGCGAAGCATACGAGTAGTTGTTCTAGACGGGTGGATCGCGTAAGAGCCAGCGAGACAGGCATAACACTCGAATCCCAATCTGAGAGCTCACGGACTATACCGTATTGGACACCTGCTAATTATTTATTTAACTACGTCAAGTTGGATTAAGGGTGCTCTCACACCGAGATAATTCGCCTGTAATGTAACAAAAAAAATACATTAAGTGCGAGTGGGACTCGCGCACGAAAGGTTCCGTACCATTATCTGTAAGTTTGTTGTATGGGAGCCCCTCTTAAATATTGATTTTATTTTTAGTATTTGTTGTTATAGCGGCAATAGAAATACATCATCTGTGAAAATTTCAACTGTCTAGCTATCACCGTTCTTGAGATACAGCCTGATGTGAGACGGACGGACGGACGGACAGCGAAGTCTCAGTAATAGGGTCCCGATTTTACCCTCTGGGTAGGAACCCTAAAAACATGAGAATCTTTTTTTTGGTTTATTACAAGCGAATGCTCGTGGTGTAAAACCTTGATAAAAATCAAACGTATTTTATTTGAGAGTATCTAGAGAGTATTCCCTTACAGTCCGGGAGTTCGTAAATCCTTTGGAACTGAGCACTGTATAAAAAACTTCAGAAGACTTTTTCTTCTAATCTTGTCAAAAGTCCGAGTTAATGTTATTGGTTGTTTGTGTAAAATGCGAGGCTATTGATCAAGGCCCATGACTACACGACCGACGTGTATGTTTGCTATGACTGGCTACAAATGCGTACCTACCTATCAAGTTGTATTCAATCAGATTAAACCCTATAATGAGAATAATATTACAACGTTCGTGGCACATCTCCAATCATTTTAATATGCGGTTTACACTAACACTACATCACGATAGACCCGGTTTAATAAGTTTTAATTATGTCTCTGTTCTTCATTGGAACATTTGTTCCATAAGTGATCTGTGATAAGAGGGAGTTATGGAACAAATGTTCCAATTAAGAACTCCATACGATTCTAAAACATGTCCGGCCGTTCCTGACAATTTCACGTGAGTGTAAACCACACATTAAATCCTACAATAAGTACAGCTATGTGTCTAGACCAATGGAGTCGTATTTTACGCAAGCAACCAATAAAATAAACTTTTCAGTACAAGTTTATATTACTAACTATGGATACCGTAAGGTCGGGGTACTTTGACCCTACAAGGTTACTTTGTCTATCCATAAAAATGCATGCATTTTATCGAGTCCATAAATTTAAAAAAAAACAGTCCAAGTGCGAGCTGACTCGCGCACCGAGGGTTCCGTACAATGGTAGTCAAATCAAGTCATGGTTTTCTATGGGTGGACAAAGTAACCTCGTAGGGTCAAAGTTACGGTACCGTTAAATTATTTTCAGTAAAAGATTTTGAAAGGGATGAACACTTGAGAACCCGACCGCCCATGACTGTGCCTTACGACCGTAAGTACCTTCTAAGTACACAACCCGTCTAGCACTGCTACGCTTCGTGACTTGTCGCGCGACATAACATTGCCCGTCACTCTCTCACAGTACAGCGAAGAAAGGGATAGGTAACATTTCTCGCGCGAGAAAAAGTCGCATGTTACAGTTTCCTTGAGGCTCTAAAAATACTATAAACCCCAAAAAACGAGGGACAAAAGAGATTTAAATTTTTTTTTGAATAGGTTATTTTCTAGTTGGTTCCATTGTTATAAGGCTCTGATAACGGGATCCTGATAAATTTTAAGGAACTCTTCAAATAGATCGACGACGCGGTTGGCTCGGTTTGTAGTGCAGCTGCCTACTGACTACTGAGCACGGCCGGGCCGGGGCAAATACTTGTGTGATAAACTCGAATATTTGTTCCTGGGATGTTATCTTATGTATCCATACTATATACTATACTATATAAGTATACTATACTATATATACTTATACTATACTATATATTACTATATAAACTATATAATATTATAAATGCCAAAGTGTGTCTGTCTGTCTGTTACCTCTTCACGCTTAAACCGCTGAATCGATTTGGTGAAATTTGGCATGGAGATAGTTTAAGATCCTAGGAAGGACATAGAATAATTTTCATCCTGGAAATTATCCCTAAAAAGATTGAAAAGTGAGTAAGTAATTCATGATGACATTGATGACCTTGTAGGAAATGTAATGATTAGACCAAAAGCACAGTTGCTCTTACATTTGCTTAGGCGCTTTTAATAATCCCTTTTATTAATTAAGGTGATTAGGTGGATATCTATCGTGTTGTACGAGGTTTCTTCCATACTTCCAAGTTCCACGCGGACGTAGTCGCGGGCAAAAGCTAGTTTATAAACAGTGTGTATATTTGATATAACCGCATACTTTACGGGGGCTCAGTATAGGCACTTATTGATACATTTATCCATAAATTATTTAAAAAATCCAACATTTTTTTTCCATACTAAATAAATCAGCAAGCAATGTACTTGTTTGTTGTTGTTTGTTGACACTTAACATCGTGATGTCACAACTATCACTAGTAATAACTACCTACGCCATACATTGCTGCTCAGAAAATTTTCAAATATTATATACGCTATGGCAGTTAACGCTAAGTTAATAATTGTTATAAATATCAGATTACAGCACTAAAATCTCCGTCTGGCTAGAATATGCGGTTGTATCAAATATACACGCTGTAAAAGGTCACCTGAGGCTATTGCGACTATGAGGCAAATGTTACTTTTGATGATAATATCATAAATGCACAACAGTTAAAGATCACCCATACCCATACCCTTACTGTGAATCCATGTTATATTGCTATTACATCGGATCATAGAAGAGGGATCATTCTTCATTCTCATACGAGTTTTATCAGAAAATTAGGCCCTGGTGGCCCTGGGATCCTTAATTTCGCTTATGTCCAGGAAAGACTCCTGAATCTGATTATGTATTTTTTTACTCTAGTAAGTAATTTCTTACGGAAAACGACATTTCGTAACATTGACGTTGGTTATTTTTATTAAAAATTGGGCAAGTGCGAGCCCGACTCGCGCATGAAGGGTTCCGTACCTAATCATATATATATATAATCTATAACAAGTTTGTTGTATGGGAGCCGCCCTTAAATATTTATTTTATTTTATTATTTTTAGTATTTGTTGTTATAGCGGCATTAGAAATACATCATTTGTGAAAATTTCAACTGTCTAGCTATCCCCGTTGTTGAGATACAGCCTGGTGACAGACGGACGGACGGACGGACAGACAGCGAAGTCTCAGTAATAGGGTCCCGTTTTTACCCTTTGGGTACGGAACCCTAAAAAACGATTATATCAACATAACACTCTATTTCAGAAAAACCCTTTGGAATAAACGAATATATGGAAAAGCATTTGGCGATGCCTCCAGAAAACACGTATGAACGTAAGTACCTGATACCAGGCATACCGCTGTGGTTGGCATACGGCGGGAAACAAGCATGCGGCCCGCCTGATGGTAAGCAGTTACCATAGGCGGCTATGGACGCTTGCAATGCTAGGAGCATCACACGCGCGTTGCCGACCCTTTAAGAACCTATTTACTCCCCTCTTGAAGAACCGCATAGTGTACTCGGGTAATTCCGAAAATTACTGATATCTAATAAACGGGCTAAATTTTTTTGCGCTAGCAACACTTCTTACTGTAGAAGTGTGGTAGAAGTGTATAGTATCTAAGGAAGTGTTGCTAGCGCAAAAAATGTTACCCCGTTTATTAGATATCAGTAATTTTCGGAATTACCCGCCATTCGGAATTACCCGAGTAAACCTACTGCAGTCCCCGGGGAGACCTCGGCAGGAGCTCATCCCACATGCGGTTCGCTGTAGGAAATTCCTCTGGAACCGCACAGTTCTCGACCATTTAGGCTCCAGTGTGTGTACTTTTTCAAGAAAGAAATCGAAAATAAATATTACCTTTGAACAAACCTAAAAAAATGCATAGACTTGACCGCCATTTCAGACACTGCTAGCAGCTAAAAGTATTTAAAAACAAAACGCGAAAAATAATAATTATTGCGGCATAGGTCTACTACTCTTTCTATAAATTTTGAGAATAAATTTGTAATCGACTCAGTTTTGGAGCAGAAAACGGGAAATCGGAACGTCGATATGGTACAGTTTTTTTAGGTAAAATTGGACTAAGCTGCAGCAGCCTCTATGGGCAAATGCATGGCCCATTTATAAATAAATTCATTCATAAATGGGCCATGCAATAATTGCTCATTGTACCTATGATTTAGTTCCTTGGGCGGGTTCAAATAATTTCATAATTTCGCTGTCATTACATGGCATCTTGTTGCGTGCATGTGGCGTTACCTCAACTCTCTTGGCGACCTTTAGAGCCGGCGCACACTGCGGCTTCTAATGGCCGCGACAGTACATTTCTCTTTTTCTCACTTCGAGCGTGCAAAAGAGACAAGTATACTGTGGCGGCCATAAGAAGCCGTAGTGTACGGAGAGCGTCACTCACTATCCTGATTATAGTTTGTCGTGGCGTTGTATTGTTGACGACGCGGTTGGCGCAGTTGTAGAATAGCTGCCTGCTGAGCCGGCGGTCACGGGTTCGAATCCCGGCCAGGGCAAATATTTGTGTGATGAACTCGAATTGTTAATTTGTGCCTGGGTCATGGATGTTCTACGTATTTAAGTATATATTTATATATATAAGTAGGTATGTACATATCGTCGTCTAGTACCCATAACACAAGCCTTCTTGAGCTTAATTTAGGACTAGGTCGTATTTGTAAGGTTGTCTGATATTTATTTATTTATTATTATTGTTTATATTTTTGCCGTCTGTATTGTTTTGTTTTTTTAAACTGTAACACTCTTTGCAGAAGTCTACGGTCATGGTGCAGGACTCAAAAGGCCGAAGTTAAGGCTCTATCACTAAGAAAATAATTATTTACTATCTGTTTATCACATAACAATTGCGATACAAGTGTGACAATAGGGTAGGCAAAGTTTTTTAAAAGCTGAAGTTTTTAGATCCTATCGGAAAAGTATTATGTAAAAAATTAAAAAAAAAACATTGAAAAAAAATATCACCTACTTAATATACATATATGAAACGGGTTTACTCACATCGTTCAAGTCGAATATCACTCAACATGTTTCGTATCGGTTCGCGATTCATAATCATGAGCTACGATCGGCGGCCAAATGTAAACTGAAAATTGAGTAGTATCCGAATCTAATGAGTTTCACACTACAGAAGCCACGATATGTCGTTCAATATTATATTCTATATATTAAACCCGTTTTATATAATATATTTTAATATGTCTGAGACTCCCGGTAGTTATTTGTAATAAAGATTACTGGATAAATAAGCCCTACACACAATACCTTTAATGTAATTCGCAATAAAAGGTAGTTTACAACGAAATTGTGCGTTCAGTTGCAATATTACGTTAGTACTTACCTATTAGTCTGTAAATGCAATGTTTACCAAGGGGGTTACACTTATCATGCAGATTTTTTAACCAAATGTAATGTTTCGCATAATGCTCATTTGGCAGAAATTTTCCTTAGCTGAAACGGGAAATATAAAAAAAAATGTGTATCCTAGAAGATTAGGGTAAGTTAGGTTTATTTTATAACTTTTCAGAGAACTAATGGTGTCTGTAGAATAACAATTAGGCGAAACATGACGTTCGGTAAAAAAAAAATTAGCGGAACATTAGTAAACCTTACCAAGGTATGCGCTAAGATCGCAAATAGCCAATACGTGTACCTTTTTTGGCTTTAGTCCAAATAAATACAAGAGCATTCATAAATTACGTTTTTAATTTCCTGGTTACTCCATCCATGTACATGTACAGTCTGGCCAAAAAGAGTAGAAATTAAAAAGTGGCAATACTGTAGTGTCGTCCCTTTCTAATCAATCTAAGAAAACGGGGACGACACTACAGTATTGCCACTTTTTAATTTCTACTCTTTTTGGTCAGACTGTAAATGAGGTTTTAATCACGTTTTAATTTCCGACCTTGTTTTGGAAAGGGGTCGTCCATCGAGTGTCCGTGTTTCCCGCGTTTAGACCCCGAAGTAAGCGAGGATGTTACTGTTTTCATTTATTAGTCAAGGGTCGATAAATAAAAGGTCCAACAATTATTACCAACATTACTTCTATCTCACCGGTGGGTACCCCACAATTCGGAGTGTTATTTATTTAAACTTCATTGCACAAAATACAAAAGTAAACGTACAAATGGCGGACTTAATGCCGTAAGGCATTCTCTACCAGTCAACCATAGGACGAAACAGAAACATTTATACGGTGCAAGGTCTTTTATGTAATCTGTTATATGAAACACATATTAAGTAATATTATTAAGTAGTGTTATCAGTGTCGTTTTTATCCCTAGGACCACAAGGCCCAGGCCTAGAGGCCTAGCCAACCTAGGGGCCCAGTCCCAGAAGCAGGCCTTGCACCATACTTGTTCTCTTAGGGGCGGGGGCCCCAAATGCCAAGTGTCTAGAGGCCCTGGCCCTCATAGTCCACTCAGGAACGTTATTGCCGTTATTCTCGTAAAATACCCGATAAGTTACTTTATGAAAGCCTTCATCTACTACTATTAATTGTAATGAAAATTAGGAGAAACCTTAACAATGTAAGGAAGGATCCGCGTATGGACGCGTAGCGCCCCCCCGTACAGCTCTATATCTGTTGGTAAAATTTTCTTTATCTTCTCATCGCGTCGAAGCGGTTGAACGGATTTTAACCAATTTATGGTTCAGGGATAGATGGACATCCGAAGATGTTTTAGTTTACCCAACTTCTTCATAGAAAAATAAATTATGCAGGCACCTTCCAGAACAGTATAAGGCTGTACAGTCGAGTTCATTTACATCTACACACTTACGAGAACAAAAATATCTGAACATGACTTTATGCTCCTGACAATAGGGTCTTGTTCAGATATTTTTGTTCTCGTAAGTGTGTAGATGTAAATGAACTCGACTGTATGTCCACAGAGAAGCAGAGCGGAGAAAATTAACCAATCAGGCTGCGTCTTTGTGTAGCCCAAAGAAGTGCATTTAAATCTGTGAAATGTGATTGGTCCATTTTACACATCTCCGCTTCTGTGGACTGGCAGCCTAAGAATTATTAGATACACAATACCGATGAAAAAACCATATATCTATTTCAAAAATAAATGTATTCACTTTCTCATTCACATAATTATAATTTGTCATATAACAATTCGTATAAAGAACTTCAAGATACATTACGTTACAAAAATACACACTCAATCACACAAAACACTTTTCTACACAGAGGATGTCCCTTGTGCCCAAAACACCACATCCGTAAAATCAAATAAAGTCCAAAACGCATGATTCTCAATATTTAAATGGAACTCAGATTTCATGTCTGTGGAATGTCGAGTGGGAATGAAAAACATTGGAAACAAAATACCCCGCAACGTGATGTTTTAGGAAAAAAGAACCTCAGGATCAATCACACCATACATTGTTTAGATATGATTACGGCTGTCAATAAGGACCATTTGAGGCTGCGTTTCCACCAGTGCGAGAATGCATAGCGAGAGCGAGTGATGCGTTTTTGTTAACAAATAGAATCAGTTGCGCTCAGCGAGGATAAGCAAATAAAATTATTGCATTGGTACAAAAACATCCCTCGCTACGCATCCTCGCACTTCTCTGGCCAAAGTCAAATCATTTATTTGCTGGAAAAGTAACCTTAGTAATTGTCTGTCATGTACATTTTGTCTTCCGCTGTATGACAGAATGTAAACTTACTCAAAAATAATATGCAGACTCTTTAAAAACCGCATGACATTAAAAACGAAAAAAGATTATCATTTTCAGTAACGTAGCACACTACTGTGATGTTCCATTGGCGTTTATAAGATTGTAGTTAGTCATTGCAAAGAGTAAAAATTCAAGTCGCCGCTATTTTCTTAGTATGTACCCATTTATGGCCAGAAATTGTTATTTCCTATTTAAAATATCCATTACAACATTACATTTCACTTCACTTCAATAGCAAAGACTCAGACGAATCAAATTATAAATGTCTAAAATGATGCCAAAACGTAATTAAAATAATGCAAAGCTTGGAGGAAAGTTGTAAACATTTGAAACATATCAAAGCTGAAGCAAATTCACATCTCAAGAATCCAATTTAATTTGCTCGAGAGTAATATGATTATGGTGTGATTAACTCGTACGGCGGTTACAGGGCGGGAACCAAGAGGATTTGTGGTTGTGTTGGGTGAATAATTAATAAACATACCGAAAATACTGACTGCCTGCCGTCTGATGCGTTCCAGTTTATATAATTCTGAGACATTGAGAGCCATGGGCCAATGGGTGCCGTATGAGATACGTTTATGAATGGGTAAGGCTCAGGTGGGCTTCAACTTCTCCTTCCCTTGTGTTATGATTTAGACGAATATAATTTTATTTTTAGATGCCATCACAATTCGCAACAAGCGCTCTGTTATGAGCACACCAAGTAACGCTCTTTTGCAAAAAATATGTTATTTGTTCGTGAACACATAAGTTAAGGAGAGTTCAGAAGGCTCCTGAGCTTTACTCTAATCACGATTATGTTTTGAGATAAAGAGAAAAGTCCGAAAGCCTTAGCATGGGTTGGCTCCCAACAAAAAGGAGGCCAAGATCGCAGTAAACCAATGGTTACGAGTAGTGGACTTACGGTCGAGATTTTCCAAGGCCCAGCAGTTTTTTGGCTGATATGATGACGACAATAATTACAAAGATCCGCTGCGTAAACACGCATCAAGATATTTTGGTCGGCGACCCTTTGGTTGACAAATTTTACTATTCCAAAGCCAGAATCACAAGACAACACAAACACTACTTAACTAAAATAATGAAATGCGAAGTACCATCATGTAGTAAAGTTAAATACAAGATCCCGTAGGTATTTATCGAGTTTCTTATCCGGCAATGAGACGATCGTAAAACTTACTAGACGTTCAAGAAATCTCTTTACGATAAATTAGTTTTATGTTCCTCCCAATAAAATTCTTTAGAGGTGTTCATTTTAAAAGTTTCATTAGCGCTCTTGTTCACAACTACACTCCAACGAAGTTATTGCTGAGAATCGACAGCTTCATTAACAAACCTTATAAACAAAACAACTAGCCTGTCTACCCCATAACTTGGTTATAAGATCACACAAGCATAGTAGTGGCACGGGGGAAACTCCTTGCATTGTCTGATATCATTTCTTTCCCAGTAAATCATTCAACAAGTCCTGATTACTAAGACTGGAATCGCCAAAAACATTTGTGCGTGATTCCACTCTTGAGCTTCTTCGTCCAGAAACTGATCGTTTCCTAGCAACTGGCATAACTTCAGACGAAAAAACTTGATCAGTTATCATATTGAAATTATTATTTAACTCTGTTAACGTTTCTGCTGGTATTTCACCATTGGCATTCACTAAATCATTGATTTTATCAACCGCTTGTAAATGTTGCACTATCGTTTCATTGTTCAAATTTGACTGACTGAATTCTCTCATATGTTTGTCAATAACTTTGTTACTTTTTTCTATATCGCTTATAATGTCTTTGCAATACGTTTCTATGGGTTTGCCTGACAATTTCTTTTCAAGCTTGCTCTTTTCTCTCGCCGCTGGCACGGGATTGGAAACATCTAAAGTTTTAAATTCTTCACTAACGATGGTCGTAGTATTTTCTTCAATTGTAACATCCTCATAAAAAGAAACATTGGAATGCCTCCTTCCTCTTGATTTAGGCCTTTCCATTTCATCAACTTCGCTTATTTGTTCCTCGATCGATTCATCGGTAGATCTCCTCCTCACAGCACTCGATTTCCTAGATAAAGAATCGTCATTCTTTATTTTGTTGATTAAATCAGCTTTCATCGCATCTAGTTTCTTTTGTACTTCATCGGGTGAGGCGTTTTTTAAGTCGAGTTCCTCATCATAGATTGAGAGGTCGGCCATGCCGTCTTGGACAGTTTTGGCTATTTCTATAATATCGTCGGATCCCTT
Source organism: Apotomis betuletana (assembly GCA_932273695.1). Lineage (NCBI taxonomy): Eukaryota > Metazoa > Arthropoda > Insecta > Lepidoptera > Tortricidae > Apotomis > Apotomis betuletana. The sequence continues at coordinate 1,952,765 of OW026302.1, forward strand.
GGAGCTCTTCCTGGTGTGGTTGGAAGTAGAGCGGGTGCTGCTGCTGTACCGGCTCCGTGCTGCGTACCGTGAGCGTGGCTCGGCGGATGAGCTCGTTTCTTCATCGTGCGACAAGGCGCTGCTTAGACTCCGAGAGTTCTCACACAGTTTGGCCAGTAAATTATTCTGATCGCCCTGCAATAATCATAATAAAATAAATAGGCAAAACTGCACATTAAATGTGGTACGGAAACAGGAGCATTAAAAATAAGTAGGTAATAAGTATAATGTAGATAACTTGAACCTTAGTCGATATTAAACAATGGTATCCATTTTCATATTTTATGTTTAAATGATCTTTATATTAGGAATTTTACTGCAACGTGCGAATTCGAAGAGTCCTCGTCAATATTCTGTTGGTTATCAATTTAATACAGATTTATTGGAAACGCCTCACAGAAGTAAAATAATACTTACACTAGCCCTACCATCGTCCCTGTCACTGTCCTGACTTCGTGCGAGTTTTCCGGTACGCGGTATCTGCTGCGTCGGCAGAGACTTCACGGGTGACTTCACCGTCCTGCCCTGCCGCGCCGAGTAGAGCATTTTCTCTTTCATCTAAACAACCGGAAAGATATTATGCAGAGACATCAACTACTTCTATACAACAATCGATCAGTTTGAGAGTTCCATGGTGGTTCCATAGATGTTAGTATTGGAACGCTCACCTATTCTGTCCTTCTCTAATCCTTCTATAATTTTACAAGCGTCTGAATTTTTGACGTGACAACGTCTTAAATTAGGTTGCGCTCGGAGTCACTCATGAAAAAGTGTAACGCCCGCTCAGGCGCTCACGTCTGTTACGATGAGTCACCGAACGAGATAGAGGCCCGCCGGACCGGCGAATGCCTTGCGTCTCTCTCCCACTCAAACATGATCGGTCCGCCGCGCGTTGTCACGTAAAATCTTCGCCCGTAAAACCGACTTTACAGGCAACCAGTTTTTTTTTGTTCAATTATTCCGCAAGGTTCAAGTGAACGCAACCAGAAAGGTGGGCCAGCGTAGCCAAGATGCGTTATGCAAGTGCGTATCGCAAGATGTACGCAGATGGCACAGGCCTGATCAGATATGATCAGATAACTAACGCATTCTTCAGTAGCCAAAAGTCACCAGTAGTTACCCCTACAATAACATAGTAAAAAAGCTTCTTAAAACGACTGAAGGGTTTCCTACCTCAATGATAGTAGACAGTTTATCAGCATTGTTGATGGCCAGGTCCAGGTCATGTCGCGTGTCTTTGTGCTTGTTCATCTCAGCCTGTAGCTGATGCTTGAAGTTCTTGGCTTCGAGCGTGATCCGCCGTTGCAAGGTGCTGATGGTCTCATTTTGTTGCTGAACCTTCAATTGGAGTTCTGACAGCTGAGATTGTAATTTTTCACGCTCGAGGAGGTTTCTGGAAAGTGAAAGAGGAACTGTTCATCAGCATCAGCATTTTCGAACAGAAACCGTATAGTTAGAATAGAATAGAATAGAATAGAATATTCTTTATTGCACACCTCAACAGGAAATAAATACAAACAAATTCAGATTACAAGTAACATTCAGTAGAGGTAAACAACAGGCGGTCTTATCGCTAAAGAGCGATCTCTTCCAGACAACCTTTGGGTAGCGAAATTAAATAACAATGTCAGAAATGAGTAGGCGATGCAAAAGTAATCATGGAATCTGGGGGAAAAAAAAAAAAAAAAACTACTAAAACAATACATAAATAAACGTACATAAAATACCAAATAAATAAATATATATGCACAAATAAACCTACTTAAACATACATAACATAGGCATATACATATAAAATAATATTAGTAACGAACCACACTTCATGTCGGTCACAATACCAAAAAATTAAAGAAGGGACAAATAATGTTCTTTAAGGAGTGTTTTAAAATTGGCAACGGATTGGCTACGTTTTAAGTCTACAGGCAGAGAGTTCCACAACAAGGTAGCCTGGAAAGTAAAAGATCTGTTGTAGAATTTAGAGGACGAAGAGGGAACAGCCAGAAGCAAATTTTGAGAGGATCTAACAGACCGAAGATAACTGAAACGCTCCTTGAGGTAACGGGGAGTTGCAGGGTTGAAAAGTATATTGTAAAGAAGAGAAAGGATGTGAGAGTTACGACGAAAACGGATAGGAAGCCACTTGAGCTGCGAACGGAAACTGGATACATGGTCATATTTGCGTAACCCGAATATGAACCTGATACAAATATTCTGAATACGCTCAAGTTTATTTAGCTGTTCCTCTGTGAGATCAGGGTAAGCGATATCAGCATAATCCATGATGGGAAGAAGTAGAGTTTGAGTAAGCGCAATTTTGGTGGCGATTGGAAGGAAATTACGGAGTCTTCTCAGAGAACTCACTGCTGCAAACATCTTCCTGCTAACTTGATTTATCTGAGGCACCCAAGATAAGGTCCGATCCATGATAATACCAAGGTTCTTAACTTGGTGTGAAAAAGGTATTAAAACACCATCGGAATAGATAGATAGTTAGTAGAGTAAGTATATTTTTTTCTTTTCAACATTGAAAATGCTTATGAAATGAAATGAATTGAAATAATTTATTCAGTAAGTAGGCCACAGGGGCACTTTTACAAGTCACATTGTGAATCTACCAGCATTTCGCAAGAGGAGACCGCTGTTGAGAAGAAAGCCGAAAGAAACTCAACAGTAAGTCATTTTTTTTAAATAATACTTAAAACAATTACATGATACATTTGTGTTATAACTAATTACACTGGTACACGTAAAGGAGATGTATAGATACTCCAAATCAATGTTAAGTAGGAACATTGAGATAAAATTTTAACGATAAATTTAAAATATGAAATATACCCAGAGATTTATAAAGTCTCTGGGTGTCACAACATGCAATAAAATATAATTACTTAATTAATTTAATTCCACAGAGATGTATAAGGTCTCTAGGCGTCAACGTGAATAAATATGTTTATGTTTTCCTGTACGAGTTTTATACCCCGATTTATGAAATTGTGACATTTGTCTGTCTGTAGTTTCGCGCTCGGCAGATATGAGAGGTACGCGGATGGATCGCGGGATCAAATTAAGCTACAGTTTGAGCCCACTATGGCGGCGCGGCGGGCGGACAAAAAATGTAAGCGGTGGTGGGTCCATAACGCCCAAGGTCAGAAAACAAATAAGTCAATTTTTATCATGTGATTTATTTTTAAAATTACATTTTCAATGACTTGGTAGTTGCGCAAGATCTGTAGTTTTTTTGATTTGTTATTCTACTTCTGATGAAATGTCACCTTTTATTAAAGCTTGCACGGGGCAAAAACAAATAGTACCACTAACCTGTCCTTGCTCAAATCCAGAAGATGCTGGTGCTCATCCCGCAACTGTTGCAGCTGCATCTCGCGTTCCTTCAGCTTCATCAACGCCTCCTTGCATTGCTGCTTGAGTTGTTTATACTTGCTCTGCTGGATCCTCATCTCTTCGGTGTGTGAGCTCAGGACCTGGGGTAGTTCCGCGTTCGAGTTTTCGTATCTGTTCGGCAGAAAGTTTGAATAAATAACTACATGTATTCGTGCTTAAGATGTATACCGTCGATGCTTAAGGTCAAGCGCTAAGCCACACCGGCTGCTGCATTATTTAGCAAGCGTTACGCGTACAAACGTACGTGCGTGTGTGTCATCTCTCATGAAGATTCATGTTAAACAACGCGTAAGCCAAGGCATACGCGATGCCCGCGCATCACGTGTGGCAAGCCACACGGCAAGGCACCTTTAGTCCGGAAGCGATGATATTATAATATAACCTAAATTTCAAATTTAAAACAAGTTGCTGGTCATCATGAGACCCATGGTATAATAATATGAGACCCATATTTAATAAGTAGTACAGAAATACTACTAAACCTGAACATAAACAAGACCGAATCTGATTTTCTTTCTTTTTATTCCTACTTATGTGAATAAAATAAATTTAATGTTACCTTTGCAACGCGATCTCCTGTTTCTTCTGCATAGCCCGCAATATTCGATTTTCATTACTCAGCTCCTGATCAAAATATTCACACAATGAGAAGAAATAAGCATGGAGTACACGAAATTGTAGGCGCAAAAGTATTGGCATTCATTTACGATTAGATACATTACATCTACTTCATTGCGTGCCCTACGAACATAAATATTGGTAGTAAACTATTAAAGTGATAATCACGCAAGGCAACTAACATGATTTGGCCCACAGGGACCTTCCTTCTATACCTAAATGCTCCATACCAGGTATAATGCGTATCCTAGAGGCGCGTACCTACTAATTGGAAATGGGAATCACCTAACCAAGTAGTTACAGACTTGGGCCAATGATGCTTTTAAATTATAATTAAAAGTGCGACCAACTTTTTTGTGAACTGAAGGGTGTCGCCACAGTCTTCGCACACAGGGCACTTGAACGCCGAGACACTGACATACCTATGATATTTCAGCATGACATCCGTAGTTTCTAATTTTGCCGTTACACAGAAACGTTGGATGCACTATTAGACAGCCGATTGTCATTTTGTTGTTATAATCATAAATATTCAAGCTAGTTGGCTTGACTTGACGGAGAACAGATAGAGAAGGACAGCAGTTTCTGGTTTATTAATCACTGTAGGCTTTTAAAGAGACAGAGAGTACAACTGCAAATGATATTGGGCATCGACTGTTTCAAACTATTGATACAAAAATCAAAGCTCAAATAAAAATTAAAATGCGTACCTGGTGGAAGAGACCGGGTATCGAACTCGGTAACTCTGGATTGCCGGTCCAGCGCGTTAACTTTTCCGCCATCCTAACGCCCAAGCAACCTATAAATGTCTCCCTTATGCTTTGTGTCGCGGTATATTCTTCTTTCGTGTCGAGTTTCCTCAAATATTTGATGCCCAAAAGGCAACGGCGTCGACAGCTCTGACCAATGACCATCGCATCCCTCAGGTCAAGAAGCGAACAGGATTGGGGGCATGCCGGACTCACATGCAGGTGCGCCATCGTTTGTGGTGCTGAGTTACAGACGCATTGAGTTGAGTGTTCTTTGCATTGTTTATTTGAAAGGCTTTACACCTTATTTCATACTTGGCTTGAAATTGCTTGTTTCATACCTGCAAGTGATATTGTGCATCAGCTAGCTGGTTCTGAAGCTGCTTCACGCGATGCGTCTTCGCAGACAGCACGCGCTGCGTGACGAAGTGATCTGGCTTGGCTTAAAATTGCTTGTTTCATACCTGTAAGTGATATTGTGCATCAGCTAGCTGGTTCTGAAGCTGCTTCACGCGATGCGTCTTCGCAGACAGCACGCGCTGCGTGATGAAGTGGTCTGGCTTGGCTTAAAATTGCTTGTTTCATACCTGCAAGTGATATTGGGCATCGGCTAGCTGGTTCTGAAGCTGCGTCACGCGATGCGTCTTCGCAGACAGCACGCGCTGCGTGACGAAGTGGTCCGGCTTGGCTTAAAATCGTTTCATACCTGCAAGTGATATTGTGCATCAGCTAGCTGGTTCTGAAGCCGCTTCACGCGATGCGTCTTCGCAGACAGCACGCGCTGCGTGACGAAGTGATCTGGCTTGGCTTAAAATTGCTTGTTTCATACCTGCAAGTGATACTGTGCATCAGCCAGCTGGTTCTGAAGCTGCTTCACGCGATGCGTCTTCGCAGACAGCACGCGCTCCGTGACGGAGTGGTCTGGCTTGGCTTAAAATTGTTTCACACCTGCAAGTGATATTGGGCATCGGCTAGCTGGTTCTGAAGCTGCTTCACGCGATGCGTCTTCGCAGACAGCACGCGCTGCGTGACGAAGTGATCTGGCTTGGCTTAAAATTGCTTGTTTCATACCTGCAAGTGATATTGGGCATCGGCTAGCTGGTTCTGAAGCTGCTTCACGCGATGCGTCTTCGCAGACAGCACGCGCTGCGTGACGAAGCGGTCCGGCTTCAGGCTCTGGCTGGACATGTCTCCGGCGAGGGGGTTCAGGCGTTTGCGCTTCGTCAGCAGGTTCAGCCGCGAGCTGCTGCTGTATACCGTCGCTGCAGACTCCTTCCTGGAAAAATGCTGGGCTGTTATTATTTACTTTTCTCATAAGAATTACAATTCACTTATATGAGAAAAACTTACAATCAATTACAACCATATATAATGAATGAGATATATGAGCAGATTTGGAGCCCACTGCGTAAGCGCATCGCTTATCGTTAACTGGGACCAAAGATCTAAAGAGTAAAATGATGTAGCCAGTACTTATATTCTTGGATGTAGCCGCTACTCATAATACCGTGAACGTTATTAACTTTTCACGACACATACTCCTCAGGTTTACTTTTTAATAAGTTTTTGTTAAAAAAGGTTTTACTCTTAAAAACATGAACATTTATATTTTAAAATTAGTTATGGGGCGTAAAACAATTTCCTAATTTCTACTACTCTAATTTCTCAACAAATAAACAGTTTTCAACAAATAAACACTTTAAATTACTTATATAAATATTGAGTTCATATTTTTTTTTATTCGGCTGAAAAGCTATGACTCCATTGCGACGAGATGCTATGCGCGCATGAGCAAGGGGCAGCCGGCCATATTAAAAAAAAAAACAAAATGTATTGTTTAGTACCTAAATATTAAAATTGGTTTTGTAATGTGATAATGTGATTAATTTAATAATGTTCACATTGACTCACGAAATATACAATATTAGGAACGTATGTTAATATTGCATATCGTTACAATGACCCTTCAGTGTATAATGTATCGTAGGGTTGTTTACCTGAGTGTAACCTAGACTATAAATATTTAAATGTCTAAATTAAGTTGAAAGTGAGGTAAGTTTGAATATTTTTGTTATTTCTTCGTAACTGGGTTGAAAATCGTCTTTATGTCGTTTGAATCTGGGGGCACGATCAGCTTTATGTTTATAATAGCCTTGATTTTTACAACAATGAGGCTGCAACTAGGCGCCGAGTTTAAGGAACAATATGAAAAAACTCGTATCATAATATATTTCCAAGTGTCGTGAAAAGCACTATGTTAAGTCTCGGCTGAAAGTGCAATAGATTAACTCGTACTATCGAAGGCCTCCCCTGCGGGTCGGCCTTCGAAATTTACTCGTTAATCTATTGCTTACTTTACAGCCTCTACAACAATGTACTATAGTGTGTTGACAAAGTAATGAGAGGTGCAAACTGTAAGCTTATTTGGACTCGAATAAATGAAATGAAATGAGATAAACGACAAAAACCTTGGATACATAAAAAAATTATAATTTATTACTTTAGTGTACAGTTGTTGTGCAATAAAGTATAAATAAATAAACGGCTGAACGTAGCATAAAAGACTATCGATCATTAAATAGGTCTCCGTGTATTCTACTCTGAAAAGTAAGTGTAAACGTCGACAACCCCTTGTTATATCTACATAAAACATATTACTATAATTAAATAAATAAATATTAAGGGACAATCATACACAAATCGACCTAGTCCCAAACTAAGCAAAGCTTGTAGTATAGGTACTATACGACGATTTACTTAATACATAATAGAAATACTACATAATATATAGATTACATCCATGACCCAGGCACAAATAATCGAGTTCATCACACAAATATTTGCTCGGGATTCAAACCCAGGACCGCCGGCTCAGTAGGCAGGTGTCTACAGAACAAACTGAGCCAACCGTGTCGTATTTTAATCAATTAGGAAACATTACACAGCTCACGACCCTCACACGTGATTCATTGTTAATGTCACAATAATAAAGTCATATTATGACGCTTACAAGCAATACAAAACGGTGCTTCAGCTACAAATTTCCATAAAGCTGTACGTCCTTCAAACCGCCATCCAGATTAGTGTCTTAACGTTATGGGACTTAGGTATATTGATTGTTGGATGAAATTATGATTAGGTAATTACGAAGATATTGCGTATTTCAGACGTTTTCACGGATCAAACAATGTCGTTAGCTGAATGGATAAATAGCTACACGGATAGAAAGGCAAACGACCTGCGCCTATACCCGGGGATCAGCTTTCGAACCTTGTGCGTGAGTTCGTGAACTATTCATAATTCGTACTCAAAACATTCCTTTGTACTTAAGTAAGCAATAGAAAATGTAAAGAGGGTTACATAGGGTCACGGTTATGATACGGGAGTACGGTAACACAACAAATCATGATATTTGACCGACAAGAAAATACATTTCTTAGAAACTTGCTTAGTTTCAGTTTCATTTATTTGGCCAAGCAACAAAAAACGTTTCATTTTGCAAGTTACAGAAAATGAAAAACATGCATTATTAACTACTTAAACTAAATAAGGTACAATCATAAAAATAAAACACAGATGACTATGGTAATTTCCTGAAGCCGATACAAATTAGTTGACATCAACCACTAAAAATAATTTCCGAAAATATACACGGAACAATGTTACAGAAACTTTTACTTTTTGATTATTACGATATTTTAAAAGTAAATACAAAAGAAGGTGTTAGACCAAATTCAACTTCATAATCATAATAACATCGTTACAACATTACGTAAAAAAAATGCTGAGTGATTTGTCGGGACTCAAGCGTATTCACAAACATGATTTCTCCTGTTTTAGTTTATCACAAATCGAGTAAAAGTTATTTTTTATGTAACCAATGGATAACTGTTATTGGCCCTCTGTTATGTAACTAACTTTATATCATATGTATATTTACGGCTGTTGTTATCCTGAATACGAGACGACGAGAAATGGACACGATTAATTAACGATCCGCAGAACAATAGAGCTCAGATGTGGCGAATCCAACGCAACCTGAAGGCTCCACTACAAAGACTACCCCACATTCAGGGTTGCAACAACGAGAAAGAAACCAGCGACTCCCTGGTTGACGCAGCGATCATCACTAAAGCCAAGATAAGTGACGACGATAAGAGCACAGAGAAGACCACACCGTTTCAGCCTCTCGACGCTACTTCCATAGAAGAAATACAATTTGCACTCAGACGCTTTAAAAATAAGAAGGCGCCGGGCCCGGACAAAATAAAAGCGGATGCCCTCAAACTTGGAGGCGATCCATTTCTCATCAGGTACAAAGTAATTGCTGATTACCTGCTCTTGACAGGCTATTATCCTAACAGATGGAAAACAGGTGAGTGCATCTTTCTACATAAAGCCGGCAAGAATCACCGAGATGCCAAATCGTACCGACCCATCATCCTCTTAAACATCATGGGTAAGCTATACGAACGTCTGCTCCTATCGCGCCTGAGACAAACCGCTGACAGACTCCAACCACCGTTTCAACATGGCTTTACCAAGAACAGAGGAACAAGCACACAAATCCTTCGCACCGGTAAGTTCATAACAGATGCGCTGGAAGCTAAGGAGAGCGTGACCATGGTGTCGACGGACCTCTCAAAGGCTTTCGACTCCATAAATCATAAAGGTCTATCGAAGAAGCTTCAAACAGCCGATGTCCCGAACAACATTATCCAAGTAATAGAGAATTACCTGACTGGTCGCAAAGTCTATGGGCGTTTTAGAACCACCAACGGAGATGAGAAATCGGTCCCACATGGAGTTCCCCAGGGCTCTATCCTGGGCCCGGTAATATTTAATCTGTACGTACACGTTTGGGACCATCGGGATCATATCCGCGGACTAAAGCTCTCCCAATACGCTGATGACCTGTGCATCCTCAACAGATCTCCCGACCCGAACTCCGCAACGGAGCGCGCAGGCTGGGCCGCCGAAACTATTATCGACTACTACCATCGTTGGGGGCTACAATGTAACGTAGATAAAACAGAGTGTGCCATGTTCACTAACAAGAGAAAGTACCGGAGAACCATTCGTATAAAAAATGAGGTTATCAATTATAAACACAGTATCAAATATCTGGGAGTACACCTTGACAAGACCATGACCATGTGTAAACAGACCGACTACGTAGTTCAAAAGGCGCGACGAGCACGCAGCGCGTTAGCACCCATCATAGGCTGGCACGCCAAGACGGACCTGACGGTAAAACTTGCTGTCATTCAGGCCTGCCTACTTCCAATATTGGATTATAGCGTAGTACAACTACTCTCACGTTACAGTAAGAGCAACTTACTAAAAATTGAACGCCAATATCGTATGGCCCTCAAGACCACCGGACAATTCCCAAGACGCCTAGAAACTTCTGTCCTCTGGGATATGCTAGACTGGGACCCATGCCACCTCCGTGCGCAAGATCTAAACGAGGACATGCTGCGTCGATTCCGCGAATTGCACATCGAGGGTTTAGACACCCCTGGTGACGCCTACATCGGATACGGACAGCACAACCCCCTCCTAACTAATACTAGACTAGGTGAAATAAATTATGTACCAAAAAAAGACAGGAGTCGGCTGCTCAGCAAGCGAACAACCGCTCCACGTCCCCATAGATTGTAAGAATTAGTTGTAATTAGGATAAGACAATATTGAGCAACATCTTAAATTTATATAAATTTATTTTGTACATACCTACTCACAAACTAACAAACATACAACACACACTACATGACACTTATACAGATCTTTTAGACAAACATGAGTAGACTGTAAGTAGCTGTAGGTAGCACACCCACAGACCGAATAAACCATCGGCCTGCTGGACATATTGTAACATATGAACTAGGGAAATAAACATCTTTCTATTCTATTCTATTCTATTCCTGAATACCAATAAATAAATAAATAAATAAATAAAATGGGTTAGATTTAAAAAACAGTTCATATCGAGGAGTATCGATACATAAGTGTTCTGATTAGTATTCCGAGTGTTCGCAGCCTTGCCGCGTCGGCGACTTATTAGTGCGGTCTCAAATTAACAGCCCTCCATACCTACTTATTGGAAAATTATCAAGACGATTCAGCGATTCTATGATTAGGTTAAGTTGAACATGAGAGCTTAGAGTATAATAAGATCAAGTTTTTAATTCAGCACTTTAAAGTTTTAATTTAACTTTCGATTACCCGAACTGACTGATAAGTCAACTATTTTCAACGCGCTTTTTGGTATAAATTCTGAACAAAATTATATCAATTAAAATTGACTTTTCAAATACAGTATTTTTATAATTTGTCAAAATAATCGTTGTATTTTAATTAGTTTAGGTTTGAGTTCAGTAAACGATGATTTTATAAAGAAAAAAGAACGATTTTGCAGTGGTCGACTTCATAAAATATCAACTTCTTAAGCCACCTTAAATAAGAAAACTAAACCATTTTGCAAAAAAGTAACGAGATAAGATTGTTGCCGACCATTTGAACTCAAATGTTATCTGCTTACATTTCATGTTTTGCCCTTCATTTTTTCACTGCGAGTGCAGGAATTCAACCTTCAACGCGTAGAACGAAAACTGGGGTATGTTTAAAGCGTGACATAGATATAAAAAATAACCTCGAAGTAATAAAAAAAATATGTTTTGGAAACCTCAAATCCTGTTCTTTAAGTTTCTTTAAAATACATTTCGTTTGTTGCTTTGAAACAATTAAAATAACGCAGATTCTTTCCTGCAAATTCTGCAAAAAACATATTTGTGCGAGACTGGGGCCTTAAGGTAAAAATGCTTGCTGAAAATATGGTACATGGGTTGAAAACCGAAAACTGTAGGTTAGGTTAGGTTTGTTTTGTAACCATGTATAGCGGAGCGAGCGAAGCGAGCGGAGCGTCAAAATGCTTGCTTACATGGACCCTCGTAAATAGTCTACTATTAGGTACCTACATCAAAATATGTTATGCATTTGAATCCCAATATCTTGGTAAATATCGATCTGGGAGAAAAAGTTTAAAGAATAAAATATGCTTATTTTAGCGTAATCTACAAGATTCAATCTAATTTAAGCCCAAACCAACAAAAAAAAATTTTTGCTCGTAAATTTTCTGTCCTAAAATCGGGCACCCTTTGCTATACTCTGACCTGGTTGTTCCAACCAAACCGACACACAAATATTTGAGAACAAGAATGAAATATGGGAGATCTGAATAAGTAACAATTTCCATTTGTTTTTAACATTAACATCGAGTGATCGCACATTTATGATTTTATTGTGGGTAAATTAACACCACATTTTAAATTGCTAAAATACAGATAGAAGGATAAAACGCAAAGTAAAATAAAATTGCGCTCACACGTGGTCCACACCGAGACTCGGTCTTTCCCTTTAATCTATGGATAACCAGTGCAATTAAGTCTTAACCTTTTTTGAAATTGCAGAAAATTTAAATTTCTCATGTTTTCAACTCCCAAACAAGAAATAAATTGGGCAAGTGCGAGTCCGACTCGCGCATGAAGGGTTCCGTACCTATACATATATATAATCTATAACAAGTTTGTTGTATGGGAGCCCCCCTTAAATATTTATTTTATTTTGTTTTTAGTATTTGTTGTTATAGCGGCAATAGAAATACATCATCTGTGAAAATTTCAACTGTCTAGCTATCACCGTTCTTGAGATACAGCCTGGTGACAGACGGACGGACGGACGGACGGACAGCGAAGTCTCAGTAATAGGGTCCCGTTTTTACCCTTTGGGTACGGAACCCTAAAACTATGTACTTATATTACCTACTCACAAAACTTCATGAGACTCGGCTGAGAAATGTGGCCTGTAGGCGAGAATAGCCGGAAATCTGAACATCCAAACGTCTGGAGACATACGAAAGAAGTTTTGGCGAAGCTGAACATTCGCTCTCTCGCTACGCGGGGAGAACGTAAAGGGATAAATCCCTAGATGGCCTATTTATGGCCTTTAGGTACCTTCGGTTTGGGCCACAGACAGGTGCGATCTGGGGCGTTTACGAACTTACCGCCCTGGCTATGTAATGTACTATTTTGAAGTCGGGTAATCGAAAGTTAAATTAAAACTTTAAAGTGCTGAATTAAAAACTTGATCTTATTATACTCTAAGCTCTCATGTTCAACTTAACCTAATCATAGAATCGCTGAATCGTCTTGATAATTTTCCAATAAGTAGAGTCGTTCGGGGTAACAGCACGCAGCGGGTAACAGTACGCGGTGGCCCGATCTCCGACATGGGTGGAGGGGCTGAGGTCTGTGTTTGTAAAACTGAGTGGCGCTAGTGTCGCCGTTTAGGAGCCACGTGCTGCGCCGATGCAATTTTAGCACTGGTCGCGACACGTCGCCGAATATTTGTAGCACCCTTAATTCGTTTAATGTGTGTGCCACAGAAAAGTGTGCTGTGGTTAAATGAATAACTCTGTGCCAGTAACTTTACTATATTTCTATTGTTCATTTAAAGTAGTTTTTATGGAAGTTTATCATATTCATAAAAAATAATTAATGTGTGTGTTGTGACTGTTCATGTGGTATATTTGCCGATTGGGGTAAGAGTACGAGATTAAAAGTACGCACGCGCAAGTTGCGAACTTATACCCCAAATGAAATAAAAATATCAAAAAATTGTTTAATCTTTCGGCATACAGCAAAATGCCGAGAAATTACATAAGAAAGGCCCCACAGCGGACCCTCATCTTAGATGACTAAATAATGAAGGCGAAAAAACTCATGCAAGAAGGGAAAAGTCAAAGACGTGCTGCTGAAGAAGTTGGCATTAGTGAGGGCCTTACGAAAGAAGCTAAAATCTACTCACGTGCCAACATCATTAGGTCGTTTTAAACCTACATTTACCAAAGACCAAGAAGGGCAATTTATAAAGATATGGACAATAGGTTCTTTGGTATTACCAATTATGATTTGAGAAGATTTTCATATGGGTTTGCAACAGCCAATAATATAGAACGCCGTTTCGATGATTCATGCAAGACGGCTGGTCGAGACTGGGTAGAAAGTTTACTTAAAAGAAATTCAATTAAACAAAATCTCACTTAAGTTTACGGCAGTCAGCGCCCATCAGCTTGGCCCGAGCAATTGGCATTAAGAAACCTCAAGCTCAAACTTCATATTCCTAACTAGGTATATAATACAAAGAGTTCTTAATTTTGCTAATGTTAATGTTTTTTCTATGCTATTCACAAGATTTAATAAATGTTGTTTACTGCCAACCTTAATTTTTTTCTCTTAGAAATCTGAATGCGTACGTTTACCCCGCGTGCGTAACTTTACCCTAAGACTTGCGTAATTTTACCCACACGACGGGTCAAGAGTCCGCATTGGGAAAGTTTTCAGTTAAGCCTACGTAGGGCTAAAACTAATTAACATTGATGGTAAATTTCCTTAAATAGTGAAAGTATATTAAATATTCTACTGATTTAATATCATAACGTGCCAATTATCCCATTCTTTATAGGTCTTGGAGGCCATCAAACAAAAAGTGCGTGCTCTTGACCCGAATGACTCTAGGTATGGAGGGCTGTTAATTTGAGACCGCACTAATAAGTCGCCGACGCGGCAAGGCTGCGAACACTCGGAATACTAATCAGAACACTTATGTATCGATACTCCTCGATATGAACTGTTTTTTAAATCTAACCCATTTTATTTATTTATTTATTGGTATTCAGGAATAGAATAGAATAGAAAGATGTTTATTTCTATTATTTATTTATTTTAGAATACGCTTGAGTCCCGACAAATCACTCAGCATTTTTTTTACGTAATGTTGTAACGATGTTATTATGATTATGAAGTTGAATTTGGTCTAACTATACCCCAACCTAAAAAGCATCTAGTTTCGGTTTGACCACAGAATTGATATATTTCTGTGGGTTTGACCGTTCAGTCTTCAATGCGGAAAGAGTATCCAGTCAAGTGCTACTAGCTTCTATTCGTGCAGTAGTACATTACAATACAAACACGTTCTACTGACCTCTTTATGACCTCAAAAGCACCAACCTTTGAAATTCCTTGCGCTTATCTTCGGGGATCAGACTTAGACTGGACATCGCCGTCACAGACCCATTATTAACACATTGTAAACATATAAAATACGCTCAAACGAGCGTGTTTTGAAAAATAGTCGAAATTAAAGCCGTGTTGTGTTCCCGTTGCTATGGTAACCGATAACTGTCAGAATCAATAGATTTCGAATCGAACAGCCTTGGCTGATTTTGACAATGCAGGTCGCGGTACTATTGTACTATTTATAGTACCTAATACGATTATACGAAAAAGTTGCTCACGTGTCATGTAGGTAAACCGGCCAAGTGCGAGTCGGACTTGCCTAACGAGGGTTCCGTACAAACACTTCCCATCTTACCTGGCTGGGTTAATTTAAGTTTGCACCTGGTATGGATTGCGCCGAATACAAAATGAGGTGCAAAGATAACGCAACCGATCACGTTTGTCGTTGGGAGCCCCCTCAAATATTTATTTTATTCAGTTTTTTATTTATTTGTTGTTATAGGTACCTACCGGCAACAGATATACATCATCTGTGAAAATTTCAACTGTCTAACTAGCACAGTTCATGAGATACAGCGTGATGACAGACGGACAATCAGACAGACAGACAGACAGAGACAGACAGACAGACAGACGGACAGCGGAGTCTTAAGTAATAGGTTCCCGTTTTTTACCCTTTACCCAAAGGGTAAAAACGGAACGGAGTCCTAAAAATCAATAAATTTGTAAAACTTAATAAACCTATCTTATTATTATTATAAAGCTCTGAATTGATTTCGAAAAAAAAACTAAAATGTGTGTGTGAACAGCGTGATGCAGGATTTGCAAAGGCGCGCGGCACCAGCCGTACGGCGCCACCTGTCGGTAAGAGTTTATTTGTCCTCTCACCACGCCGAAACGGCTGCGCGGATTTTAAAACTATTTTGGTAGAGGGATATATAAGTAGCTGGACAACCAAAGAAAGTTATAGGATTATATTTACCGGATTACACGGTTAACAGTACAATATTTCGCGAACTGCTTTCTAACTTTCAAGTTAGTAGATTTTGAAAATTAATAATTAGGTGGAGAATTTGATTAAAAAAAGCAGGAATTTCGATATCAGTTTTGTAACTCATTCAAAATTTCCTCACACGAAAAGACTGAATTTCCATGTTTTGGTATCCTACGCAGATACGCTTTTTTGTGTCGAGCAACGCAAGTACTTTTTAATTTTCGAAAAATAATCAATATTGTCCTCGTGTCTTCCTAAACTTTGTCATTAATTACCTACTTATTTATTTATTTATTTATTTATTTATTTATTGGAGAAACAACAGAAGTAAATGTGTAACAAAAAAATGGTTGCCTGTAAAGTCGGTTTTACGGGCGAAGGAAGATTTTACGTGACAACGTCTTTTTCTCGGTAGAATATTTATTTGTATTATCCATTCACAATTTCCCTAACAACATTTTAAGTGTTAATTTCTGAACGCACCCATCACATGTGTCATTAATGTCATTATAGTGTCTTCCCTCCTCCCTCTTCCCTCCTCCCTCTTCCCTCTTCCCTCTTCCCTCTTCCCTCTTCCCTCTTCCCTCTTCCCTCTTCCCTCTTCCCTCTTCCCTCTTCCCTCTTCCCTCTTCCCTCTTCCCTCTTCCCTCTTCCCTCTTCCCTCTTCCCTCTTCCCTCTTCCCTCTTCCCTCTTCCCTCTTCCCTCTTCCCTCTTCCCTCTTCCCTCTTCCCTCTTCCCTCTTCCCTCTTCCCTCTTCCCTCTTCCCTCTTCCCTCTTCCCTCTTCCCTCTTCCCTCTTCCCTCTTCCCTCTTCCCTCTTCCCTCTTCCCTCTTCCCTCTTCCCTCTTCCCTCTTCCCTCTTCCCTCTTCCCTCTTCCCTCTTCCCTCTTCCCTCTTCCCTCTTCCCTCTTCCCTCTTCCCTCTTCCCTCTTCCCTCTTCCCTCTTCCCTCTTCCCTCTTCCCTCTTCCCTCTTCCCTCTTCCCTCTTCCCTCTTCCCTCTTCCCTCTTCCCTCTTCCCTCTTCCCTCTTCCCTCTTCCCTCTTCCCTCTTCCCTCTTCCCTCTTCCCTCTTCCCTCTTCCCTCTTCCCTCTTCCCTCTTCCCTCTTCCCTCTTCCCTCTTCCCTCTTCCCTCTTCCCTCTTCCCTCTTCCCTCTTCCCTCTTCCCTCTTCCCTCTTCCCTCTTCCCTCTTCCCTCTTCCCTCTTCCCTCTTCCCTCTTCCCTCTTCCCTCTTCCCTCTTCCCTCTTCCCTCTTCCCTCTTCCCTCTTCCCTCTTCCCTCTTCCCTCTTCCCTCTTCCCTCTTCCCTCTTCCCTCTTCCCTCTTCCCTCTTCCCTCTTCCCTCTTCCCTCTTCCCTCTTCCCTCTTCCCTCTTCCCTCTTCCCACATTTTAAAGTTTGAGAATCTGTGAACAGCATGATGACGTAGGCTTGTGTATTGCTACAATGACGTCATGTCCACGGCGCTACAAAGTATTGCTACAATTACGTCATCTTAAAGTATTACTACAATGACGTCATGTTTTTCGTATGTGCGGCCGGCGTTCATCAATTTATTAGACGTTGTCACGTCAAAAACAATCATGGTTTAAAGTATACATATAGGCATGCACTTACTTCCTAAAACGCACTCGCTATTACTAATCTTATTACCCTATTATGTGTATGCGACGGTAATTTTAATCTGTTTTATAGTTCGATAGTGAATTTGACTTAGTGAAATACCAACCTATGTAAAATACCTGTATCCTCCGACCCTATATATCGATGTCGTAGTCGGATTGTATAATCCGCCGTACTTATTACATTAGGGGTAGCCGTTATCAATAACAGGGCCGTTCTGAAATGCGGCGGTCATTGGCGTAAGTATCTAAGATTATTTTTCAGGCGGGGCCTGGGTGGGGCCTGGCCATGGTCTATGAGATGAAGTCCTGAATTTCTATGGGTTACCCAAAATCCTGGGGTGGGCACTAGACCATATTGGGGTGGGCACGGCCCACCCGGCCACCCCCCTAAATACGCCAATGACTGGGGTGGGCACTAGACCATATTGGGGTGGGCACGGCCCACCCGGCCACCCCCCTGAATACGCCAATGGCGGCGGTTCAACGATTAGCCAGATTGTCATTGCTATACGTTCTTCAATAAGGGGCCCACGTTTAGCCGCATCGTTACGAAATGCCAGAACCGCACTAAAGCAGTAAAGTAGGTTAGGTTGGAACTGCGACCACAACAGCGCACGAGCCCAGTGAACGAAGCGAGCGTACCGCGATAGCGGTCGGCGATAACTCGCTGTATTACATGCTGTTGAAGAACGTATGGCGCCGAATACAATCCGGCGGATTATCATTCAGCCGCATTCAATCCGGCCCTGTTTTTGATAACAGCTAACCGTAATACGGCGGATTATACAATCCGACTGCAACATCGATCGATATTAGAATGACAGCAGGATTTAAAACTCTTCCCCGAAAAAAGTGCTAAGAGGATAATATCTCCTCCCCAAACCACCTTCCATGGACCTAGCATGTACTAGAGTCAAACCACGCTAACTCTTCCAAGCAAATGAACTGTCAAACCAAACAAACTGACATCAAACTGACTATGTTTGACAGGTTAAATTTGCTTGGAAGAGAGCGTGGTTTGACTCTATCCACCTTCAATAAATTTTGTTGGTTATGGCTCCATCGATACCTATCCACTTGCTATCCAATCCACCTTCAGACGTTTACTGATATTTGAAATCATCTGGCAACCCTAGTGCCTGTGTCACTGTCAGTTCAGCTGCCGTTGTCACTGTCAGTTTGAGCATGTTGTGTTGTGTCACTGTCATTACTGTCAGTGTCAGTTCACAGTAGTAGCAATGGCGGCCGCACTGCTGTCAAATACAAAATTCCCTAATATTATTCGAAATCATATTAAATTTAGAAATTCTATACCTAGTTACAAATTAGTAATTTTAAATAGACCACAATTGAATATAGTATGTAAACAATGTGCAGTTACAGGTCATTTTCGGGTGTGTGTTGTCGTTATCTTAAGTTACACTTCACTTATTGTTTTACGTGTGGATTATTATGTATCGAAGGTTTTTTATTCGATTGAACATTCATTATTATTACAGTATCACAGTACACAACCACCAAGCAATGCTGGAGGCGCCGATACGGCCAAAAACGTTTTAGCCGTAGTGTTGGCAAACAAACCCAAAACTGGAAAAATCCCAGTTGGTAAGTCCATCCCATTAAAAAATATATTACCAGTTCCAATTCTCGGTAAATTACGAATCCACGGAATCGTCTCTTAGAGAATAAAGTCGTGTTTTGACAGTTATATAACCTATTAAACTTGACCTTGTGATCCAATGCCGCCAAAATGTGATACGCGGCAGCAGCAAAGAAATCTTATTGCTAAATGCTTCAACAGTGGACACATTCAAGTTTTATAATACTACGTATTTTAGAACTGATATACTTGCAGCTAAAGTAACACTTTACCATTTTATATTCCAAACATAAACTGTGTCTAATAACTGTATCTGATAATTAATTACTATTATTCCATAAATGATAAGCTAATTAGCCATACGATACATTTACTCTGTCTTTCTATACATTCACTCTTGCACAGCGGTCCACAGTAACACCTGAATGTTTGAATAAATTATCAGTTTATTCCTTGTCCAAGTCTTGAGCTCATTAAAGCATGTTGATTGAAGCTTCACTTCATCTAATGTTGTTGAAGGGTCTCTTTTAAAATCTGTAAAAAGGCAGATATTTTGTTTATTGTGGAACAGAACATTTAAGAATATTTGCAACAGGCATTAAGATGATTGGTCAATGATCTCTAAATTGTAATATGCTGGCTCCTCAATTAGGGGCTTGCAAAAGCTGCCTGACAGCAAGACAATAATATTGATTTCAGTACCAACCCCAAAATCATCACGGGTATAAGTTTCTTGGTATGCCAACGCCAAGGCTGTGGAGTCACAAAATAAATTCCAATATTAGGTTAGCTTGGATTGAATTGTTAACAAAAATGCTTATAATATTGTGTTGCTAGCAAGCTAAGCAAATCTAACAAAATCAATGTATCCATAGGATGCCCGATTTCATTTTCTATCACATTTTTTTAGCTACATCATATTGTAAACATTTGTCTGCATTTGCTTCTGCAGTAAATAGTAGTAATTATTTGATAGTTTTCATTTGTTATTAATTGCAAAATATTATAAATAATGATTTATACAAGCTTTATTGTTGGTAACATCTAAAGTTCTAAAGTGGAATAAAGCTTGTAAAGTACCAGTATGTCTGGTTGACCCACAAAATCTTGAATTAAATAACTTGTAACCTACAATAATGATTTGCCCTTATACACTACTTTAACTCTGTTTTAAGGCACTCTGGTACAAGGCAAAGCCATTAACATCGCAATTTTATATTCTGTATTTATTTGGTCCTATTTGTTTGAATTCTCGACCACTGTGTTACTAATACTTGGTTGACTGCAGCTCTTTTCCCGCACCTAGCTATCCCAGTCTTGATTCCTTCACGTGTTTGTCATACTGATCATAATTGATATCTTTATTTACCCTCATCCTTAACCCTTGTTTGCTATGCATTGCTTCCATTAGTGTCCTATAGAATTTATGTGTCTGTTTTTAGGGTTCCGTAGTCAACTAGGAACCCTTATAGTTTCGGCATGTCCGTCTGTCCGTCTGTCCGTCCGCGGCTTAGCTCCGTGATCATTAGTACTAGAAAGCTGAAATTTGTTAAAAGTATGTGTATGTATCACGCCGACCAAACGGTAAAATAAAATCTAAAAAAAAAAAGTTTATTTCGGGTACCTCTCGAACACCTAAAGTGGAGGTGAATTTTGTTTTCCGTTCCAACACTAGTGTGTGGGGTGTCGTTGAATAGGTCTTTTGATAATAATAGGGGTCTCCAAACATTATTTTTAGATAAAGTCAGCAGTTTTGTAAATATTCGCCCCCCCCCCTCTAACTTTTCAACCAGGGGTCAAAAAATTATGGAAAAATTCATGAAAATGAGGCCTTATAAGTTCTTTCAATGAAAACTATATTGAACAAAATCAGTTGAGCCATCTTTGCGTTATCGCAAAATAATTTTTTTAATTTTAAGAAAGAAACTATATTATCTTAAAATTTATATCTCATAGAACATACTCATATTTAGTTGGGATAGATGTATTGTTACCAATTAAAGGGCAACTCTAATAGTAGACAAAATGCAATCAGACACTCCCCAAACCGCAACCTATCCATCTCCTTTTTTCCGCCTAGGTATCCAAAAGAGAGACTGCTTTCACCCAGGTGCCTCTGTTTTGTCCCGAGAAGATATAAACCTGGGCGATGCGAAGCCGGTGAGCGGGACGGACATGATAAAGGGCATGTTGGAGTATGTATGGCCTAAGGTGAGTCATTTTACAAAACTCTAACTTTAGTATAAATTTATGAAACATTTAATGTCAATTTTTTTTTTTTATGTGGGTACACACCACAAATTTTTAATATTAAACTATTGATACAAAGATATCAAAGCTCAAAGAAATATTGGAATGAGTTACCTGGGGGACGAGACCGGGAATCGAGCCCGGTACCTCTGGATTGCCGGTCCAGTGCGTTAACCACTTCGCTACCCGAACTCCAACCAACCTCTCGAATTTTTCCTTTGCATTGTTTATTTTGAAAGGTTTCTACACCTTAGCGACCTCTATGTGAATACGTTAATATTCACATCTTATCTTTGATATCTTTGTATCAATAGTTTAATACAACTTTAGTTTTATAAAGGGATGTCTGAATTTACTGTAGTCAGCAGCTCTAGCACAACTGTGAGACGCGACACTTTCTCGTGCGAGATCAACCTATCTCTTTCTGTACAGTAACTGTATGAGAATAACATGATATTATGTCGCACAGCAAGAGTCGCGAAGCATAGTTGTGCTAGACAGGCAGCTTTTTTGTCTATAAAGCAATATGCTATATTGTTATGCAAATATTTGGCTGAATGAGCCAAAGCCAAGTCACACAGTCTTTGTTTACATTCAGTTAAGCCTGGCATATACTAGGCGACAAATGTCCTGCACACGCATTGCCAGCGTCTTAGAAACATCAAAGATAAATTAATACCTCTGACTGAATATGTCGCAAAAGTACAAACTTTTTAAATTTTTGCAGGACAACAAAATGATCCGGAACCGCGTGATGCTGTCCCTCTCACTGCTGTTCGGTGCGAAAGTGATGAACGTATCCGTCCCGTTCCTCTTCAAATACGCCGTGGACGAGGTGAACATGGCCACAGCGACGTCTGGTGAAGCAGTGTTGGGCATGGCCACCGTTCCCCAGGCTCTAGGAACGAGTGCCTTCAGCTTACTTGTCGGATGTGAGTTGCTTCCTCTGACTGTCATGTGACACATGCTCTTCAAATATTCCGTGGACGAGGTGAACATGGCCACAGCGACGTCTGGTGAAGCAGTGTTGGGCATGGCCACCGTTCCCCAGGCTTTAGGAACGAGTGCCTTCAGCTTACTTGTCGGATGTGAGTTGCTTCCTCTGACTGTCATGTGACACATGCTCTTCAAATATTCCGTGGACGAGGTGAACATGGCCACAGCGACGTCTGGTGAAGCAGTGTTGGGCATGGCCACCGTTCCCCAGGCTTTAGGAACGAGTGCCTTCAGCTTACTTGTCGGATGTGAGTTGCTTCCTCTGACTGTCATGTGACACATGCTCTTCAAATATTCCGTGGACGAGGTGAACATGGCCACAGCGACGTCTGGTGAAGCAGTGTTGGGCATGGCCACCGTTCCCCAGGCTTTAGGAACGAGTGCCTTCAGCTTACTTGTCGGATGTGAGTTGCTTCCTCTGACTGTCATGTGACACATGCTCTTCAAATATTCCGTGGACGAGGTGAACATGGCCACAGCGACGTCTGGTGAAGCAGTGTTGGGCATGGCCACC
Source organism: Apotomis betuletana (assembly GCA_932273695.1). Lineage (NCBI taxonomy): Eukaryota > Metazoa > Arthropoda > Insecta > Lepidoptera > Tortricidae > Apotomis > Apotomis betuletana. Next base: position 1,975,625 of record OW026302.1, read on the forward strand.
GTTCCCCAGGCTTTAGGAACGAGTGCCTTCAGCTTACTTGTCGGATGTGAGTTGCTTCCTCTGACTGTCATGTGACACATGCTCTTCAAATATTCCGTGGACGAGGTGAACATGGCCACAGCGACGTCTGGTGAAGCAGTGTTGGGCATGGCCACCGTTCCCCAGGCTCTAGGAACGAGTGCCTTCAGCTTACTTGTCGGATGTGAGTTGCTTCCTCTGACTGTCATGTGACACATGCTCTTCAAATACGCCGTGGACGAGGTGAACATGGCCACAGCGACGTCTGGTGAAGCAGTGTTGGGCATGGCCACCGTTCCCCAGGCGATAGCAACGCCCGCCTTCAGCTTACTTGTCGGATAAAGGGAGATTAAAGGGTCGGCAACGGGCATGTGATGCTCCTGGCATTGCAAGCGTCCATAGGCGGCGATAACGGCTAAACATCACGCGGGCCGCATGCTTGTTTGCCACCGTCGTATTATTGTTAAAAAAAACCGTGAGTACGCCGATTTTCGCTTAGCCTGTCAATCCAGTCGGTTATTAAATGTTGATCAGTCGGCAGGATACGAATCTAATTCCCATAGGGACTCCAATCAAACTGTAAACTGTACTGTATGTGTAGCATCTTGTCGCGCAACAAACACTTCCTGTCACTTTCCTATCAGCACCGTGCGAGCAAGACAGGTGATGCTGAGTCGTGCGACAACTGAAGTCGCGGCAAAATATGCTAGCCCTGCTGATGTTATTAGTACATTACGTAACAAGGGTGGTAAACGAGAAATTACAAACGAGTGTCTATAAGAAGCCCGAAGCCGAAGGCGAGGGCTTTAATAACACGAGTTTGGAATTCCTTACCACCCGAGTCACGTACGACGTTTTTCATCACACTTTGTAGGAATTGAAACGAAAGTAATAAATAGTAGTCAATACCAAAATCACTTACCGCCCTAGGGCGTAATATTCGACTTACCGCCCGGTTTTCTAGCATGTTAACCCTTTATTTAGGAGCAAGTGTGACGAAAATAAACGAATTCCTTAAAATTTTATTTGAAGCACATTAAAACTAAACATAAATGAAGGTGTTTTATAAATTTACCGTACAGATAAATCTCTGCGTACCCACATTGTACTTTACTTGAATATTTTATGTTATGTGTGTGTTTTTATGTATCCCTCTAATAATTTTGTGGTATGTAAGTGCAAAGTGCTATTAGTAATGTATAAATAAAACTTAGATAATTTAACGTAACTTTGTATGTCGCAATCGATGTTCACTGAAACAATTAACTATTTTTTAGACAATAAGTTCTCATTAAGTGAAATGTAAAATTTCTTTTGAGAAATAAAGTTCTTTAACCATAACTCCAGACGGCATAGCGCGCGCAACGGCGGCCGGTTTCAACGAGCTCCGGAACGCGGTGTTCGCGCGCGTCGCACAACACTCCATCCGGCGGCTGGCCTGCAATGTGTTCACGCACATACACAACCTGGACCTGAGCTTCCACCTGGGCCGGCAGACCGGCGCCTTGTCTAAGGTATGCTACACTGGTTTTATCATTTAAAGGTATTTGAACATATATATCCCAATGGCATCAAATAAAAGATCCATACTATCCATACTAATCCATACTAATATTATAAATGCGAAAGTGTGTCTGTCTGTCTGTCTGTCTGTCTGTCTGTTACCTCTTCACGCTTAAACCGCTGAACCGATTTAGATGAAATTTGGTATATAGATAGTTTCAGTCCCGGGGAAGGACATAGGATACTTTTCATCCCGAATTTAGTGTTCCCGTGGGATGAGCGGGTAACACCGCGGGGCACAGCTAGTATTATAAATGCGAAAGTGTGTCTGTCTCTCTGTTACCTCTTCACGTTTAAACCGCTGAATCGATTTTGATGAAATTTGGCATGGAGATAGTTTAAGATCCGAGGAAGGACATAGGATAGTTTTCATCCTGGAAATTATCCCTAAAAAGACCAAATTATCCCTAAAAAGAAAAAAACCAATTAGACCAAAAGCACAATTGCTCTTACATTTGCTTAGGCGCTTTTAATAATCCCTAAAGGTGATTAGGTGGATATGTATCCTGTTGTACGAGGTTGCTTCCATACTTCCAAGTTCCACGCGGACGTAGTCGCGGGCAAAAGCTAGTAAGCTATATTTACTTGGTATCAGCTTGATTCGTCCCATTCGCTTTTCGTTCAATTCTTATTTCGTCTCATTCTGCATTCGTAACTCATTCTTGTTTCGTCGTGTTCGCTATCTGTCCCTATCTTTCTAAGTCCAAATCAGTAACTTGTCTCATTCTTATTAAGTCTTATTCGTTGTTCGTCGCCGTCTTCCTTGGACTCATTCTTCATTCTTCCTTTTAGATTTTCGTCTCATTCACTTATTTGCCTCATTTTTTCCGGAACGTTCGATGCTCGTCACATTTGTTATTAGTCTCTTTCGTTTTCAGTCCAATTCTAAATTCGTTACTTTCGTTTTTCGTCACCATCGATATTTTCTATCTTAGCGAATAAAACGTGTATTTTACGAGACGAATAGCGAACGTACCCAAAAAAGAACAAGACGATTTGCCAGTAACGCCTAAATAAGAGAGAGACGAATAACGAATGTGACTAAAGATAAAGTGTGAATGATACTAAAAACGTAAGGGACTAACAACAACATAGTCCTAGGAAGATCGTTACGAAAAACGAATAAGACTTAATAAGAATGAGATAAGTTATAGAATTGGACGCAGGAAGATAGGAACAGATGGCGAACACGACGAATAAAGAATGAGTGACGAATGCAGAATGAGACGAAATAAGAGTTGAACGAAAAGCGAATGGGACGAATAAAGCTGATACCATTTACTTACGTACCCTCAAATAAATTTCACGCCAAGGTATTTGATGACAGCTCAAACCTACACCTCTTTATAAGCAGTAACAGACGATCGAATTTGGTACGGGCCGGACAACGGATTTGGTTCGCTCCGAACCATATCTGTCCGTCTGTAGAGTAGTCTGATGACCATAATTATTATTAATTGAGTCCGTCTCGGTCAGCTAGTTTGCTCATCAGCTAGTGTGGACGGTCGGCCGGACAAGTTACAAGCCCATCTCATTGGAGTATCATTTTTCGAGATGTGTGGTTTAACCAAATTTGAAAGTTCCTCGAAAAAATCATGATCTAGTCGCAAGCATATACGAAAATCATCACTATCAAGCGATTTAACTAATCTCATGTGACTAAATTCATCGCGATTTCTTAGATAAAATGTAGCCCACTCTTTTCGCTTCTTCGTCGAACAATTACGCGGCGGCATTGTCGCCGCTATAGCAATCGCAATTTTTGCACGCTTGGATAGTACCGGAGGCATGACGTCCGCACTCAACTGCAGACACAAGACGACTGGCAAGGTTCGATCGTCTGCAGAAAACAGCAGATTTTCTTCGCTGAACCAAATCCGCGTCCGGCCTGGACCAAATTCGATCGTCTGTTACTGCTTTATGAAATGTCAAAAATTATTTGAGAAGATACTGGCTTGTGACGTCATAAAAATTAGTAAAGCCTGACCAGAAATATATGAGGATGCGCCATATTGCGGAATTTCACTGGAACTAATTTCTTACACTGGCATTGATTTTATGATGGTTTGTCAACAATGTCACTGTCATTCGTGGTGATTTCTTTAAAAGACAAATATTGAAAATTATCCAAAGAAAATACCGAAAACCATATACAATTGTGAACGTAAGATTATAAATAAAGTGTACATGTGTTTACTACACGAAAAACAGTCAGGAAAAGAGTGCATTCCATTAAATGATATTACGAGGTTAACATAGTGGAACTGACAGGTATTAAAAACTAATGTCATTACAGTGGCTTGCGATTGGTTGCAAAATTGTTGCCATGTAAATCTTATAAATTGCGCCCTCTTGACAATCCTCATATATTTCTGGTCAGGCTTTAGTCAAAACACGTCTCCTATATAGTTTTTGTCCATTTATAAATAGTAAAATGTCCAAAAGTTAGTGTTAGTTTTGAATGTATGTTCAGTGGTTTCAATGACATAATAAATTTTCACTCTTGTCAAATACCGTAGGTATTTAGAGAATCCATATACATTTCAGTTGCGAGTACCTATGTAAGGTATTAACATAAATATTTACACATTTTATTGCAAATGAGACTGACTAGAAAAATTATTGTGTTGTTTCTTCTTTCCGTATGTCATATTTTCATACAACATAAAAAAAACCCCCGCCCCATCCAAGTATATAGACAAGGCTTTCGATTAAAAAAAACACTTTAAAATCGGACCATCCGTTTAGAAGCTACGATGCCACAGACAGACACATAGAAACACTTGCTAAGCTTCTAGTTCTAACACCCCTCTTTTGTCGGTTTTTTTTTTTATTATAAATTATTTTTGTTTAAAAAGTGCCCGTGCTTTATTTGCAGAATAAAGTTTGATACATAAATTCCAATTATAAATAAGAAGCCATTACGCAATCCACTGAAGTGCTAGTGGGAACCGAACCCACGACCTCTGCTTGAGCGGACCAGTGCTCTCCACTGACGGATAGTGTGAAATAATGTATTCTTATCTTATTCCGTTTTTTTAGGGTTCCGTAGTCAACTAGGAACTCTTATAGTTTCGCCATGTCCGTCTGTCCGTCCGCGGCTTAGCTCCGTGATCATTGGAATACTAGAAAGCTGAAATTTGGTATGAGTATGTATCACGCCGACAAAACGGTAAAATAAAAACTAAAAAAGAAAAATAAAATTCGGGTAGGTACCTCCCGTACACCTAAAGTGCGGGTATTTTTTTCGTTCCAACACTAGTGTGTGCGGTATCGTTGAATAGGTCTTTTAAAAATAATAGGGGTCTTCAAACATAATTTTTTGATAAATTCAGCAGTATTGTAAATATTCGCTCCAGAAATCCAAAAAATAGCGTTGTATAGAGCTTGAAAGCTTTCTCGTAATTTGAACCTCGGGCTTAAAACAAAACCGCTGTTTTAAGCCCATCTAATGTGAAGGATGGGAAACTACGGAACGCTACACTGAGCGTGGCCCGACATGCTCTTGTACGGATTTTTTTTCAAAAGTTTAGATATTTGACGTTATTTGCCGGCAGACGATAGACCGCGGCTCGCGCGCCATCAACTTCGTGCTGTCGGCCATGGTGTTCAACGTGGTGCCCACCATCTTCGAGCTGACGCTGGTCTCCGCCATCCTGGGGCTCAAGGGAGGGCTGGCGTTCGCAGGTAAGGCTGGAGCTCATTCCTCGACTTTATTAAACAGGACCGCTTGCCTGGATGATTAGTTGAAGACCAACTATAACTGTTTAGGTGTGGTGTGTCACTGCTTGTATACAGGGTGTAACCGACAGCGTACCGAAAACGAAAACTGTAGTTTTAGACCATAATCACGAACTGAAAACGAGTGTTCATTTTCTCGGAAAACTTAAGGATAAGATTTTCTAAAATAAATTATAAGGCTCGACGCGCAATGTATTGCGTCCAATTCTCTCGGGTGCAGACGCGCGGGGAGGGGAGCACGCGGCAAGCATCGACCGTTCCAGGCGCTCCCCACTCCACTCACGCGTCGGCGCAAAACATACCGTTACGCCAATGCGCTCCTATGACATGAATGAATGCAACCACAAGAACAACGCAACCACAGATCACAACCAGTATGTAGTACCTAACACCAATAACAACTGACCGATAAATTAAAACAGTCTAACAAGATTATTTTCATTCAAGCAAGTAAAGCAAATAAAATGTGCGGGTAGGTAAGCATTAATCATGCGTCCGACCGTAACGGCCGACGGGCGTGTAATGGCCTGTCGGATCAATGACCGGCCAGTACCGTTATCTGTCCCACTCAACGCGCTTACATAATGTTTGTGATACGTTGCGTGTTTTGCGGAAAATGCTATTTTCATGTAAAATTGTTACCGGTAGATTTCGATTAACGGAAAAATAAAGAAAAAATGAAAACTCGCTAGGAAAATTTGTGAATTTTCAAAGAAATTTCCACGATTTTCCAGCCCAGAATAATGGTCTGAAGCCATGGTTTCAGTTTTCGGTACACCGTCGGTTACACCCTGTATATGGACGATATTCCATATTTCACTTACATGGTGTATTTGTCGCAGTCGGATTATATAATCCGCCGTATTACATTACGGCTAGCCGTTATCATTAACAGGGCCGTTCTGAAATGCGGCGGTTCAACGATTAGCCAGATTATCATTGATACGTTCTTCAATAAGGCGGCCCACGTTTAGCAGCATCGTACGAAGCGTCAAAACCGCACTGCTAGCAGTAAAGTAGGTTAGAACTGCGATGCAGCGTGCAGCGCTGGTAGCTCGATTTGTATGAGGTTGTCCGATATTTATTTAGGCTCATATTATTATTCAAAATTAAAAAAAAAAAAATTTTTTTTTAAGACAACAGTGGTCCATGATTAACTTAAAACTAGGTTAGTTAACTATATGTCGGAGACGGTCATGAGTATGGAAGCTCAACGAAGCCAGCGCGTCATTGGAAGGCGACAGTAGCGCCCCCTTGAACCTGTTTTGGCGCGCTAGACAGAGTCTTGGCGGTTCACTCAGCGAACGCCCACCGGCACTTCACTCTGTGTCGCCGTCGAGTGCACTACTGCCTTGGAACTGTCCCGTTTCGTTGTGCTATACCAAGTTAGAATCAGTGAAACGTTATAACTCAACAATACAGTGTTAATTTAATAAAGACTATTCTGTTCGAGACTTCGATAACCTAGCTTACAGACCTCTGTGCCAGGAACTGTTATTTTGTGCTTCATTGTATAAGGAATAAATCAAGTTAATTGTATCTGAAGTGTTTCATCTCGCTCGAACTACCTCCTCGTCCACAACTATAAAGAAAGCTCATCTAATGTGCCACAAACAGCACCGGCCATCCGACCCGTCCCCGTCATATATAATTACTTATACTACACTAATACCTACTATACCTAATTGACATAATAAACCTGCTCTGCAGAGGACTGTCGGCTCTGTCTGTTATTAAGTTAAGTTTTTCATTAATATCACTATCCATTAGGTAAGCGGTGGTAGCCTAGTGGTTAGGGCATGCGACTTTCAATCCGGAGGTCGCGGGTTCGAACCCGGCCCGTACCAATGAGTTTTTCGGAACTTATGTACGGAATGTCATCTGATATTTACCACTCGCTTTTCGGTGAAGGAAAACATCGTGAAGAAACCACCTAAGCCCAATAAGGCCTAGTTTCTCCTCTGGGTTGGAAGGTCAGATGGCAGTCGCTTGCGTAAAAACTAGTGCCTACGCCACATCTTGGGATTTAGGTAGCCGACCCCGATTGAGAATTCATTCTCAAAAAAAAATGGAACAAAGGCTAGGAGGATGATCACTATCCATTAGTTGTCTGCAAGAGTTTGCTTATTATCGATAAGACCGGCTGTTGTCGACCGTATTTAAAAATAATATTTGTTTATGTTCCCTTTTGTAAATTTTGATTGATGTGTAATTATTATGAAATGATGTGGAAAAATATTTAATGGAATTCCAATAATAACTATGTAATGTTACCAATTGTATTTAAACCTCTTCCGCTGTACCTAATTATCTAAGCTAGAGTTGCAAAGTGACGGACACTTTCAAAATGTCCGTGCGACATTTGTCAATTTGTCCGTCACAATCGACATTTACCTGACAAAAATGGACATCTAAAGACACAAACGACATTTATAAACTGTAGTTAGCCGGACATTATAAATTAAATCATCCAAATAAATGACCGATAAATACTAAACAAAATAAAGAAAAATACATTCAGTATTCATGAAGCTACTCGTCTATGGATTCAAATTGTATGGATTCTTCATTAAACTCTAAAGAATCAAAGTATTTGTCGCCAGAGCGGTTCGAGTCTGATCTGATTAGACATGTGCGCCGACGGGTTTTATACCACGCTGCCGGCGCCAATAAAATTATCGGCGTAACCCATAATTCAATGCTTATTTTTATCAGCATCTCAAATATTTGGCCTCGTGTGCTAGGGCTTAACAGTTACATAGGTTAGTTGAAATATTGATATTTGGGACATGCAGTTGCAACTTCATACATTGAACACCTGTGCTAGATCAGCACCACAGGTGCTAGCATTAAAAAAACTATATCATCAACGCGGATATGATTATGTATTACTGTAAACATAAATTAAATAAATAAATAAATATCGGACAACCTCACACAAATCGATCTAGTCCCAAATTAGGCTCAAGAAGGCTTGTGTTATGGGTACTAGACGACGATATACGTACTTATATAGATAAATAAATACTTAAATACCTACATAGAACAACCATGACCAATTTAAGAAAGTGAAGGACTTAGCACTGTGGACCGTAGGTATATGAATGTGAACGCGTTAGAAAAGTAATAAAATGGGAATGTTGACGAATCAGGAGACTGAACCATTATTGTAATGAAAACATGTTAAATTAAAAGGTGACGAAACGACAACAAAAGCAAACTTTTTAAAAGTAAGCGCACATTTGTCTTTGTAGGGTCAAATCGGACTAATGTTACCTTCAAAACGTCAAAAACAATCTTGTTTCTGTATCCTAGGTACGTCAATCGGCATAAACGGAACTCTTATAGGAACACCATTTCAGTTTGTACGTCCATCTGTCAATACCTTTTTCTCTAATTAGTAATTGATATCAAATCAGGCCTGCTGGCCTACCCCTTGGAGCCGTGAAAAAATCAAACTTCGAAGTAAACGCAATCAAAAAAATACGTGCGTTTATGTTGCTTTTTTGACGTTGGCGAGGGAATCGAAAATGTAAATGTATAATGTTTGTGAGTACAAACTTACTTGCAGTCGGTAAACTAACCCCGACTTATGTCGATATATGGACACAACTGTTTTCCAACGACAAAATTATCGTTTAAAATATTTTCGATAAAGCGAGTCCGACTCGCACTGGACCGATTTTTTTTTAAGTTGTTAAGCAGCTGTGATGTCACAAACAAAGAATCAATGATCATCAATTCATCATCATTGATTATTTGTATAAAAATGTACAAACATTTTCAAAAAAATATATGTCCATTATTACTGTAAATGTCGAAAATGTCCATAGATTTATCGAAAAGTTATGAGATTAGATATCTTTTAAAGCCCAGTCAGGTATTTAAGTAGAAATCGATGATCATTTGACTAAAACTGGAAAAAATATTTCATAAAATAAATGTCAATTGTGTCAATATTTGTCGAAAATGTCCGGACATTTATCGAAAATGTCGGGCATTTATTGAAAATGACGGACACTTTGCAACACTAATCTAAGCACCTGCTAACACCCACTACTAACTGCATTGCTGTGCCCTCACAGGGTTCATGTTATGGACTTAACCTATATTGAAATATTATTATTATTGTTTTTTTTTTAATGTGTAAATTCCCGGCATATTCATATTTATTTTAGTTCTAGTTGTAAGATATTGCTGTGCCTGACAAGGCTCATGTTTTGGACTTTACTAGTATTTAAGACCCTTAATGTACAACATGAATTGCAATAAAATGATTTGATTTGATTTGATTTGATTAACCTTATAGGGGGCAAACGAGCAAACGTATCGCCTGATGGAAAGCGATGAATTAACCTTTTAATGTCACATCTTATGTACTACATGATAATGCAATAAAGAATTATGAATTATGAAATAGTATTGTATTTGTGTCGTGTCAGGCTGCGCGTTCGGCTGCGTGGGCGTGTACGCAGCGTATACGCTGCTGGTGACGCAGTGGCGCACGAAGTTCCGCGTGCACATGAACCGCGCGGAGAACGAGGCCGGCAACAAGGCCATCGACTCGCTCATCAACTACGAGACCGTCAAGGTGAGTTGTAGTTGATCTGACACACCCAGGAATTGCAGAGGGCTTTCATAAGCTCCCCGATAGGATGCATAAGAGCTTATACAGCTCTTAAAACTCAAGTTTAAGCTAAACTATTGATACAAAGATATCAAAGCTCGAAGAAAAATTTAAATGAGTTACTTGGGGGACGATGCCGGGAATCTAACCCGGTTATTCACAACTTACCGCACTACTTTACAGCAGTGAACGAGCAAGCGAGAGGGGGCGCTGTTATTTTTATAAATTAATGAAACATGTATTGTCTCATTTTCGGTACACACCACAATTCACATGTGAATTAACGTATTCACATAGAGGTCGCTAAGGTGTAAAAACCTTTTAAATAAACAATGCAAAGATCGACACACGAAGCATAAGGAAAAATTCGAAAGGTTGGTTGGAGTTCGGGTAGCGAAGTGCTTAACGCACTGGACCGGCAGTCCAGAGGTACCGTGAAAAAAATATGTGAACTCGCCTCTGTTGATTCCATCCTTCCTTATCATCCTTTATACAATTCATGCGTCTTATCTTGCCTTTTCCCTGTTCTACTCTTAGTGGTCTAATTTCCTAATATGAATTTTAAATCTTCGTTCCAGTACTTCAATAACGAAAAATACGAGCTACAGAAATACGACCAAAGCCTCCAGAAGTACGAGTCGGCGTCGCTGATGACCGCCTCCAGCCTGGCGGCGCTTAACTTCGGCCAGCACGCCATCTTCAGCGGCGGGCTCAGCATCATCATGATCCTGGCTGCCAACGAGATCGCTAAAGGTAGGAACGTGATGGTGGTGGTGGTGATGTTATGTGGTTGTGATAATTTTTCTATCTCCTTCTTATAACTTGGGACCCTTCAAACGAAGCGTGAAGAAGCATCTCTCGGGCCAGCATGGCAGTGTCAACTGACTTGGCACCGTTGGTTCCTCGTCAGTTGCCATTGCGACTTGGGCTCCCCTTTTTGCTTACCATCAGGCGAAGTGGAGCCACTATGTTGTGCCGTTATAAAAAAAAAAAAATATCTCTTTATGTCATATTTATGTGCAACTAAGACACCAACTAGTTGTTGCAATGCGTCTGAAGCAGCCCTGTGCGTCTTACACGCACACATTGACACTGACATTCAAGTTCAGTTTTTAGTAGGCAGTGTCCGCCCTGTGGCACTAGTCCCACCAAGGGCGAGGAAGATAATTGTCGACTATTTTGCTCGCTCAAGAAACGAACAAAAGATATAGCCCCCGTGTCGGTAAAGAGACATATATTAATAGTTGATCGCTGGTTGTTCCCGCTGCCGGCGACTACTCTCTCTTCACTAGTTGTCAGTTGATGCCAGCGATAAAAGATAGAACGCACTCAGCGGTACTCTCTCAGCGGTCAGAACTCACGCTGAGAGACTAACCAGCGGCCATTTTACTGTAGTTGTCATTCATAGTTACTTGAAACAGACGTCTAATACATGTCTGCATGCTCGGCCGCCCCGCCCGAGCGAGTGGTGCGAGTAATCGCCCGTCGTACTCCAACACTCGCTTATAGCCGAGCGACAAAACTATTGGAACTACACACTCGCTTCTCGCTGCTCGGCAACTCGTTACTAGTTTATAGTTCTAATCGCTTCTCGCTCATCGTCGGCGGTGGGACCAGTGCCTCACAAGATACGACATAACATTATGCCACGATGCGACGTGATATTGTAAACTGTAGGTATTTTAATTGAATCTTGGTACATCAAGATAAAGTTGATTTTAAAGTTGGTACTTAAGGCACGAAATTATTTTCATCCTGTCTGAACTGACCTTCAATCACCCATGGATTCAAATGTCTGTACATCCTCGCTAAAAGTAGATCGTCAACTTCAGCGCGACTATCGTTGCCGATAAGATTCCCAATGTTGCGGCTATTGCTTTCGCCTAACCACAGTATAATAAAGAGTACTAACGTACAGTATGGACACTCCCTGCCTCCCGCCGAAAGTGCCGCCCACCCGCGCTCGGTTACCTCGCAGTTACCGGCTGGCAGGGACGCGATGACGCGGTGCGCAGAGCGGAGGCCACGTATAATATTCAAATATTAAACAATAGTTATTTGTTATGCAAGGCTGCAAAGTTATTATTTGGCGCGAGTGTTGAAATTGAAAGCTGAGCGAGCGAAGGAATCTAAGATTGAACCATGAGCGAAGCGAATGGTTCAAAGATAGATTCCTGAGCGTAGCGAAGCTTTCAAGACACGAGAAGCTAAATAATTTTGCAGCCATGCGGAACACACAACTTTTCACCTCACTACAGCGAGGAAAATGGAAGTTCAAGAAAAACAATTAACACATAAAAATAATCATATTTAATTTTGCCTTCTATTTAACACATCTAATTTAAAACATTAACACACTCAAATCCAAACCAAATAAATACGAGAGAAGCACATACATATTAAAAATATGGCCGTAGTTTGTATTATCGTCGTGTATATTTTATCGTTGAGTTTTTCTTAAGCACTGTTATATTATATTTGTATTTGAAACTACTTGACACATTCGTTGTAAATGTGGGAGAATGGCATTCTGGGAAGGATTACTTGGCCACTCGGAAGTATTTTCCATAACACTTGCTTTGGAAGTTATTTGACGATGGGATCCGCACAAGATTATTTCGGCTTTATCTTCTTTAAAAACGCCAATAGTTTCGGTAAATTACTTATCGTCTCCAAATATTTATAACAAATCCTTATTCGTTTTAATGCAGGCTTTTAGCATTAAATAAATACTCCAAATTGGGGTTAACTTTCTTGTTTTCCACATTTCTATAAAGTAAGACAACAGTATTGTATTCTCCACAGAACCAATTTACGTTGTTTACGTGAATTGTGAAAACTTCCAACTTTTTAATTATTATTTTTTTCTCGGGTGCGTTCAGAAAATTACACTCTTATGTTCCAACTTTTATAACAAATAAATATTAAAATTTGTGATGTATTTAATATATTTACTAGTCAAAATATGTAAATGAAACTGAAATACTTACTTACTATTAATATATATATAAACATATTCAACATAAAATAAAGTGTAGAAAAAATAAAAACTTAAAAAAGGTTTCTGGACGTGATATTGTAGGTGTTTTTTTTTTAAAGAAGTATTCAAACGTACATATGATTTTAGCCGGCCTGACCAGATCGCCCTTTATTAGCGTGCGTTGATTGGTTATTCGAAGATTTATCGACTGATGAAATCAGTCACGCGTTGAAGGAGTCTTAAATATAAAAAAGTTACATGCACCACAGAGAATCAAAATCGTCGTGTTCGAAATTCAAATGACTTTTGCACGCTAGCGGATAAAATAGACTTTTGCACGCAGATTTCGCCCTATAAACGGAGGTTTTCCGAGCGAGTGAGGTGAAAATACTTTTGTAATGGGCGTGTGTTGTGCTGTGTACGGTTGTTTAAGCTCTATAAACAACAAAAATTAAAGAAAGTTCTACAGATTCCCATTGGATGAATCAATACCCAGTTATTTTCAAAGTGTTTTACGTTTTAGTAGAAAACCAACTTACAATAGGTAGTTATGTTTAGTTTTTTTTTTGCCCTATCCGTTTTCGACCTAAACCTATCAGATCACACTGAAAACAACACAATATATAGGTATATGAACAAAAAAACATGTTTTCAACTTACGTAATATTTTGGTGGCCTGAATTTCCTTACAAAAATTTAGTTACTTCGTTAATACTGATTCAAAATAGGAAACTATTTGTATAAATCGAGCTTAGATACCCACCTTACAGCGTAATATGATTCTTATTTCTTCCTAATTCGCGCAATGAGTTTTTTTTTAGTCATTGAGGTTATCGAATTTGAACGCGGGCGGAATTAGAAATCGTAGTTTTACATTAGTTTAATTATAAGCACTAAGCACACAAAATTAATTCGACGCCGCTATTACAAGGTCATCTCATATTGCTGCACATTGTGTTTCCGACTCGTGCGTTCAAAATGGCGGCAACCCTAGCATGTCTTATCTCACTCACACAAGCATGGTACGCGTTCACCTACACGAGCTTAGACTGTTTGCGTAGCAACGCGTTTCTTTCATACATTTGATCGCCATTGTCCGAGGTGTGGCCTAACTCACTTTTGGTCCCACGTTGGGCGCCAAATGTGATATTCAGAAAGACGATAAACAACAGAATGTGACGATGTCGTGAAACTCACCTCCAGTAGCGTCACCATGCTGCTTACTGCCATGACATTACTAAGTTTGTCTCGACTATAATTGACATGATTGCCATGTTGTCGTCCGCTATAACACATTGAGCCTCAAGTTGGGCGCCAAAGTTGTAACTTTATTGATTTAAAAACTGACACGATTTTCACGTATTATTATAACAAAACAGGACTTAATCGCGTCGTGCGTTGCATGGTCTCGCAGGGACTCGAGTCTCTTCGGTTTCGTTAACTTTGCACCTCATTTGTATGTGGCGCCATACATACCAGGTGCAACCTTAACCCGGCCAGTTAAGATGGGAAGTGTTTGTACGAAACCCTCGTTCGACTCGCACTTGGCCGGTTTTTATAAACGCTGACCGTGACAAGGGTGGTTAACGAGGAATTACAAACGAGTGTCTATTAGAAGCCCGAAGGCGCGCCTAGGCGAGGGCTTTAATGACACGAGTTTGGAATTCCTTTACCACCAGAGTCACGTACGACGTTTTTCATCACACTGTGGAGGAAATAAAACAAAAGTAGTAGTGAGTGAATACTAAAATTACTTACCGCCCTAGGGCGTAATATACGACTTATTGCCCTAGGGCGTAAAACCTTGTTTACGAGCAAGTGTGATGAAAAAAGATTACAATGTTCCGCAGGCAACATGACGGTGGGCGACCTGGTGATGGTGAACGGGCTGCTGTTCCAGCTGTCCATCCCGCTCGGCTTCCTGGGCTCCGTGTACCGCGAGGTGCGGCAGGCGCTCGTGGACATGCAGACCATGTTCACGCTGATGACCGTCGAGTCCCGGGTGAAGGTATACCTGTTCCAGCTGTCCATCCCGCTCGGCTTCCTGGCTCCGTGTACCGCGAGGTGCGGCAGGCGCTCGTGGACATGCAGACCATGTTCACGCTGATGACCGTCGAGTCCCGGGTGAAGGTATACCTGTTCCAGCTGTCCATCCCGCTCGGCTTCCTGGCTCCGTGTACCGCGAGGTGCGGCAGGCGCTCGTGGACATGCAGACCATGTTCACGCTGATGACCGTCGAGTCCCGGGTGAAGGTATACCTGTTCCAGCTGTCCATCCCGCTCGGCTTCCTGGCTCCGTGTACCGCGAGGTGCGGCAGGCGCTCGTGGACATGCAGACCATGTTCACGCTCATGACCGTCGAGTCCCGGGTGAAGGTATACCTGCACCTCTGGCACGACTTGGCTTCGCGACATGGCATCGCCCGTCACTCTCTCACAGTCCTGTGAAGATAGAGACAGGTAATGTGTCTCGCGCGAGAATGAGTCGCGAGTCACAGTTGTGCTAGAGGTGCTACTCTTTCGAGAATACTCTTTAGAGAAATAAAGACTAGAATTATTATAAACCTCTGTACAAATATACCACTTTTTAGGGTGCCGTACCTCAAAAGGATAAAACGGAAACCTTATAAGATCGCTTTGTTGTCCCTCCGTCTGTCTGTCAAGACCCTTTATCTCGGGAAATTAAAATTATAATACTCAGGTCTACAGTCCCTTGAAGCTGTGAAAAAATCAAAGTTATAAGTTAACGTAAAAAAAGGTACGGTCGTTTATGCCGCAAAACATTAAACACTCAAGGGAATCAAGGAGAACTATGAAATTGACATGTAATATTTAATTTCATATTTTTATGTGAAGTACGTAAAACAGTTTTCGAACGGTAAAGTAAAGTTTCTCGGTCAGTACAGTGTATCTTTTCGTTAGAGCAATATGCAGAGATTTTATAGTTCGTGCGGAACCCTCAGTGCGCGAGCCTGACTCGCACTTGACCTTGTTATGTCACAACACCAAGTGCTTTGTCTTTTTGTGGTATGTGACGGGATAGTAACGTCACATGCCCTTGGTCATCACACGACATTCAATAGAATATACATAATTACGTAGCAATCCTAATGTCAACCTACGACAACCCTTTGTATTACTGTAAATGTCACGGACCTATTAAAGGTTACGTGACGCTCGGAAACACTATAAAAAGCCTGTATTTTTCCCAATAAATGTTCAGTTCACCTCCGACAATCCTAGTATTATTTACTACCCAGCACCGACCTTTACATGGCGATCCTGCCAGGCATGCATTACTACTGTGATTTATTATTATTGCAAATTTTAATTTCTTTTTATGTAATTTTGAATGTAAAAGAGCTCTGGTAGCCTACTTGCAGAATAAAGTTTCGAATTTTGAACTTTGACACCTAAATGAGTCTTGTTTACAGGAGAAAGTGTCTGCGCCCGCGCTGAAAGTGGACCAGAAGACGGGCACGATCGAGTTCAAGGACGTCAGCTTCAAGTACATCAACGGGAAGCCGATCTTCAACAACCTGAGCTTCACCATCCCCGCCGGCAAGAAGATCGGCATCGTCGGCGGCTCCGGCAGCGGGTGAGGCTTCTACCTTTGTGCTTCAGTATCCATTAAGTTCAAGGACGTGAGCTTCAAGTACATCAACGGGAAGCCGATCTTCAACAACCTGAGCTTCACCATCCCCGCCGGCAAGAAGATCGGCATCGTCGGCGGCTCCGGCAGCGGGTGAGGCTTCTACCTTTGTGCTTCAGTATCCATTAAGTTCAAGGACGTGAGCTTCAAGTACATCAACGGGAAGCCGATCTTCAACAACCTGAGCTTCACCATCCCCGCCGGCAAGAAGATCGGCATCGTCGGCGGCTCCGGCAGCGGGTGAGGCTTCTTCCTTCGTGCTTCAGTATCCATTAACGATATTAATAGCTTAAGTGTCGGTCAGGCTCGGGGATAGTGGCGCTGCAAATAGCTTTCATGGTGACATAAGATTAACAATATATGTACAACACAATAATAAATAAGTAAATATAAATAAATATAACGGACAACCTCACACAAATCGATCTAGTCCCAAATTAATAATACAATTGGGCAAGTGCGAGTCCGACTCGCGCATGAAGGGTTCCGTACCATAATCTATAACAAGTTTCTTGTATGGGAGCCCCCCTTAAATATTTATTTTATTTTTAGTATTTGTTGTTATAGCGGCAATAGAAATACATCATCTGTAAAAACCTCAACTGTCTAGCTATCGCCTTTCTTGAGATGAGATACAGCCTGGTGACAGACGGACGGACGGACGGACGGACGGACGGACAGCGAAGTCTCAGTAATAGGGTCCCGTTTTTACCCTTTGGGTACGGAACCCTAAAAAGGGTTAAACTAAGTTATAAATCAAATGTTTACATAACTAAAATAAATTAAAAAAGGTGTGAAAAATTGTGCCGGAAGCATTTCCTCGCTGAATCGCAATGCTGATGCGTTGTGCTAGGAAGCGGCCAGCTCGACTGAAACTTGACTTTCATCACTGTGGATAGTTTTGGCTTTATTATGCAAAAAATTACTTGAACTTTGCGGAATATTTAGTCCTGTTTTCTACTCGTTTACTTCAGTGATATTCACTGACTTTCCACGTCACTTACCAAAAATTTGTCGTTGCCTGTTAAATAAATTAGTGCCACTAAAAATCCGCAACATGGCGTGAGTTATAAACCCCCGGTTGGGATATACTCATAACATAACCATTCAACATTTTTTGGTTGGTTAAAATCGCAATAATAGCCATATTATGACAAATATATTATTAATTTCAACAAAGTTTTTAAAGTGAAGAATACTTTTTCTGTGAGTTCTGCAAAAAACCTGGCTATTTCATGCTTTCATTGCGTGCAGTCGAAAAAAGCAAAAAAAGGAAAAAACTGTTTTCTGCTTGAAATTTGTCAAATTGGAGTTAAAAAAAACTATCAATGTAAAATACATATACTTAACATTGATAATATGTCAAGAAACATGTTTGATCATAGAAAAAAATATCTAAAACAATCAGCATTTTTGAACGGATAAGGACTTAAGGAGTCTTAACGTCTCATCCGGTCAGTACCTGTTCGCTTAGGATTTTATGAATAAAAGATTGGTCCCTAATTTTGTCAGTACTGTCTGATCTGCTAGTATGCTTCAAGGGATGTCATACATGTCTGACTCTGCCAGTACACCTACTCTACTTCCCCATTAAGAGGCCTTATTCCTTTTAAAATGCTGATTGCTTTCGTAATTTTGCTCTATGATCAAACATGTTTCTTAACATTTTATTGATGTTACAGTCGAGTTCATTTACATCTACACACTTACGAGAACAAAAATATCTGAACACGACTTTATGCTCCTGACAATAGGGTCGTGTTCAGATATTTTTGTTCTCGTAAGTGTGTAGATGTAAATGAACTCGACTGTACTACCTAGAACAGGGCTACTGGGATGTATTGGTATATATTTGAAACCTACAGTTTGAATTTTTCATTGATAATTTTTGTTTCAAAAACTACTCGAATTTGACAAGATTCACGCGGAAAATTAGTTTTTTCAACTTATTTTCGACTGCACGCAATAAAAGCATGATATAGCTATGTTACTACCTAGAACTCGGGGAAAAGTATTATTCACTTCCAAAAGTTGGTTGAAATTATCAATATATTTGTCATAATATGAAAAAAAAATTTTTTAAAAGGAATAAGGCCTCTTAAGTTAAAAATAATCGTTGCAGGAAGTCGACGATGGTTCGTCTACTGTTCCGGTTCTTCGAGCCGCAGTCGGGAGAGATCCTGATCAACGGACAGAACATCCGGGACGTGGACCTGGTCAGCCTGAGGAGGGCGGTCGCCATCGTACCGCAGGTTAGCTGCAAACCTCCACCACCAAACATGGGACTTTCTACTATTATGTTACAACAGAAATTAAAAAGTGACAATACTGTAACGTCTTCTTAGATTGATTAGAACGGGACGACACTACAGTATTGCCACTTTTTAATTTCCACTTTTTTATGTCGTACTGTACTCGCGTGATGGGTAACGCAGAAGAGACTTGCGACAGAAATGATAATAGTACATTACTGCAGACGCCTGGAAATAAGGGCTTGCCGGCTGAGTCGGTATAGACGGATAGTGATACGAAGCCGGCAAGCCTATTTCACGGCTAAGGCATGTATAGTGCTTTTCTCAAACATATGCAATTAAATAAAAAAAAAAACACTCAAAAAAGCATAATTCAGCTGTTCAGCCAGTTCATGAACACAGACGCCATGTTTAAAAAAAAGTATTTTTGTTTTTCCTTCCATTCCCTCCATATTTTTTTTCTTTCAGAATTCGTCCACGTGTGTAGTGTTCGAATATTAGGGCCATTATACACAACCTGATAATAAGAATCTTAATTTCTATAATAAATAAAATAAAGGCAAAGGATTTTTAATATTGTCTATGGTCTCTGGTGACTTATATATATAGACAGTATTTTAAAGTTATTCATCAACACATTGAATCATACAGATTTGTATTCTTAATATCAGTTCGTGTGTAATAGGCCTTAACGCGGATATTGTTGGTCCGATACCCATTCAGCCACTAGAAGAAAAATTAAAAAATATATTTAGCTGTTTAGCCTGTTCATGAACACGACGCCATGTAGACATTAAAATTAAAAAAAAATTACTTCCCGGCCTAGGCCTTCAATTTTGTATGAAATTCCTTTACAGTTTTCTCGAATTGTTCCGCCCGAAACTTGACACTTCAAAGCCTGTTTTCACGCACGTTATGACGATATTTCATTGAATGTTTGAGAAAAAGCAATGTCTCCACAGGACTGCGTGCTGTTCCACGACACGATATTCCACAACCTGCACTACGGCGACCTGTCGCGGCCGCACGAGGAGGTGTACAAGGCGTCGCAGATGGCGGAACTGCACGAGGCCGTCAAAACCTGGCCCAAGGTATAAAAAAAAAAAAAAAATAATAATAATAATAATAATTCTTCTTTCCCACCTTGCCTATCTTTTCTTCCTTCTAGCATCATGAAGTTACGATCGAGAAGTTTACGACCAGGGCCGCTGCCCGAGGGTGATCGTCGGGGCGCACCTGGAGCCGTTGCTGGGTGCCACAGCATGCGAACCAACGGCGATGCGGAGTTGAGCAGGCGGGCTCCCATCGAACAATTTGTTACAGCCGAAGTCGAGTCGCTACCCGAGGGCGAGCGTCGGGGCGCATCTGGAGCCGTTGCTGGATGCTACAGCATGCGGACCAACGGCGATGTGGAGTTGAACAGGCGGGCTCCCATCGAACAATGTACTACAGCCGATAACACCGCAGCACATGAGCCCTCTCCATCTACCTCGTTGATTTCTTCAATTCCTTCGTCGCCAGTATCCTTATTTTCTTCAGTTCCGTCGTCGCCAGCTTCCTACTTAAACTTTTTAGAGTCGAATGCATCGTCGGTGCCAACATCACCATCAGTTTCTTCTCATACAGCCGAGGACGTTGTACAGGAGGCAAGCACTGCCAACAAACCTGTACCCGCCAAGGTTGATAAACATGTGCGCAAGAAATGGTCTCGTGAAATGAACATTTTCATTTTGCGCACATACTTTAGAATCACTGTTCTCGAAACTTCAACAAATAATTATCTTTCTCAATTACATGCTGAATTTAGTCAAAAATTCCCGACATTCGAGGCTAGTAAACAACGTTTAGGCGATCAACGTAGGGCAATAGTGCGAAGAAAACTATTATCAGAAACAGACATTGTAGAAATCAAGAAATTAGCAGAAAATGACCTACAAAATTCAACCTCATCATCCCAACAAATGGCCACACAAAATAATAGTCAAAGACTGAGCTGGACAAATGACATTAACGAGACCATAATGAGAGAGTACTATAGGATAACACAACTTGAAACAAATACAACAGCATACAGAAAGCCATTACACCAAATAGTCATCGCAAAGCACCCTCAATTTTCACATGTCTCTGAACAACGAGTGGCCGATCAAAGACGGGTTATAATCAATAATAAATACATTAGTGAGGAAAGATTGCAAGAATTAAGACATGAGGTTTCACGTGAGATAACAATGAATAATAATATAACTCACAGCACAGATCGCCAGTCCCCCTCTAACAGCTTATCAGAAACTTTAGCTACAGAACAAACCAACGACTTATTTACAGCAGATATTAATCCCGAAAGTAATTCTGATAGTCAACCGAATGATTTAAGCTATACTGAAAACGAACCACAATTAAATTATCCCCCAATAACTATACAAGAGGAAATTGAACAAACTTTCCTAGTAGCAATGGAACGTTTTAATAATTCTGACCCCACTACTAGACCCTCCATACCCAAGCAGAAACCATCTAAGAAACTTGTTTCCATTGTCCATTTTATTAATAGCGTTATACTCCCGAAATATCTCGCGCAGGATTCAAATTTTACAAGCACCCAAACTGCCCTTTACTGCGCTGTTTTTGCAGCTGTTACTCAAAATGGTTCTAAGATAGGAGACACATATTACACTCAGCATAACAATAGTCAACTCCCAAACTGGCAAAAAAGGTTACAAGACAGAATTACAGATCTTAGAGCTAAAATAGGTAGACTGACAGAATATATCAACGGTAACACTTCCCCAAGACTTACACGACTCGTAAATGCAATTAAAAAACAACATAAGCTACATTCACGACATGAAAATGAGAACACACAGTTAACCCATTTCCTTGACACACTCAAACAAAAACTTAGCGCACTCACAAGTAGACTCCGTAGATATAAGCTCACTACACTACGTAAAACACAGAATAAACAATTTGCCAATAACGAAAAAGTATTCTATAGAACACTACACTCCTCCCACTGTATTAACGGTCAACCGGTGCAAGCCTCCAACAACAATTCCGTATCCCCTACTTCAGAAGGCCTGCACCATTTTTGGTCTGGAATATGGTCTAACCCAGTAGAACATAGGAGCGCCGAATGGATTGAGACTGACAAAGAGTCACTCAATTCCGTCTCTGAAATGCAATTTGACGAAATTAGTCTTGACTTACTCCAATCTGTTATAGCTAAAATTCATAATTGGAAAGCCACCGGTTCCGATAAAATTCACAATTACTGGTTTAAAAAATTCACTTATCTACATCCAATTCTACTGAGACACATTAATGAATTTATACAGACACCTGACACTTTACCGCACTACATTACTCAAGGAACGACATATATGATACCTAAGGACGATACCGACAGAAAAAATCCGGCCAAATATAGACCTATTACATGCCTACAAAATATATACAAAATAATAACATCTTGCATCAGTAAAATTATCTACAAACACATAAACACCCATAATATATTATCCGAGCAACAGAAAGGGTGCCGCCCTAATAGTCAAGGCTGCAAAGAGCAGTTGACAATAGACGCCGTTATTTCTAAACAAGCATTGAATAACAAAAGAAATATTTATACCATGTACATTGATTATAAAAAGGCTTTCGACTCAGTACCCCACACATGGTTAATATACATCCTGAAACATTACAAAATTCATCCTACTATCATACAATTCCTACATAACACAATGCAACATTGGTGTACAGTTCTTAAGGTACTAAATAATAATACACAAATAGAAACTCAAGCAATAAGTATACGCAGAGGGATTTTCCAAGGAGATTCTCTCAGTCCTTTATGGTTCTGTCTTGCGCTCAATCCACTTTCGAATTTATTAAATAATAGCAAGGCTGGGTTCAAACTAAATTTTGATAAGACATCTCATACAATAACACATCTGATGTATATGGATGACATTAAACTTTATAGCAATAGCTTAGTACACATTAACAGACTCGCAGATATTACCCAATCCTTTTCAACAGATATACACATGGAGTTTGGTATAGATAAGTGCAAAATCCAGTCGATCCGGAGAGGTAAACTAGAACACCATACGTACATGCTAGAAAACGGAGAACAAATAGATCCTGTTGATGAAGAATGTGGATACAAGTATCTCGGCTATCAACAAACACGGCAAATCCATCATAAAACCACAAAAACTACCCTAAGACAAAAATTTACAACTAGGCTACACAAGATTCTTAACACTCACCTCAACGCACGCAACACAATAAAGGCAATAAATGCTTATGCAATTCCTATACTGACTTACTCATTCGGTATTATACAGTGGTCACAAACAGACTTAACTAATTTACAAAGAATTATAAACACATTAATGACCAAATACCGTAAACATCACCCACGAAGTTGCAGCCAGAGACTTACTCTACCAAAATCAGAAGGCGGCAGAGGCTTAATAGACATCAAGAATCTTCACAATAAACAGGTAAGCTCTCTTAGAAAATATTTTCACGACCAAACACCCCGTTCTCAACTACATAAGGCCATCGTAGAGTCCGATAAAAAATACACTCCGCTCAATCTCAAAGACCTCAAAAAACAGAAATCTGAAACAATAACCCAACCTCAACAAAAACTACAGGCGTGGATCCAAAAGGCACTTCATGGCAGACACCGACTTGACTTGATCAACCCCAACGTCGACAAAATAGCTTCCAACATGTGGCTTAAGAATGGTGAGTTATTCCCAGAAACTGAAGGATTTATGCTAGCCATACAAGATCAAATAATAGATACAAGAAACTATAGAAAACATATTATCCGGGACCAAAGCTTATTAACAGATCTATGCCGACACTGCCATGCAGCCTCAGAAACAATACAGCACATAACAGGAGCATGCCGATCCATAGCCCAGACTGACTATAAGCACCGACATGACCAAGTTGCCTCCATTATACACCAATACCTTGCAGTTAAACATCAGCTCATCAAAAACACGACATCTTATTATAAATACGAACCACAAGTTGTCATAGAGTCAGCGGAACACAAACTTTACTGGGACAGAACTATTATCACAGATAAAACCATTCATTACAATAGACCAGACATTACCCTACTTGACAAACTTTCAAAAACCGTGTATCTCATTGACATAGCCATCCCCAATACCCACAACCTTGCATCCACGCATACAGAAAAGATAACCAAATACACTGACCTTTCGATTGAAATTAAATCTCAGTGGCGAGTAAGTACCGTAAAAACAGTGCCAATTATTGTCTCGACTACAGGAGTTATTCCCAACAACCTACACGACAGCCTCAAAATCATAGGTATCCACCCACTCACTTTTATTGCCCTCCAAAAGGCAGCTATTTTAAATACCTGCAGAATCGTGCGTAAATTCCTAGCTTTAGATGAGTAATAACACCAAATATCAACCTCGAAAATGCCATATCCGTTTGGCCAAAAGCCCGCGGATACGGTAATAAAGTTACCTCCAGTTGGAGAGAATAAAACAAAAAGCAAATAAATAATAATAATAATAATAATAATTGATATAGCAGTCCCTAACACTATAGCAGTCCCTAACACACGCAACTTACAAACTACAATAGCTGAAAAACTTACTAAATACACTGAACTTAAAGACGAAATATCCCGACTTTGGCACCTACAAAAAGTCACCATAGTACCAATAGTCCTGTCTGCCACCGGTGTCATACCGAAACAATTACACCAATCACTGAAGAGTCTAAATTTACCGCCATACACATATCACCTCCTCCAGAAAGCAGTTATTCTAAATACATGTCGAATAGTTAGAAAGTTTTTACAAACTGATCAGGATCATTTGTCAACTCCACCTTCCCCGATTACGCTAAGTTCTTCCGAACCAATCAATTAGTGCAGTCTTATACTGTAATATATACAATTACCTACTATGTACTTGGCTTAGGCCCGTGCATAGCAGTATACCGGTGAAAGCCGAGAAGAAACAATAACAAAAAACAAAATAATAATAATAATGGGCAGCTTGTGGCGAGCTGTTGGGGAGTGACGACCCCACGGACCCGAGATCTCCAGAGAGTCGGTCAGGGTCCTCGTCTCCGGTGTGCCTTCATCGGCCGGAGTGGAAACCCAAGAGGACCCGTAGGACTCTCAGCTCTGGCTTGCCTTCATTGGCCGTCCAGAGAGGAGCGTTAGAGCTTTATGCTCCAGGGGTGGAAGTGTTAAAGGGCATCACGCCGCGAGTAACTTCGGAGAAAGCGCAGCACACCTCTCGGCACCCCTGAGCCCTCACGCTCGTGTTGCTTCCGGCCGTCTGCACGATGGCATTACGGGGCCCACCTAGTGAGGGGCGAGTCACCACCCGCCAGAGGTAACAGTCACATTGATGGTTACGGCGGGTGACATTTTTCATTTGCAATAGCCCAAAGAAATAGTCCATCCAAACTCCATTTTAATAGCCCGGTTTTTTCTTTTTCATACCAATGCAATAGTAAAATCACCTGCTGGGACCTGTTCATGGATGTATCATCTTATTGATATGATCAGGAACGGGTCCCAGCAGGGCTACAACCACAGCAAATTTCTCCAAGGGGCCTCTACGTGTTGGATCCATATCCCCACGCAAGCCTTCCAAAAGACCGGGACGTATGAGCCCGAGACTCTATGACGAGAAACAAATAATAATAATAATAAAAAAAAAAAAAAACATAGGTGAACATATCCTTTATCTGATTTTTTCTGAAGTTGTACACCCCACTTTTTTTTTCGATATTTTGGTTATTTTCTATTTTCTAAGAAGCGGTGGTAGCCTAGTGGTTAGGGCATGCGACTTTCAATCCGGAGGTCGCGGGTTCGAACCCGGCCCGTACCAATGAGTTTTTCGGAACTTATGTACGGAATGTCATTTGATATTTACCACTCGCTTTTCGGTGAAGGAAAACATCGTGAGGAAACCACCTAAGCCCAATAAGGCCTAGTTTCCCCTCTGGGTTGGAAGGTCAGATGGCAGTCGCTTGCGTAAAAACTAGTGCCTACGCCCAAGGGCGTCGCCAGCCGAAGGTCCAGGGGGGGGCAGGGCAAGTTGACATATATGCAGGGTGGGGAAAAGGAATTGTTGTAAAGTCATGCTAGAGGATAGGAAGCTTCACCAAGCACGTAAATAAGGTACTTGCGCCAAAGATGGCCCTGTTCCTAGTGTTCCTAAGGTAGCCCACTTCAAAATTTTATAGTTATAAGGAAGTTTGAAGGAATTCAAATTTCGCCCCCATGTTCGGTAAGTACCGTAGGACTATATATATGGTACGGCTATCTTTGTGTTGGGCCATCTTAGGAACAGGGCCGTCTGGCGCAAGTACCTTATAGAAAGTGTATTTCGGCTTATAGTCATAAATGTCATTAAAAATGAGATGGAAACGCGAGCGCAAAAGTTTTGGGAGGACGGTGCAAAACGTAGTTAGTCAGTCGTAAATCGCGAGCGGAGCGAGCGCGAAAATTTTGGAGGTATACGGTTCATGAATGTGATGAAAACGCGAGCGTAGCGAGCGCGAAATTTTTTGAGAGGAAGGGCCAAAATAAAACCAGATGAAAGCGCGAGCACAGCGAGCGCGAAATTTTTTGAGAGGAAGGGTCAAAACAAAACCAGATGAAAGCGCGAGCACAGCGAGCGCGAATTTTATTAAGAGGAAGGGTCAAAACAAAACCAGATGAAGGCGCGAGCACAGCGAGCGCGAAATTTTTTGAGAGGAAGGGTCAAAACAAAACCAGATGAAAGCGCGAGCACAGCGAGCGCGAAATTTTCTGAGAGGAAGGGTCAAAACAAAAGTAGATGAAAGCGCGAGCACAGCGAGCGCGAATTTTATTAAGAGGAAGGGTCAAAACAAAATCAGATACGAGTATAAAGCGCGAGCGCAGTGAGCGCGAAATTTTTCGTAACCATAACATAAGTTGACAGACAATAATTCAATACATTTTGATGCAAGTGCAGAATTATCACGAAGCAACGGACCGAGAGATCTTGCAACGAGCCGAAAATCTGCTGAACGCGACACGAGTAAAGACTCGAGGCTGCCCAGTAGACCTGGTCTACGTTTGTCGATTCAGTTTTGTTTTTTTTTTTCAAAATGGCGTTAATATTGGGGCTGGAAACGTAAAATATACCAATTTTAGAACAAACTCTGGTCTTCAGCTGAGCGCCACTTGAGTAGTTCTATTTTTTTTTGTACCAATGTTATACATATTATATGCACAATTCTTCTTCTTCTTCGGTACACTCTACATATAGTCTGTACACTCTACCTGTCGGTGAGACACGTCGCCACTCGTTTCGTAGTCACTTTTCATGACCTTTACTGACGGTAGCCGATTCACTGGCGATCTCATCAACGATCTCCCTCTAGCCCCTGACTGGACTTCTAGTCTCCTAATTACATCCATTTTGTGGAGGAGTTGGAATGGATTGGAAATTATTACTTACTGAATTCATTTGAGTTTTGATGTGCAAGTATGATCCATCAGACAAGTCACGTGACTGGACATATTTTTGGATCTCTAGGGGGGGGCAGCTGCCCCCCCTGCCCCCCCTTGGCGACGCCCATGCCTACGCCACATCTTGGGATTTAGGCAGCCGACCCTGATTGAGAATTCATTCTCAAAAAATGGGACAAAGGCTAGGAGGATGATTTTGGTTATTTTCTACTCAGAATCACGAGCTCTTTTCATCTAATTAGGAGAAAAAAGCTGTCCCAAGTTTTTCGTTCCATTCCGTTACCATTTCCATAATAACCTACTACAGCGGTAGGTAACGGAATGGAAAAACAAAAAATGTATGAATATTTTAGGACAGTTTCTTTCTCCTTATTAGATCGAAAGAGCTCGTGATTCTGAGTAGAAAATACCCAAAATATTGAAAATTAAAAAAAAAGTGGGGTGTACAACTTTAGAAAAAATGGCCCATTTACTTCAGTTTATTTTTCTATGGGTTATACAGTTAGGCACAGTCAGGCAGTGGGCGCCACATTGCTCGTAGAATCGATGGCCGTTGGGGCAGAAAGGTTCTTGAGTGGCGACCGCGGACCGGAAGACGCAGCGTTGGAAGGCCCCCAACAAGGTGGACCGACGATCTGGTTAAGATCGCGGGTAGAAATTGGATGAGGGCGGCGCAAGATCGATCGTTGGGGAGGCCTTTGTCCAGCAGTGGACGTCTATCGGCTGATATGATGATGATGATTATACAGTTACTAACTCTTATATAAAGACATACATTTCTTGAGCCTTGTAAAAGTATAGTATGCTACCCAAAAACGCTCTGAATGCTTTTTTGGCAACTTACAACATCGTTAGCACTGTTAACTGACGCCTGTCACATGTTATCGTATTTACTTTTCACTTTTAATTTCTAGTTTTTACTTTTTACCTTTCACTTTTTTATTTTTTACCTTCTTATCTCACTTTTACTTGACTGCTGTCGTAAATAAAGTATTCGCTACGCTCACATCGTAACCTATGCCACTCGCTTTTTTTACCCGCCTTATACAACAATTGCATAAAATACTATTTACTACAACAGTTCTTGTTTGTAGAGTATTAGGGTAAATAGTCATATGTAGCTCAAAAAACTACAGTATTCGACTTTGATCCCTGACATGCGCCTATGAAAGCATTTTCGCGTGGCAAAGCAATAGTCACTTTCTGACTAGTATACGAGTGCGAGGGAGTCGAATTCTATATAATTTGCCACCATTACCTTTTAACTAACCTATATTCAACTTTATCACAATGAGCTCAACTTCTGTAATGGTCAACGTTAATAATCAACATCGTAAATTTAAGAGCTACGCTCTTGTGGGTGGAGCAATTTCCATGCAGCTCGTTCTTGCGCCTTCTCTTTGACAGCCCATTGTCCATGCAAGAGCTGCCCTCCTTGGTCTTCCTCCCTTCAATCTTTTCTTCTATTATATTGTTTATAAATTCGTCGTGCCACAGCAGTTGTCAAATTAATTTATTACATTATAATCTCTCTCTCTCTCTCTCTCTCTCTCTCTCTCTCTCTCTCTCTCTCTCTCTCTCTCTCTGCTCCCTCACGGCTGAGGATCGTGACTCCTTCTGATTCCGTCAACTAGTTGTCTCCATCGGTTACGTTCCGTTACTTGGTGGAGTACAGCACTGACTGATATGTCCAGCTCTTTAAGTATCTGGTCTGCCCACCTTTTGGGACTTCTGCTTCTAGGTCTTTTACCGATTGTGCCTGTTACCATCAGGCGGTCCAAATTATTCGTCTCTCTGCGTGCAACATGGCCAAAGTACCACACTATTTGTTGCAAGCAGGTTGATACGCGCTGTTTACATTATAATAACCAATGGTATAATGACGATGAAGATAGTGTAACGTTTATAATGTGTACAGGGTTATGAAACTCAAGTGGGCGAGCGCGGGCTGAAGCTCTCCGGTGGCGAGAAGCAGCGCGTCGCAATCGCTCGAGCGATCCTCAAGGACTCGCCGATCATCGTGTTCGACGAGGCCACCTCCAGCCTCGACTCGCTCACTGAACACGTGAGTATAGTACATTATGTCCGGCAGCGAGAGGCAGCGCGTCGCCATCGCTCGAGCGATCCTCAAGGACTCGCCGATCATCGTGTTCGACGAGGCCACCTCCAGCCTCGACTCGCTCACTGAACACGTGAGTATAGTACATTATGTCCGGCAGCGAGAGGCAGCGCGTCGCCATCGCTCGAGCGATCCTCAAGGACTCGCCGATCATCGTGTTCGACGAGGCCACCTCCAGCCTCGACTCGCTCACTGAACACGTGAGTATAGTACATTATGTCCGGCAGCGAGAGGCAGCGCGTCGCCATCGCTCGAGCGATCCTCAAGGACTCGCCGATCATCGTGTTCGACGAGGCCACCTCCAGCCTCGACTCGCTCACTGAACACGTGAGTATAGTACATTATGTCCGGCAGCGAGAGGCAGCGGGTCGCCATCGCTCGAGCGATCCTCAAGGACTCGCCGATCATCGTGTTCGACGAGGCCACCTCCAGCCTCGACTCGCTCACTGAACACGTGAGTATAGTACATTATGTCCGGCAGCGAGAGGCAGCGCGTCGCCATCGCTCGAGCGATCCTCAAGGACTCGCCGATCATCGTGTTCGACGAGGCCACCTCCAGCCTCGACTCGCTCACTGAACACGTGAGTATAGTACATTATGTCCGGCAGCGAGAGGCAGCGCGTCGCCATCGCTCGAGCGATCCTCAAGGACTCGCCGATCATCGTGTTCGACGAGGCCACCTCCAGCCTCGACTCGCTCACTGAACACGTGAGTATAGTACATTATGTCCGGCAGCGAGAGGCAGCGCGTCGCCATCGCTCGAGCGATCCTCAAGGACTCGCCGATCATCGTGTTCGACGAGGCCACCTCCAGCCTCGACTCGCTCACTGAACACGTGAGTATAGTACATTATGTCCGGCAGCGAGAGGCAGCGCGTCGCCATCGCTCGAGCGATCCTCAAGGACTCGCCGATCATCGTGTTCGACGAGGCCACCTCCAGCCTCGACTCGCTCACTGAACACGTGAGTATAGTACATTATGTCCGACAGCGAGAGGCAGCGGGTCGCCATCGCTCGAGCGATCCTCAAGGACTCGCCGATCATCGTGTTCGACGAGGCCACCTCCAGCCTCGACTCGCTCACTGAACACGTGAGTATAGTACATTATGTCCGGCAGCGAGAGACAGCGGGTCGCCATCGCTCGAGCGATCCTCAAGGACTCGCCGATCATCGTGTTCGACGAGGCCACCTCCAGCCTCGACTCGCTCACTGAACACGTGAGTATAGTACACTATGTCCGACAGCGAGAGACAGCGGGTCGCCATCGCTCGAGCGATCCTCAAGGACTCGCCGATCATCGTGTTCGACGAGGCCACCTCCAGCCTCGACTCGCTCACTGAACACGTGAGTATAGTACATTATGTCCGACAGCGAGAGACAGCGGGTCGCCATCGCTCGAGCGATCCTCAAGGACTCGCCGATCATCGTGTTCGACGAGGCCACCTCCAGCCTCGACTCGCTCACTGAACACGTGAGTATAGTACATTATGTCCGACAGCGAGAGACAGCGGGTCGCCATCGCTCGAGCGATCCTCAAGGACTCGCCGATCATCGTGTTCGACGAGGCCACCTCCAGCCTCGACTCGCTCACTGAACACGTGAGTATAGTACATTATGTCCGACAGCGAGAGGCAGCGGGTCGCCATCGCTCGAGCGATCCTCAAGGACTCGCCGATCATCGTGTTCGACGAGGCCACCTCCAGCCTCGACTCGCTCACTGAACACGTGAGTATAGTACATTATGTCCGGCAGCGAGAGGCAGCGGGTCGCCATCGCTCGAGCGATCCTCAAGGACTCGCCGATCATCGTGTTCGACGAGGCCACCTCCAGCCTCGACTCGCTCACTGAACACGTGAGTATAGTACATTATGTCCGACAGCGAGAGGCAGCGGGTCGCCATCGCTCGAGCGATCCTCAAGGACTCGCCGATCATCGTGTTCGACGAGGCCACCTCCAGCCTCGACTCGCTCACTGAACACGTGAGTATAGTACATTATGTCCGACAGCGAGAGACAGCGGGTCGCCATCGCTCGAGCGATCCTCAAGGACTCGCCGATCATCGTGTTCGACGAGGCCACCTCCAGCCTCGACTCGCTCACTGAACACGTGAGTATAGTACATTATGTCCGACAGCGAGAGGCAGCGGGTCGCCATCGCTCGAGCGATCCTCAAGGACTCGCCGATCATCGTGTTCGACGAGGCCACCTCCAGCCTCGACTCGCTCACTGAACACGTGAGTATAGTACATTATGTCCGACAGCGAGAGACAGCGGGTCGCCATCGCTCGAGCGATCCTCAAGGACTCGCCGATCATCGTGTTCGACGAGGCCACCTCCAGCCTCGACTCGCTCACTGAACACGTGAGTATAGTACATTATGTCCGGCAGCGAGAAGCAGCGCGTCGCCATCGCTCGAGCGATCCTCAAGGACTCGCCGATCATCGTGTTCGACGAGGCCACCTCCAGCCTCGACTCGCTCACTGAACACGTGAGTATAGTACATTATGTCCGGCAGCGAGAGGCAGCGGGTCGCCATCGCTCGAGCGATCCTCAAGGACTCGCCGATCATCGTGTTCGACGAGGCCACCTCCAGCCTCGACTCGCTCACTGAACACGTGAGTATAGTACATTATGTCCGACAGCGAGAGACAGCGGGTCGCCATCGCTCGAGCGATCCTCAAGGACTCGCCGATCATCGTGTTCGACGAGGCCACCTCCAGCCTCGACTCGCTCACTGAACACGTGAGTATAGTACATTATGTCCGACAGCGAGAGGCAGCGGGTCGCCATCGCTCGAGCGATCCTCAAGGACTCGCCGATCATCGTGTTCGACGAGGCCACCTCCAGCCTCGACTCGCTCACTGAACACGTGAGTATAGTACATTATGTCCGGCAGCGAGAGGCAGCGGGTCGCCATCGCTCGAGCGATCCTCAAGGACTCGCCGATCATCGTGTTCGACGAGGCCACCTCCAGCCTCGACTCGCTCACTGAACACGTGAGTATAGTACATTATGTCCGGCAGCGAGAGGCAGCGGGTCGCCATCGCTCGAGCGATCCTCAAGGACTCGCCGATCATCGTGTTCGACGAGGCCACCTCCAGCCTCGACTCGCTCACTGAACACGTGAGTATAGTACATTATGTCCGGCAGCGAGAGACAGCGGGTCGCCATCGCTCGAGCGATCCTCAAGGACTCGCCGATCATCGTGTTCGACGAGGCCACCTCCAGCCTCGACTCGCTCACTGAACACGTGAGTATAGTACATTATGTCCGGCAGCGAGAGGCAGCGGGTCGCCATCGCTCGAGCGATCCTCAAGGACTCGCCGATCATCGTGTTCGACGAGGCCACCTCCAGCCTCGACTCGCTCACTGAACACGTGAGTATAGTACATTATGTCCGGCAGCGAGAGGCAGCGGGTCGCCATCGCTCGAGCGATCCTCAAGGACTCGCCGATCATCGTGTTCGACGAGGCCACCTCCAGCCTCGACTCGCTCACTGAACACGTGAGTATAGTACATTATGTCCGACAGCGAGAGGCAGCGGGTCGCCATCGCTCGAGCGATCCTCAAGGACTCGCCGATCATCGTGTTCGACGAGGCCACCTCCAGCCTCGACTCGCTCACTGAACACGTGAGTATAGTACATTATGTCCGACAGCGAGAGGCAGCGAGTCGCCATCGCTCGAGCGATCCTCAAGGACTCGCCGATCATCGTGTTCGACGAGGCCACCTCCAGCCTCGACTCGCTCACTGAACACGTGAGTATAGTACATTATGTCCGACAGCGAGAGGCAGCGAATCGCCATCGCTCGAGCGATCCTCAAGGACTCGCCGATCATCGTGTTCGACGAGGCCACCTCCAGCCTCGACTCGCTCACTGAACACGTGAGTATAGTACATTATGTCCGGCAGCGAGAGACAGCGGGTCGCCATCGCTCGAGCGATCCTCAAGGACTCGCCGATCATCGTGTTCGACGAGGCCACCTCCAGCCTCGACTCGCTCACTGAACACGTGAGTATAGTACATTATGTCCGGCAGCGAGAGGCAGCGAGTCGCCATCGCTCGAGCGATCCTCAAGGACTCGCCGATCATCGTGTTCGACGAGGCCACCTCCAGCCTCGACTCGCTCACTGAACACGTGAGTATAGTACATTATGTCCGGCAGCGAGAGGCAGCGGGTCGCCATCGCTCGAGCGATCCTCAAGGACTCGCCGATCATCGTGTTCGACGAGGCCACCTCCAGCCTCGACTCGCTCACTGAACACGTGAGTATAGTACATTATGTCCGGCAGCGAGAGACAGCGGGTCGCCATCGCTCGAGCGATCCTCAAGGACTCGCCGATCATCGTGTTCGACGAGGCCACCTCCAGCCTCGACTCGCTCACTGAACACGTGAGTATAGTACATTATGTCCGGCAGCGAGAGGCAGCGGGTCGCCATCGCTCGAGCGATCCTCAAGGACTCGCCGATCATCGTGTTCGACGAGGCCACCTCCAGCCTCGACTCGCTCACTGAACACGTGAGTATAGTACATTATGTCCGGCAGCGAGAGGCAGCGGGTCGCCATCGCTCGAGCGATCCTCAAGGACTCGCCGATCATCGTGTTCGACGAGGCCACCTCCAGCCTCGACTCGCTCACTGAACACGTGAGTATAGTACATTATGTCCGACAGCGAGAGGCAGCGAATCGCCATCGCTCGAGCGATCCTCAAGGACTCGCCGATCATCGTGTTCGACGAGGCCACCTCCAGCCTCGACTCGCTCACTGAACACGTGAGTATAGTACATTATGTCCGACAGCGAGAGGCAGCGAATCGCCATCGCTCGAGCGATCCTCAAGGACTCGCCGATCATCGTGTTCGACGAGGCCACCTCCAGCCTCGACTCGCTCACTGAACACGTGAGTATAGTACATTATGTCCGACAGCGAGAGGCAGCGGGTCGCCATCGCTCGAGCGATCCTCAAGGACTCGCCGATCATCGTGTTCGACGAGGCCACCTCCAGCCTCGACTCGCTCACTGAACACGTGAGTATAGTACATTATGTCCGACAGCGAGAGGCAGCGAATCGCCATCGCTCGAGCGATCCTCAAGGACTCGCCGATCATCGTGTTCGACGAGGCCACCTCCAGCCTCGACTCGCTCACTGAACACGTGAGTATAGTACATTACTGCAGGCGCCGGGAAAGAAGGGCTTGCCGGGTGAGTAGGTATAGACGGCCGACCGTAGATAGATAGATAGATTTTTTATTTGTAATAATCATACATTGTCAATCTAAGCTATAACACAATCATAGCCATTATTATTATTACATATAGAATAAATTAAATTCAGTATTCTTATTTTACATTTGGTATACATATATGTCAAGTACCAACAAGTCAAGTGTTACAAATAATTTAATTTATATTAATAATTGAGATTAAGTGGTTAATTATATTGAATAAGATGTCAAAATGAGAGTAGAGAGGTCTGATAGTGATACGAAGCTGGCAAGCCCTGTTCACGGCTAAGGCATGTATAGCGCTTTACTCAAACATGCAATGAAATAAATACACGACTCAAAAAAAATGTAATTCAGCTGTTTAGCTTGCTCATTAAAACAGACGACATATTTAAAAAAAAATACGTTCCGGCTTAGGCCTTCACTTTTGTATGAAATTCCTTTACAGTTCTCTCGAATGGTTCCGCCCGAAACATGACACTTCGAAGCCTGTTTTAGCGCGCGCACGTAATGATAATATTACATTGCATGTTTGATAAAAATTACTTCCCGTCTTAGGCTTTCAATTTTGTATGAGATTCATTTACAGTTTTCTCAAGTTGCTCCGCCCGAAACGTGCTACATCGAAGCCTGTTATAACGCACGTTATAGCGACATTATGCGTTCAAGAACCGCACATTATGACCACCATAAAAATATAGACTGTTTTGTTAGAACCTTATCTGTGAAAATGTTATTATTGCTAAATAATAACATCGATTTCGATAATATTATTTATCCGAATTTCGTACATCTCTGAAAAACAAAGAAACTTGATTTGACCTCTATTCTATCAGTCGAGATGACGTTTAGTTCGAAATGAAGTGTCAATTTGCAATCAAATTTGACAAATGTCGCTCGTAAGTAAGATATCGAACGATATGATAGTTGGGGCCGACTCTAGTTTGTCTCTGAATAAAAAAATACTATGACAGCTGCCTGAAAACTTCATTACCGCCATTACCGGGTAATATTTGTCATAATGTGCGGCTCCTGAATGCATCATGGAGGCTTATGATATGTGGCTAGATAAAGTAGTGTATGTAACTGTACATAATTAGGCATTAAAACACTAGTGTGATGTTATTATGAAACTTGCCTACCGCTCGTTTCATAATCCCACATTCGTGTTTAATACAGTCATTCATTATGTACAGTCACATAATAGTACATTACGTAACAAGGGTGGTAAACGAGGAATTACAAACGAGTGTCTATTAGAAGCCCGAAGCCGAAGGCGAGGGCTTTAATGACACGAGTTTGGAATTCTTTTACCACCAGAGTCACGTACGACGTTTTTCATCACACTTTGAAGGAAATAAAACAAAAGTAGTAATAGTCAATACCAAAATTACTTACCGCCCTAGGGCGTAAAATACGACTTACCGCCCTAGGGCGTAATATACGATTTACCGCCCGATTTTCTAGCAAAGTGTGATAAAAATGACTTACCGCCCTAGGGCGTAATTTACGACTTACCGCCCGCTTTTCCAGCATGCAAACCCTTGTTTACGAGCAAGTGTGATGAGAATTTATTTACGTACCGTCAGGCGATCCTGCAAGCGCTGAAAGCGGCGACAGTGAACCGCACGTCCATCTGCATCGCGCACCGTCTCTCGACGGTCGCCGACGCCGACGAGATACTAGTGCTCGAGCGCGGCGCCGTCGCCGCGCGCGGCAACCACCAGCAGCTCGTCGCCGACCCGCAGTCGCTGTACTCCAGGCTGTGGGACAAGCAGAACAGGGACGCCAAGTGACTAGTGCCGTCTCACTCCTGTTGCCGACTGATGCGAGTGAGTGATTCAAACTAGCTATATCATTTGGTTTAGCTTAGGTGTTTATGGGCGACGGTAATCGCTTTCCATCAGGCGATACGTTTGCCCCCTATGACATAAAAAAAAAAAAAAAAAAAAAAATGACGAGATACTAGTGCGCGGCTCGCACCAGCAGCTCGTCGCCGACCCGCAGTCCCTGTACGCCAGGCTGTGGGACAAGCAGAACAGGGACGCCAAGTGACTAGTGCCGTCTCACTCCTGTTGCCGACTGATGCGAGTGAGTGATTCAAACTAGCTATATCATTTGGTTTAGCTCACTAGCTTAGGTGTTTATGGGCGACGGTAATCGCTTTCCATCAGGCGATACGTTTGCCCCCTATGACATAAAAAAAAAAAAAAAAAAAAAAAAATGACGAGATACTAGTGCGCGGCTCGCACCAGCGGCTCGTCGCCGACCCGCAGTCGCTGTACTCCAGGCTGTGGGACAAGCAGAACAGGGACGCCAAGTGACCAGTGCCGTCTCACTCCTATTGCCTAGAGATGCGAGTGAGTGATTCAAACTAGCTGTATCATTTGGTTTAGCTCACTAGCTTGGGTGTTCATGGGCGACGGTAATCGCTTTCCATCAGGCGATACGTTTGCCCCCTATGACATAAAAAACTAAAAAAAATAAAAAAATAAAATTACGAGATACTAGTGCGCGGCTCGCACCAGCGGCTCGTCGCCGACCCGCAGTCCCTGTACTCCAGGCTGTGGGACAAGCAGAACAGGGACGCCAAGTGACTAGTGCCGTCTCACTCCTGTTGCCGACTGATGCGAGTGAGTGAGTGATTCAAACTATACTCGACGCCACGTAGCTTGGCAATAGCGACCAATGACTCCTCCTACCATGAAACTCTATTTCTAATAACGACACTTTTTTTTGTTACACCGTGGTAGAGGGTCCGTTCCCTCCACGCCCAGATACCCTCTACCACGGTGTAGCAATAAAAGTAAAAATGGTCGTTACGGGGAACATAAAAAAGTCATTGGTCGCTATTGCCAAGCTACGTGGCGTCGAGTATAGCTATATCATTTGGTTTAGCTCACTAGCTTAGGTGTTTATGAGCGACGGTAATCGCTTTCCATCAGGCGATACGTTTGCTCGTTTGCCCCTATGACAAAAAAAAAAAAAAAACAGCGGCTCGTCGCCGACCCGCAGTCCCTGTACGCCAGGCTGTGGGACAAGCAGAACAGGGACGCCAAGTGACTAGTGCCGTCTCACTCCTGTTGCCGACTGATGCGAGTGAGTGATTCAAACTAGCTATATCATTTGGTTTAGCTCACTAGCTTAGGTGTTTATGGGCGACGGTAATCGCTTTCCATCAGGCGATACGTTTGCACGTTTGCCCCCTATGACATAAAAAAAAAAAAAAACAGCGGCTCGTCGCCGACCCGCAGTCCCTGTACGCCAGGCTGTGGGACAAGCAGAACAGGGACGCCAAGTGACTAGTGCCGTCTCACTCCTGTTGCCGACTGATG
The DNA here is from genome assembly GCA_932273695.1 of Apotomis betuletana. NCBI lineage: Eukaryota > Metazoa > Arthropoda > Insecta > Lepidoptera > Tortricidae > Apotomis > Apotomis betuletana. The sequence goes on from OW026302.1 coordinate 2,013,661, forward strand.
CGAGTGAGTGATTCAAACTAGCTATATCATTTGGTTTAGCTCACTAGCTTAGGTGTTTATGGGCGACGGTAATCGCTTTCCATCAGGCGATACGTTTGCCCCCTATGACATAAAAAAAAAAAAAAAATGACGAGATACTAGTGCGCGGCTCGCACCAGCGGCTCGTCGCCGACCCGCAGTCGCTGTACGCCAGGCTGTGGGACAAGCAGAACAGGGACGCCAAGTGACTAGTGCCGTCTCACTCCTGTTGCCGACTGATGTGTAGCGAGTGAGTGAGTGATTCAAACTAGCTGTATCATTTGGTTTAGCTCACTGGCTTAGGTGTTTATGGGCGACGGTAATCGCTTTCCATCAGGCGATACGTTTGCCCCCTATGACATAAAAAAAAAAAAAAAAAAAAAAAATGACGAGATACTAGTGCGCGGCTCGCACCAGCAGCTCGTCGCCGACCCGCAGTCCCTGTACTCCAGGCTGTGGGACAAGCAGAACAGGGACGCCAAGTGACTAGTGCCGTCTCACTCCTGTTGCCGACTGATGCGAGTGAGTGAGTGATTCAAACTATACTCGACGCCACGTAGCTTGGCAATAGCGACCAATGACTCCTCCTACCATGAAACTCTATTTCTAATAACGACACTTTTTTTTGTTACACCGTGGTAGAGGGTCCGTTCCCTCCACGCCCAGATACCCTCTACCACGGTGTAGCAATAAAAGTAAAAATGGTTGTTACGGGGAACATAAAAAAGTCATTGGTCGCTATTGCCAAGCTACGTGGCGTCGAGTATAGCTATATCATTTGGTTTAGCTCACTAGCTTAGGTGTTTATGAGCGACGGTAATCGCTTTCCATCAGGCGATACGTTTGCTCGTTTGCCCCTATGACAAAAAAAAAAAAAAAAACAGCGGCTCGTCGCCGACCCGCAGTCCCTGTACGCCAGGCTGTGGGACAAGCAGAACAGGGACGCCAAGTGACTAGTGCCGTCTCACTCCTGTTGCCTAGAGATGCGAGTGAGTGATTCAAACTAGCTATATCATTTGGTTTAGCTCACTAGCTTAGGTGTTCATGGGCGACGGTAATCGCTTTCCATCAGGCGATACGTTTGCTCGTTTTGCCCCCTATGACATAAAAAAAAAAAAAAAAAAACAGCGGCTCGTCGCCGACCCGCAGTCCCTGTACGCCAGGCTGTGGGACAAGCAGAACAGGGACGCCAAGTGACTAGTGCCGTCTCGCTCCTGTTGCCGACTGATGTGTAGCGAGTGAGTGAGTGATTCAAACTAGCTATATCATTTGGTTTAGCTCACTAGCTTAGGTGTTTATGGGCGACGGTAATCGCTTTCCATCAGGCGATACGTTTGCACGTTTGCCCCCTATGACATAAAAAAAAAAAAAAACAGCGGCTCGTCGCCGACCCGCAGTCGCTGTACGCCAGGCTGTGGGACAAGCAGAACAGGGACGCCAAGTGACCAGTGCCGTCTCACTCCTGTTGCCTAGAGATGCGAGTGAGTGATTCAAACTAGCTGTATCATTTGGTTTAGCTCACTAGCTTAGGTGTTTATGGGCGACGGTAATCGCTTTCCATCAGGCGATACGTTTGCCCCCTATGACATAAAAAAAAAAAAAAAAAAAAAAAATGACGAGATACTAGTGCGCGGCTCGCACCAGCGGCTCGTCGCCGACCCGCAGTCCCTGTACGCCAGGCTGTGGGACAAGCAGAACAGGGACGCCAAGTGACTAGTGCCGTCTCACTCCTGTTGCCTAGAGATGCGAGTGAGTGATTCAAACTAGCTATATCATTTGGTTTAGCTCACTAGCTTAGGTGTTCATGGGCGACGGTAATCGCTTTCCATCAGGCGATACGTTTGCTCGTTTGCCCCCAATGACATAAAAAAAAAAAAAAAAAAAACAGTCGCAGTTCCTGTACGCGAGGCTGTGGGACAAGCAGAACAGGGACGCCAAGTGACTAGTGCCGTCTCACTCCTGTTGCCGACTGATGTGTAGCGAGTGAGTGAGTGATTCAAACTAGCTATATCATTTGGTTTAGCTCACTAGCTTAGGTGTTTATAGGCGACGGTAATCGCTTTCCATCAGGCGATACGTTTGCTCGTTTGCCCCCTATGACATAAGAAAAGTAATGTGTCTCTAATCGTAATCGTAATCGTAGCAGAACAGGGACGCGAAGTGACTAGTGTAAAGTCACAAATGTAATCATTGTAATTGTTTTAATTATTTTCTAGCTGTGCCCCGCGGTGATACCCGCTCATCCCACGGGAACACTAAATTTATGCGGGATGAAAAGTATCCTATGTCCTTCCCCGGGACTGAAACTATCTATATACCAAATTTCATCCAAATCGGTTCAGCGGTTTAAGCGTGAAGAGGTAACAGTCAGACAGACAGACAGACAGACAGACACACTTTCGCATTTATAATGTTAGTATGGATTAGTATGGATTTACGAAAAAATGACTTACTGTTGAGTTTCTTTCGGCTTTCTTCTCAACAGCGGTCTCCTCTTGCGGAATGCCGGTAGATTCACAATCTGACTTGTACGAGTAAAAGTGCCCCTGTGGCCTACTTACTGAATAAATTATTTTATTTCATTTCAGTGCCGTCTTACTACTGTTGCCGACTGATGGACGAGTGAACGCGACTAGATACGTGCAGGACCACTTTATATGGCGCGTCGGGAATAATTTGCGTAGACAAAGACTATTCCGATGGCCGAAGTTATAATTGAAACTTAAAATCAAACGTTCCCTATTAGCCGTCTCACTCACGCTAGGTATAGATTGTACGCCTTCAGAGATATGGCGGCTGACTAAATACCGCACGCTACGTGGAACGCGCCGATTGGTCAATAACTTTTCCCACGTTTCGAAAATTCGTCTTCTACACAGGTACATCGGAAAGCCATATCAGTTGTGTACTACTGTAATGCCTGGTAATTCGGATTTCTATCTGAGAGTAAAGTTGCTTGTTCACTGAAGCGGGGCCGAAAAAAATTAAACAATCTTGCGTCTTTGTGAAGCCTAACAGCGCATTTAAATCTGACGATATGATTGGTCTATTTTAAAATATCTCGACTCTACTCCAAATGAACAGGCAACTTATACACAAGTTATATACGATACCTGATGGGTGCGTCGGATTTTATTACTGTTACTACCGGATAGACGCAGAGTGATCGCTTAGTACATTACATTACTAGGGCGGTGAATTCGTGAATGTCCTAGATTGCAGGTGTTTGACCCGAAAGATGAGGCCTTAAGCATATGATCTGGGGCTTTAAGAATTACCGCCCGTGGTTTGTCTAAAGCTTTATGTCTTGCCTTGGCCAGGAAGGAGAAAATCCCACTCACGGCCTAGTGACGTAAAAAACTCCTGCAATAGTGCAATACTGTTATCTTATCGACAAAACGAGGAACTGTCATACAGAATACGTACGCCAAGTTAACTTATGTGCCTGATTGTCACGTGTGAATACTGGTACGGATAGATGATAAACGATGGGTTCAGTACCGGATCGAACACACTTATAATCATAGCTCGGAATAATCATAGCAAAACAAGAATTAAGAAAAAATAGCAACGTAATATATAAATTATATTTATAAACGCAACCCAAAATTGGCCACAAGTTTGTGCGTATTTCCATCATATTTTTTTTGCTATGATTAGTCCGAGCTATTTATGTGATTGACTATACTATACTAGAATAGTGTACATTTTACGCTTACTTCATATATTTCCTCGCAAGTGTAATGAAAAATTATTATCTGAAATGGACAATATGTATGGTCAGCATCAAGAATGGCGAACGATTTTAGTATGCAAGTTGACGTTAGCTAGTATTAAACTTGCTATATAGATACAAAGACGGACACGCAAAAAATAAATTGCGCTCAAACGTGGTCCACACCGGGACCCGACACTGGTCTCTTTGGATTACCTATTAATTTTTGTTTGCGTGTTCATCTTTGTGTCTATATATATAGAAATTAAAAATGTGGTGTTAATTTACCCACCATCTATCTATCTGCTGAACATAGGCCTCCCCCATGACTCGCCACAAAGTGCGATCCATTTACCCACACTGAAAAATTATTTCGAAAAGCATAATTGTGTTTCGATATAAAATATTATAAACTTGTCAGCTAATTTTGATGCTGACCGTACGAGAACACTCAATGTAATTTATTGGGAACTACCTCCATTATATATAAATCACAATAGAATTTTTAATTATTTGTTGCACAAAATTCAATCTGGTACTACCAAGTTTTTTTCCTAAAAGATTATACCACACCCCAGGTGTGCTTAAAATATGTAAGGAAAATACTAAAATACTAAGGGGTCTTTGAGCCTTCCGCGACTTCAAAGTGTGTACCCTGCATCCTCTCTTTCGTGTCTAAAAAAATTAAGTGAGTGGGATGGCACAATACAAAATGCATAGACCCAGATGATTTAGTGGATATTTCAATGCTATGCAGATGATTCTGCCCATATAGTTATGTTTAATTACCAATATATTGTAGCTAAAGCTAGTGCCTGGTGCACAACATGAAATTTTTCAATAATCTTGAATTATTGTTTTTATCTAGGAATAACTCCATGCATAGCTTAAAAAAATTTTTTTTTGACCGCCTTGTGGAACCTAGCCAAGGTGTTTTGCAATGTGCAATTACTAAGCTGTTCATATAATTTTCCTCCAAGTCGTAACAATAATCACCTTGGTTAGGTTTCATTAACAAAAGTTGAAGATTATTGTAGATCTTCATCCATTCCCCATTATGGATGAACTGTTTTAATAATACCTTCTATGTTATTATCGTATCTCAGGGTTTCCGGTGCATGAATCATCTGAAGTCTACTGCCAAATAGTGTCAAATCATTTGTGCATCGAAAACCTTGGGGTATGGTTATTGTATGTTTCCAAAGTTATCAGATATGAGTATTTTGATAAAAATTACTTGAAATAACAAACTGTACAGAAAATGTGCAGATGCAAATGCTTCTGCCATATTAGATGTCAATAACATAATATGAGACATTCAATTTTGTTATACGTTTCACAATTTATTACCTACTGTGAAATTTTAATCGTGAAATAAATTGTTGACTCTTTGTACAGTTGAATAAGTATATTATTTTGTTTACAAACTGTGTTTTATTTTAAATAAACAAATATTTTGAACTTTATAGAATCAAAAGTCAGATTCTTTAATTATGAAGATGATGTTGTTTTACTCCCATGATCAACATGTATTTTAAAGTGGATTTATTCACTAACTAGCTTTTGCCCACGACTTTATCTGAATGAAAAGATGGAAAGTATCCTATGTCCTTCCCCAGGACTCGAACTATTTCCATACCAAATTTCATTTAAGTAAATCGGTTCAGTGGTTTAAGCGTGAAGAGGTAACAGATGGACACACTCGCATTTATAGATATGATACACTTAAAGAACAGAACACAATTTTTTTAATTTTCTTCAGAATCTACACATATAGACATTAAGAAGACCCACTTTTCTTTTTTAACAGCCCTGCACATCGGGCCTTTTTGATCTGCCAAGTCAGGTTGATAAAAAGTTTTTTTTTTCGCTGTGGCAGTATGGTGATTTGCTGGATACCGCCTTCAAAAGGTTACGACTTAAGAGGTCTAAATGGAGCAGCAGTTTATCAGAATAGTATTGCCTATCATTATCTGATGTCACTGCCAGTTGCTATATAGCCCAATTAATTAACTAAGGAGATCAGATAGTAAAACTGCAAATTCAAATTTAGCTCTAACATTTAATAAATTTCTCTAATATACTAACATATTGACACATAAGTGATATACAATTATTTAAAATTATACAATTTTCATAAGTCTCTAATTTGCTAATTGATTCTTTGATCACACACAACTTTTTTTCTATCATTGGCATTATAAGGTTGTTCAGGGCAGTGTCATTGCAACAGATAGCTGCCGAGTAGATGAGTCTACTGACATCCTTGTTTCGGTCGTAGTAGTATTTGACTACCATCAGCAAGGCGTACAAGTTGAAACTGAGGCCTTTTGAATCAATATACAAATCCTTAGTTAAATTATGACTGTTTATAAATGCAACTTGTTCTTGAGATAATTTTACGCCCTGACTCTTTAGGAATGTGACTACATCTTCAAACATAAAAGCTACATAATCTAAATCATTACTCGGTAGGAAGAAGCCGTACTCTGTTATGAGTTTCAAGTTGTGACTGTCTCCGTAACATATAAAAACTTCAGTATAAGGATCAAAACTATTTTTAGTGTAAATGGCAAACCTCACATCAGAAAATAAGCTTTGGCTCAAGTTACATATGCTAACATTTTCTATATTCTTACTGACCATCAATTTGGTCTCATTTTTGGCAAAAGGACTGTGGTTAATCATGTCTAGGAAAGGACAAAGTGATATCTTTGTATTATCAGTAATTAGATTCAACACAGACTTCTCAATATTTTTTAGATCTACGAGTTTACATAAATCTAAGTAAACACACCTAGTATTGACTGTAAAATAAGCCCATTCATATCTAGACCGAGAATAAAAATCTTTAAATTTAATCACATCAATTTTGTTACTTGTACTATGATTTAATACATCTTCAAAAATATGGAATGAAGTTTCAATAATATTCTCTTGTTTAGTGATAACATTTAGTATATCCGTATCTACATAAAACTTAGTTTCCCTAGGCAGAAAATATGGTACAGTATATTCTTTAGGTAAGCTCTCTAAGTATACAAACCACTTCGATTTTGAACCCTGTGCTTGTAGGAATATCAAATAAAATGCCATTAATGACTGAAATGATACTGTCTGCCTATATTCTAATAAACAATTTTTATTATTATCAAAAAAAATGCTACAAAAAGTAGAATCCATCAAAATACTGGTTACGTTTATCGTTAAGTTTAGAGGCAAGTTCATCAGTTCCTCCCCGGGACTGATCTTCTTCTTGGTGAGAACACCCCGCCCTGTATTAGGGAACACGGCCAAGGCGAGTTTGTTGTTGCAGAGCATGCCTTCCTTCGCAAGCCACGAATTCAACAGAATTACTTCAGCTTCAGCACCACAAGTCCTAAAATTACGTGCCTTCTGGTTTCGTATACGTCGTGTCCTGCCCATTTTCACACTCACTGACAGTAATCTTAGAAGTACTGTAATTCCCAGATATAAGTACTTGATTTTTTGTACGCTGGTTTTATTTGAAGCATGTATAGACTATATTTCTTGATAAAGCGGTACATGTTTTGTTTAAATCTGCCGATTCTCACTCGCTACTTTGCTCGTTTGTTAGCTTCCGCTGTTTCTTTGATTTGTTTTTTTTTTGACGATTGACATTTCTTAAGCGTTTTGTTACACACATCATTTCATGATTTCAAGTAACTACGACGTCACGATTTTGTCCAAAGAACATAAATTACTCAGATATTTTGGCTGTAGTGCTGTGTTGAGATGAACACAACCTTGCATTGAAGATATTTTTTTATTGTCACAGTATTATACAATTCAATTTTGTTTTATAATGCGAGATCAATTGTGTGCAGTTATAAAACGCAAAATCAATAAATAAATAAATAGGTAGGTATAACTTTAACAGAAACTGGTAGGTTGCCCTGAATCCTCCGTACTTAACGTAATCTATTATATAATCTGTGACGTAATGGACTACACATGATTTTTTAACCGACTTCAAGGAAAGGTGTTCTCAAGCCGGCTGTGCATCGTTTTTGCGATATCTGTATTAACCAAGAACATGCAAAATATGTATAGTATGGAACATGCATAGTATGTTACCTGAGAACAATGCCATTTCTATTCTTCCACGCAGACTTCGCTGCTATACTAATTACAACGGCAAGAATCGATACTGGCATTGTTTGCAGGTAACAAAAATGTATGTAGATTCAGACTCCAAGAAGAATTCTTACTATAAATTAGTTTATTCATTTTCGAAATTATCCTAGTGTAGGATCTACTCTGGCAGATCCATATACAACAGACAGACAGACCAGATAAACTTTGTATTGTTAATTCACAGAGGAAAATATAGGGAATAGAATGAATAAGAATGTTTAGTCCCAGAGCTGTTTAAATTCAAAGATAATAATAATCTTTGATCCAGATGTATAATATTTTTTTAATTACTACAATACTAAAAAATTAAACCTAACATTTTCTTTTGTTTCACTTCACTTCTTCTTCATGTATTTCAGATACTTTTTGGCATTGAAATTATCCTCAACATCTTCAGTAATTTTCACCTTCTTCCTTGGTTTCCTTTTCTCAATCCTTAATTTTCGTTCCTCTTCTGACAGTTGAGACAAGTCTAGGGGAAGCTGAAATGATAAATTGACAATAAAAGGTATCAGAATAATAGAATTATGTAATAGTTTTCTTCATGGTACTTCTCTATAGCATTCTCATTGGATACACATTATGAAAATTCAATAACAAGTCAATCCAACAACTGGAGCAAGTTGAGAAGTGACTAGTACCTAAGATATAAAAATTATAGTGTAAACATAACACACCCCTAAATTTTATTCGTTAAATTTATTTGCGAGAGGAATAATGTTTAACAACTGAATATATCCTACTAACTACAGACAATTTAATAAGGAAATGAAGTTTCTAAAGTCTAGTAAGCCATTCTAGAAAATGTTAACTAAATATTTGCTATGCCCTGCTGTAGTACCTAATTTATTTATTTATATTCAAAGAAGTTATATAGCAAGCGTTTTAAGTACTTGATACCTTTATAATTTTTCTTGGCTCATGGTATCTGATATTAAACGAGGATCCATCGGGCAGCACCACCGTCGTGGGATACATTCTTGTATATACTTCCCTGTGTATTTTGGTAACTTCAGGTATATTGTTACTTAAAGATCTGCTGAATGTATACTTGCATAATTGTGTCTGCGCGTTTAATAACCAGCGCAAATTCATTATTTAATGTATTATTACGATATTTATCGAAATCCAATTATTAAAACTCTTTCTAATGTACAAAATTTTAGGTTATTTATATTTATGCTCAATCAAATGTCTATATGTCTATATATGTCAATCATGTGTCAAGATACTCAAAACGTACGTGCTGAAATACGAAAATATTCTCACCTAGGATCAAGGTGGTCCTAGTTCTCATTCGATAATAATTAGTTTTTTTTACAATAAATGCAAGAAAAAAATGTTTTATAGTGTTTTCTTCTTTCATCTAGCCATGGTGATCGTCCCAAAATCGGTCCACGCATTAATAGAATAAAGGGATATTCGTGTACTGATACATTATTCAATATACTCTATGGTGTACTGCTTCAGACCGCACGCGATTGCTTAAAACCCGCCCCAGACCTTCCGATCCGATCCGATTTATCGGAAGAAATGTCCTAACAATTGCACTACACATTATCCGATTGCTTCCGATAAATTCGATTTGATCGGAAGGTCTGGAGTGGGCTTATCTTATCTTATCTTATTATGGGGGCCTTACGGATACCTTGTTGCACCTACTCAAGGGATTGCTCCACCACCTCCATGTATTGGATGATGGAAACCAGTTGGTAGTGCCTGGAATTCCTTCGGTTCTGGGTAACCAATACCGGATTTCTTCATTCTAAGTCTGGCGAGGGCATGACATCCACACAGTATGTGCTTCATTGTCTCTGCCTTCTCGCCACACATTGTACAATCTGTATTGTCAGACAGTCCCAACTTGGCCAATAGTCTTTTGACCCCGAAGTGACCAGTAAACACCCCCGTTATGATTCGGAGCTGTCTTTTGCTGTATTTCCATAATTTCTTGGTCCAGCCTGATTCTATCGGGCTTTAAACCCGTTCCAGACCTTCCGATCCGATTTATCCTTTGAGTAAATAAATACTCAAAGGATTTAAGCTCATTCCAGACCTTCCAATCCGATCCGATTTATCGGATGAAATTGGATAAGTGTAATTGTTAGGAAATCGGATAATGTGTAGTGTATAGTACGATCCCTTTCTAATCGATCTAAGAAAAAAGGGATGACACTACAATATTGCCACTTTTTAATTTCTACTCTTTTGTGTCGTACTGTAATTTGTTAGGATCTTTTTTCCAATAAATCGGATCGGATCGGAAGGTCTGGAACGGATTTTATCGATGTGAAGTGTAATTTGTTAGGATCTATTACACTACACATTATCCGACAAAATCGGATCGGATCGGGTAGGATCGGAAGGTCTGGAACGGGTTTTAACCGATTCTAAATATCACTCCTCCCCTCCCACTCTCACCCCCCACCCCACATCGCTTCATAACATAAGCTAAGCGCGAAGCGGCACAGCACAAATAACCCACGCCTACTCTACTTCCACATTATTTTTTTTGTTGTCTGTTTAGTGTTTTTGTACGCGCATACGCTATACGCGTCGTACGCGATTCCAATCCCGATTTATAATTACCGAAAGACCTTTAATATTAATATGGATCCTTAGTAAATATTGTGACTAATTTTAATCAAAAAGCGAGATAAGTTTTTCGTTAAGTGTCAAGTGAATTAATAAACAAAAACATGGGTTGCGCGCAAAGTGAAATTTCACCGCCAACCGAAACTCCGAAGAAAGGATGCACTGATGTCCTTTGGCTAGTTATTTATATTATATTTTGGGTGCTCATGGTGAGTAGCGATATATCAGACATCTGAATAATTAACTTAAACTTTCGATATACAATGTTTTTCTTTTGTTTTTAGCTTGTAGTCGCGGCAATATCCTTCGTTTATGGGAATCCGCTTAGAATAATCAATGGCTTCGATTCATTCGGTAACACATGCGGAGTCAAGAGCAACCAGAAACACATAGACTTCCCCCTAGCTGGCATCAGTACGCTGGACAAACCCTATCTCTTTTTTATGGATGTGAAGGAACTAAGGAGATCTATTAAAGTTTGTGTGAAGAAATGCCCTAACAAGAAAATGGAGTCTCTGGCTGATATACAGAATTTTTACCGGGAAACGGATTCGAATCTGTGCACCTATGATGTCAAATTGAATGAGGTGGTCAGCACTCCTGAGCTTCATAGCATGACTGGTCCTTGCCCGACGTTACCCGTCTACGATTCATTCCCTCTTCTAAACCGATGCATTCCGAAGTCCATAAAAGAGTTGACGGAGAAAGTGTCCGGAGACATCTACAACTTGCTCAACAACTGGGGCACAGTGGAACAAATGATGACTGATTTGTATTCATCATGGAAGGAGATGACTATATGTGTCATTATTGCTTTCAGTAAGTATGTCATAAAAATAAATAAAATTATAAAGGACACAACATAGCAATAGTGTTCACAATTCATAGTGTTTATTGGCAAACAGTAACAAGTCACTTAAAATTTAAGTTATAGTTATTTATATATCAAAAATATAAATTACTAGCAAGTTATTTATATATCAAAAATATAAATTACTAGCAACACGCCCCAGCTTCACACGGGTGCAATGCGGATAAATTATGTGTGTTTTATAAACCTTCCTCTTGAGTCACTATCTATAAAAAAAAACGCTTCAAAATCCGTTGCGTAGTTTTAAAGATCTAACCATACATAGGGACAGACAGAAAGCAGGAAGCGACTGTTTTATACTATGTAATGATTACATTTCATTTAACTTGTAATTGAGCCATTGACTTGTACCCATCTAAAAACTCATCTATACTGTAACAAACCATCATTAATACTGAATTGAATTTGCTGTCAAACTGTCATTTAAAAAGTTGTGTAAACCAACAAAAATGATTAACACTGTGTGACTAACGGATCTCTTTAACACGTCACGGCACGTTTATTTATTTATTTATTTAAACTTTATTGCACAATACAAAAAAAAGTACAAATGGCGGACTTGATGCCTTGTTGCATGTTGTGTTACTGTGTAGGCTTATATTGCTCATCTTGGGTTATGTTTTGTCCGTTGTCCTATAACCCACTCTACTACACCAAAGGTAGCATGAAGGTGAATCTAATCCACTATTTTGTATGGATTATGTTGCACGATACAGTAACTTGCATCCATTAGTGTTCCATTGTAATCCATCCAAAGCAGTGGGTGTTGCCTTCATGTGTTGTGGTTGCTAAGAATGAATGGGTAGCATCTTAGCATGGCCAACCACTTCGAAGCCTAAACTCACAGTTCAAATACAAGCATTCCATATGCTTAATATAAGGCTCCAACCTTTATTACTAACTAATTAAAAAATGAAAACCAATTACTATTTTTTTGTATGCTTAATCCAGTCTGCACATGATTGCCGTGAAAACCAATATTAGAAAATTTTGATACCACACACAATCCAGTTTGTTTTTAAGTCAAAAATATGTTGGTAATATTTAGAATTGTGCACTTAGGTTTCCTAAACAGTCATTTTAGTGTCTTATCATTACCTAATTAGCCACATTCCATCTTCAAACTATTGTGTTAATGCAACTATGTAGTCAATAGTCATCTAGATAAAACTACTAACGACATTTCTATACAAAAAATATAACTTCAACTACATCAAAACTTTGGCCAGGGGAATTAATTTAAATTTAAATAATAGAAACAATATATTTATTATAGGCCAAAATGAATGCATATAAAAAAAAAAAAAATTAATGGGCTATAAAACGCTAAAAATAAATTAAGATTAAAAATATTCCTAAAAACCCTACCCCTTCCTACCCCTGGTAGGCCCATGATGCAGGGAAGACGAAAAAAAAAATATTTACCGGCATTATTGCGTACAGAGTAGGCAAAGACAGTATAAATAATACAAAGCGCAATCTAGGCACTAGGTTCATTCAGCGTAACACATTAACAGCGTAAAGCGATTGTTTTTTTTATTATATTATTTTCGGACACGTGTTTGTCCGGGTTAGGCGAATTTAGAGATGGCAGCTCTAGCTATGGAAAGCCTATGCGCGAGAAAACTTCCAGCGTGTGGGTTCCCTGTTGCCTTCCTCAGGCGCCTACTGAGCTCTTTGTCTAGAAACTAAAACTAGGTGCACTTAACTTAATGAATTACTCAATTTAATTTAACTAAGCTTTCTAGCACTAAACTTTTTTTTTTATAAAATCTTTTTATCGATTTCATTTTTTTACGTGGAAATACAAAATTTTTATCATTATAAATATTTCTAGCACTAACTTTGTCTCAGTTTAATTCTGTGGTTGACTAGTATAGGTACAATGACATAAAGTCAGTTTAGACTTGCATCTACACATACAATTAGGCGTGGATTTAATTAATATGATGAACATGTAAAGAAGGGGCTAGCCGCAAGTAATTTAGATACCAAACCAGTCGCACCCATCGGGTCAAACACCCCTTCAATACAATTGACCTAGAATGTACACAGAAATGGAGGTCACAATACGTTTGTGCTAGAAAGGCGTATTTAGACAATAATTAAGGATTATTAATCTGATAAAAAATACTGGAACTGGATAGGGGGAACAACTAAAAAACAGGGGGAAAAACATCATACCATTGTTCTCTTGTCACGTGAGACGGGCAAGCAAATAAAATACAATGTTATAGGTATTTATTTAGTATTGAATTTTGCATAGCTATACTATTATAAAATTTTATATTTGTATTTAGAATAATTTTTCTATGGAGAGGGGTCATGATTTCAGGAAAAAACTTAATAGCGTAGCGCGATGCAGGATTGTCATTTATTTTGTGTGGGCGCGTAGTGCTATGCCAATCTGGTGCCATCTGTTTTCATAATTTCCTTTGTCTTCGCATCACGCCGAAACGGCTGAACCAATTTTGGTATAAGGATAGCTGGACATCGAAAGATGATTATAGGATACTTTTATCCGTTTACGGTAAAGAAAAAATACGCGATGTTACGGGCGCCTCCTACCTATAAATATACTTAAAATCTAATTAAATTTAAATATTTTCAGTAAACATTGACTATGTAAGCAATTCTTATTTGTTTAATGACTAGTATAGCTGGCACTTATTTCCTTTTCCAACAGTGATCTAATTCCGAGGGTGCTGACTCACAGTAAATTGTAGCACATGACATCATAACCTTGTGGTAACTTATCACATCATTGATCTAAATTCATGCAGGAACAACAAACCTATTTTTCTCTCTCACTCTTTTTGACCGAGCGAGCGTAGCGTCTCCGTTTCAGCTTGGCGTAAAATTGTTTCGTTTGTCCGGATGGGGGTTGTCTGTGGTCCGGATGTTTGGATGTTCAGCACCTCTAGTACAACTTTGATACGCGGCTCTTCCTTACGCGAGATATGCTACCTTTCCCTTTCTGTACAGTATCGTGAGAGAGTGACGGGTGTTGTTATGTCGCGTGACATCGGGAACCATAGTTGTGCTAGACGGGCAGATGATTTCCGCCTTTTTTCGCCTAGAGGTCGTATTTCTCAATCAATTGATTTTTTATGTTTAGATTTTCGTCATTTTTCAAAATGGCGCAGATAGGTAGAAAATGTAAAAAGTGACAAACTTCAGTCGTTTTGGAACAAACTCGCGAGGTCTACAGCTCGCAGAGCCAATAGTTAGTATTTTTAATTGGTTATAAAAGTACGAAGGAAATATGTTTAAGTTAGAGATGGACCGAATACGAATATTCGGCTGAACATTCGGTTCAGCTCTTACAGAATACCTTGATTCGACATTGACTTGTCGTGTTTGTTAACGTTTTAGCGGCGTTTGTTTTTTGATGAAAAAAGTCAAAAACCAGGTAACAAGATAAAGTTTGTTTTGTTATAATGCCTTTTGTCTCTTTGGTAGTTGCTTAGAATGCTGAAATAGCATGTCAATCCGACGAATTACGAAACAACCTACGCTCCATATTATTTACTTTGTTTATTAGGCAAATATCCGGCAATATAACCGAACTATTGGGCCGAATATGAACATTGAAAATTTTGCCGATTACCGAATATTACCAGTTCGGCCCTTCTCTAGTTTAAGTTAAATTTTTGTGTATATGTACATATCAAATTTCTTATACTTACAATCCTACATTCACAGGTATGATTCATACTTTAAATGCTATAAAGGATTTCCTTCTATCCTTGAAGGCCTCTATTATGCACATAACTTAGTATGAAACTCAGTAAAGGCTGAATATTCTATTGTTGACTAAGTTCTGTGTTGCGATATTTGCCGCGAATCATTACTTGCGGAATTCTTACGGGATAAAAAGCGGCCTATGTTAATTTGACTTACTTGCCCATATAATGTCTCCATTTTATTCACGTTTAAAAGTCACATTGATTTTGATGCTCCATTGTTTCGTGAAAGAAGAACGAATTGACAGACCCTTTTTCGCATACATATTTTGATCTTTATTTTCACGGCGGTAGGTAGCCACAGCCACCTAATCGCTTTAATTTGAATTCCATTATGAATTTATAGAGAACTAGCTGTGCCCCGCGGTGTTACCCGCTCATCCCACGGGAACACTAAATTTATTCGGGATGAAAAGTATCCTATGTCCTTTCCCGGGTCTCAAACTATCTCCATACCAAATTTCATCTAAGTCGGTTCAGCGGTTTAAGCGTGAAGAGGTAACAGACAGACAGACAGACACACTTTCGCATTTATAATATTAAGTACTAGCTGTGCCCCGCGGTGTTACCCGCTCATCCCACGGGAACACTAAATTTATTCGGGATGAAAAGTATGTCCTGCCCCGGGACTGAAACTATCTATATACCAAATTTCATCTAAATCGGTTCAGCGGTTTAAGCGTGAAGAGGACAGACAGACATACAGACAGACACACTTTCGCATTTATAATATTAGTATGGATAGTATGGATGGATGCCTTACTTATTTATATAGTACCTGTAATAGACCTGCTCTTATAGCAAACATATCATACGTACTAAAAACACAAAAAAATTGTGCACTAAAACAATTAAGTAATCCACGATCATCAAGACAAGATTAACTTTATTCTTTTCTTAATTTAATAGATAATTTTTTTTTTATTCTTTCTTTAGACGATAGTAACGCTATCTATCGAGCAACTATTAGTAGATATGACAAGTATTTTCTTAAACTACACATCAAGGAATATAATACTCACAAGGAGCTACACATATTGACACCTCTCATTAGCAACCAGCAGCACTGATATAAAACCACTAGCTGTGCCCCGCGGTGTTACCCGCTCATTCCACGGGAACACTAAATATTTTCGGGATGAAAAGTATCCTATGTCCTTTCCCGGGTCTCAAACTATCTCCATACCAAATTTCATCTAAGTCGGTTCAGCGGTTTACGCGTGAAGAGGTAACAGACAGACAGACAGACACACTTTCGCATTTATAATATTAGTATGGATTGATACAATGATCAAAGCTCGAAGAAAAATTAAAATGCGTAGCCTGGTGGAAGAGACCGGGAATCGAACCTGATACCCATGTATTACCGGTCCAGTGTGTTAACCTTTTCACCACCTTAACGCCCAGATGACCTTTCGAATTTTCCCTTATGCACTGATATATGATTGAAAATGACGGTTTTTCTATCGGTTTTGTGCAGCGAACGGTCCAATATGTTCCTAACCTGTATGGATTTCATCTTCAGGGACATCGTTGCGATCAACTTCGCGATGAAATGTCCACTCAACACTGACTGAAACCGTGATTTACAATATTATTTAGATTTCTCACTGTTTTAATAAGACACCTAAGATAGGTATTTATTTTGAAAAACAGCTTTACTCACTTATCTCACTAAGGCACGGCCCAATATGTTTCAAACTCATATCGTCTGTTGAAAACCAAAACTAATTAAGTAACAAATACCTACAACAAAGCTCGTATCTCAGCATCAATCGACAAGCTAGATACGACGTTTTGAAGAGTAGTGACCGACATTTTAGTGTCCTCGTGATACAGGGACAGCTATCCGTACAGCCGTGGCGAACAGTCCATATAAAATAAAATGTTTTCATGAGTGAAAGCCATTTTTCAAAAAATATATTACTAATGTGTCACAAGAGTTTTAATAAGGTTGTAGCACTGTTTTTTCTTAAATTTCCAGTATGCTCCTTGATAATGGTGTCTATCCTGCACTTGCTAGCCACTGTTGTGTCTTGGATTTTCATGATAGTAGTTTCGATCGTGAGTGTGGCCGGCACCGCCCTTCTCTGGTACACGTATTACGAAATCAAGTCGGGGAAACAGAACTTCGCTGGTTCTCAGTATTTGTCAGTAAGTATTCACAGTATATATGCTTTCTATCTTCACATATTCACTAAATTGCTGGAAGGTCTTAGAAACTTTATAATTCGTATTTAGGGTGAAGCGAGGCGGAGCGGACGTGCGGAATAGACCAATCACCTGATTTGAAATCTGTATTTCAGCTCCGCTTAACTTTCGTGATTGGTCGATTCCGCACGACTCCGCTCCGCTACAGTGGAGACGCACTCTTAGGCTTCCTGTCCACAGAAGAAGAGCGGAGAAAATCAGCTAATTAAGCTGCATCTTACTAGCTTAAAAGGAGAATTCAACATTATCTATAATCTTGTTGAAAATAAATATATTTTTGATTTTGATTTTTTGATCTTTGTGAATCCCATAAGAAGTGCATTTAAATCTGAGGAATGTGATTGCTCTATTTTACACATCTCTGCTCCGCTCCGCTTTTATGGATAGGCAGCCTTATTATACGCTGTAATGTAAGGTTTTATTGTTATTTGTACCGTAAAAAGTAGTTTACCGTTGAATAATCAGGGGTGTGTGAAGTCGCATTTGGCGAAGCCTATTACTAGATCAGTTAGGGTAGTGAAATAAATAAATATCGGCGAATCTCGCACATGCTTTGCTTATACATAAATACATAGAAAACATGCATGACTAAGGAACAAATTTGAGTTCATCATACAAATATTTGCCCTTTGCGGGATTCGAACCCAGGCCGTCAGTTACATATTCTCAACTCAACATTAGATCGTTGGACCGTTTTCCCGCTTCGCCCACATTAATGAAGTGTAATTAAGGGAAAAAGAAATGCTACTTAAATATTACTTATTTTATAAGCCAAGTAAAACTTTATTTTTACAGGAAACTCTTAAAAATGAAACTGCTTTCCTGTGGTACTCCATCATCGCTACTGTAATCACGGTAAGTACTTAAATAGTATTGTATTGAGTACCTACGTATTTATTCGGTCGGTTTATCTTCACTAAAATTCTTAATCGTTTCTGTAAAAATTACCCATAATATTACGAATTGAATCTGAAAAACATATCCTAAAAATAAACTACAAATAACGCCATGCCGAAACCATTTCTAGCTTTCACGTAAACGTGTTAATTGAAACTAGAAAGTGTTTTGTCTTGCACATACATCGTACATAAGGAAAAGGATAAGATGATGTGGTTACCTAAATATAAAAAACCGGCCAAGTGCGAGTCGGACTCGCGCACCGAGGGTTCCGTACAAACACTTTCCATCCCTAAGTGGTTAAGTTAAGTTTGCACCTGGTATGTATAGCGCCCCATATAAATTAGGTGCAAAGTTAGGTATTAAAAAAAAAAAATATGGTTTTCGTAATTATTCCTTTATCTATGCTATAAGACGTTGCTTCGTACCAAATTTCAAGATTCTGAGTTCACGGGAAGCACCCTGTAGGTTTTGATTCCCTTGCAAGTGTCGAAAATTTGCGGCATAAACGGCTGTATCTTTTGATTGCGTTGGCTTAGAAGTTTGATTTTTTCACAGCTTCAAGGGACAGTAGACCTGAGTAATTGATATAAATTTCAGCTTCATACCTCCACGCGTTCCTGAGAAAAAGGGTCTTGACAGACGGACGGACGGACAGACGGACAACAAAGTGATCCTATAAGGGTTCCGTTTTTTCCTTTTGAGGTACGGAACCCTAAAAAGACAGCTATCTTAAAACCATGTAGATCTGTCATACGCGAGTATTTCTCGCGCGAGATAATTTAGCTGTTTAGCATGTTTAAAAAAAAACCGGCCAAGTGCGAGTCGGACTCGCGCACCGAGGGTTCCGTACAAACACTTTCCATCCCTAAGTGGTTAAGTTAAGTTTGCACCTGGTATGTATAGCGCCCCATATAAATTAGGTGCAAAGTTAGGTATTAAAAAAAAAAAAAATGGTTTTCGTAATTATTCCTTTATCTATGCTATAAGACGTTGCTTCGTACCAAATTTCAAGATTCTGAGTTCACGGGAAGCACCCTGTAGGTTTTGATTCCCTTGCAAGTGTCGAAAATTTGCGGCATAAACGGCTGTATAGGTATTAAAAAAAAAATTATGGTTTTCGTAATTATTCCTTTATCTATGCTATAAGACGTTGCTTCGTACCAAATTTCAAGATTCTGAGTTCACGGGAAGCACCCTGTAGGTTTTGATTCCCTTGCAAGTGTCGAAAATTTGCGGCATAAACGGCTGTATCTTTTGATTGCGTTGGCTTAGAAGTTTGATTTTTTCACAGCTTCAAGGGACAGTAGACCTGAGTAATTGATATAAATTTCAGCTTCATACCTCCACGCGTTCCTGAGAAAAAGGGTCTTGACAGACGGACAGACGGACAACAAAGTGATCCTATAAGGGTTCCGTTTTTTCCTTTTGAGGTACGGAACCCTAAAAATGAATTCCTGGCCTAAGGCCTTCAATTTTGTATGAAATTCCTTTACAGTTCTCTCTAGTTGTTCCGCCCGAAACGTGATACTTCGAAGCCTGTTATACGCACGTTATGACGAATTGACGACATTTCATTGCATGTTTAAAAACAATACTTTTGTTGCAGCTGATTCTGCTCCTGCTGGTATTCGTGATGCGCTCCCGAGTCAACTTCCTGGCGCAACTGTTCCGAGAGACCGCCCACTGCCTCGGCTCCATCCCTGCTCTGTTCCTGCAGCCCATCATCACGTTCTTCTTCCTCGTGCTGTTCTTCGCCTTCTGGTTCGTGGTCGTGGTGAGTATCCGAGTGTTACTTAACAGAGGGGTCAATGAGACAGCTGATTCAGCTGCTGTGCTAGCAGCACGAGTCGACTTCCTGGCGCAGCTGTTCCGAGAGACCGCCCACTGCCTCGGCTCCATCCCTGCTCTGTTCCTGCAGCCCATCATCACGTTCTTCTTCCTCGTGCTGTTCTTCGCCTTCTGGTTCGTCGTTGTGGTGAGTGTCCGAGTGTTACCTAACGGGGGTCAACGAACCATTCATCTGCTGGTATTCGCTTCCGAGTCAACTGCATGGCGCAGCTGTGCCAAGAGACGGCGCACTGTCTGGGCTCTATCACCTCGCTATTCCTCCAACCCATTATCACTATCTTCTTCCTCGTCCTGTTCTTCGCGTTCGTGGTCATGGTGAGTACAGTCAACCAATTTGATTCCTTGGCCATTCGTACCTTGTCACAGTAAACGTCAATATAAAAGCCGCTTGAAATCTCATATCATTGCCATTGTGACAAGGTTCTATAGTGGCCTAGAAATCAAATTGGTTGACTGTACATCATTTCGAATGTCACGAATAGCGAATCGGGACGGTCATTCCTCTCGGGTATGCCGCGTGCGTAAACGTGTAACACAAGCTTTTGAGAGTCTACTTTTCAGTTCGTATTGTTTTTAGATAAATTTAACTCTTATTATGGGATTTCTTTAGTGCGCGTGGGACACTAGCTGTTAATCTGTAAAGAAAGGCGTGGAAGGCTATGAATGGCTGCGCCTTAAGGTCTTCGCACATTATAACAGCTCAACGGCGACTCGATTCTATGCCAAATATTGAAATTTAAGCCGTATGTCATATTTACTAGGTTTAATTTCGACGATGCATCGATGCGTCGTCCACTACTAATATCATTTTTTAAATTAAACCTAGTAAATATGACATAGGGCTTAAATTTCAATATTTGGCATAGAATCGAGTCGCCGTTGAGTTGTTATAATGTGCGAAGACCTTTAAAGATCTCGACGCGAAACGCGAGCACATACAACTGTACAAATTACAAATGCACTATACCAACATTCCCATAAAAGCTACTTCAATAATTGACGACGCGGTTGGCTCAGTTTGTAAGCACTTGCCTACTGAGCCGGCGGTCCCGGGTTCGAATCCCGGCCAGGGCAAATATTTGTGTGATGAACTCGAATATTTGTGCTTGGGTCATGTTTGTTCTATGTATTTAAGTATATATTTATCTACGTAAGTATGTATATCGTCGTCTGGTACCCATAACACAAGCCTTGTTGAGTTGTCTGATATTTATTTATTTATATTATTTATTGGCACTTTATTCGCAGGCTTGTCTCGCGACGGCGACGTACCCCGGCATCCCGTACAAGTACAACTTCTTCATCAACGGGACGCAGATGCGCGACCAGGTCAACAACGTGTCCGCCAAGACGCAGAGTGTCAACAGCAGCGCCATCTGGAAATGTAAGTCTTCATTGTCCTTTATAGCAGCTGGAGAAAGGCGTCTTCTAAAGCAGATATCGGTACAATACAATACAAGAACTCTTTGTTGCACACCTCATAAAACATACGGGAGAAATACAACGCAAGAAATTACAATGATGTAGTGAATAAAACGATTAATTTTCTACTCTGCACCCACTTGAAGCATCTGTTTGGCCCTATGGTTGACTGGTAGAGAATGCCATTAGGCATTAAGTTCGCCATTTGTACTGACTTTTGTTTTGTGCAACAAAAATTGAAATAAATAAATAATACAAAAGAAACTGATTTCGTAAGTAAGTTTATAATTTCTCGTTTTAATAATGCTATTAAATAGAATTTAGGTATTGATGATTGATTAGGTGCGTCCAACGATCTTAACTAGATCATCGTGTCACCTTGGTCAAAATATTCCCATGTGCCTCCGGATCCGAAAAATCGGATCTAAGAGCAGAAGTAGGTTCATTACGACTGATTACAATATCGTTCCGTCAGCGTTTCTGAAAGCATACTGGAGATAGTAATTTCACTAAATACTGGATACTACTTCCCGTAGATACTGCCAGGGCGACCTAAAAGTATGATGGTCGGGGTATTCTGTCTCGTTCCAATAGCCAGAGAATATCCCTGACTGACCCCAAAGTCAGATGCCGTAATGCTAATAAATAATAAAATAATAAATATTAAGGGACAATCATACACAAATCGACCTAGTCCCAAACTAAGCAAAGCTTGTACTATGGGTACTAGACGACGATATACATAATATATAAATACATATATAGATAATTCCGGATTGTTACTACCGTCTTGCCTGCTAACCCACCGCCAAACAGCAATGTTCGCATTGTTGTAAATAATAATAATAATAATAAATTTATTCAAAAAACATATTACAGCTGTGATGACTACGGACTAAACAGACTTATAACTAGACGATAATACTACGCGCCTGAACTAGGATAATCCTGTGTTTCAGGCTGAGAAAAGGACAAACAATGACAACTTATTCATATGCAAAAATTTAAACACTATTGAATGCTTATGTAAATAAATTAAGAAAATATATACTATGGGTTCCTACGGGAACAACATTTATGCGTCCCTAAAGTAAAAAGTATATAAACTATAATTAAAAATAGTTAAATCACTCACTTAAATACAATTAATAACTTCTCTGTATCGTCATAAGACAGGTTTTGCAGGGCGACCTTAAGTGTTTTCTTACAGATCACGTAAGTAAGCGGGAAAAAATCTAACTTCGCATTAAGTCGGTTATATAGCAGTGGGCCTAGGAATTGAAAAAATCTTGAAGAGAATGCATGTCTGCAATGGATAGTTGGGCAAACAAAGTCTTTACGTCGCTTATTAGTATAGTCAGGGTTGTAAGGGAGTCTGGAATGTTGTTTTAGGACTGTGTTCAAGATATATAGTTGACGAACTGTCAGAATTTCACATGATTTGTATAAGAGGTTAGTAGGAAAACGAAAAGGACGGAAAGTGGAGACCTTGAGAATTGCTCTTTGTGCTCTTTCTAAATTCAGCAGAGTTGTTTTGGCAGTGCCACCCCAGGTAGTAATGCAGTAACTTAGCAGAGATTGACATAGCGCAAAGTACACTTTTTTGATTAATTGTGAGTCCGCGATAGAACGTAGTTTTTTGAAAATAAATATTAATTTACACTTGTTGTGTTCCGGTGTGGGGGTAAGATAGCCGGTGAAATTACTAGCATAGAGGCATTCTATCTTCATCCTCCGGGTAGGCAAGCACTTGTGACTCCTCTGGTGTTGCAGGTGTTTATGGGCGACGGTAATCGCTTTCCATCAGGCGATACGTTTGCTCGTTTGCCCCCTTTGACATTAAAAAAAAAAAACCCATGACCCAAGAACAAATATTTGCACAAATATTTGCCCCGGCCGGGATTCGAACCCGGGACCGCCGACTCAGTAGGCAGTACAAACCGAGCCAAACGCGTCGTCAAAGTAATGGGGTGTTGCAGCGTGGGCGCTGGACCCGATCGAGTTCAGTCCCGTGTGGGTGCAGAGCATGTGGTGGCTGTGCCTGGTGTGCCTGGTGTGGGGCAGCGAGTTCATCCTCGGCTGCCAGCAGATGGCCATCGCCGGCGCCGTCTCCCACTGGTACTTCCGGTATGTGCTCAACGACAAGCATGTGGTGGCTGTGCCTGGTGTGCCTGGTGTGGGGCAGCGAGTTCATCCTCGGCTGCCAGCAGATGGCCATCGCCGGCGCCGTCTCCCACTGGTACTTCCGGTACGTGCTCAACGACAAGCATGTGGTGGCTGTGCCTGGTGTGCCTGGTGTGGGGCAGCGAGTTCATCCTCGGCTGCCAGCAGATGACCATCGCCGGCGCCGTCTCCCACTGGTACTTCCGGTATGTGCTCAACGACAAGCATGTGGTGGCTGTGCCTGGTGTGCCTGGTGTGGGGCAGCGAGTTCATCCTCGGCTGCCAGCAGATGACCATCGCCGGCGCCGTCTCCCACTGGTACTTCCGGTATGTGCTCAACGACAAGTCTGCTTTATGTCAAAAATATATCCAACAACTCCGGCTTACTTATCATAGCAACCTTGTTATAGGTACTGTCTTAATTTTGCATTCGGATTAGGAGGGACCTGAATTATACACCCTCTTTCTTAAATTTCGAGTTCGGCTTCATAGTCAACTTATCATAGCAACCTTGTTATAGGTACTGTCTTAATTTTGCATTCGGATTAGGAGGGACCTAAGTTATACCCACCCTCTTTCTTAAATTTCGAGTTCGGCTTCATAGTCAACTTATCATAGCAACCTTGTTATAGGTACTGTCTTAATTTTGCATTCGGATTAGGAGGGACCTGAATTATACCCACCCTCTTTCTTAAATTTCGAGTTCAAGTCAATTAATTTAACAAGAAAATATTAGTCAAAACCACCTAAAGTTAGTTACCACCTAAATCAAAAGAAAAATACTTAAGTTTTTTTTTTTTCTCGCATAATGCATAGTATAATGTTGTATGATACACGTGCGGCAGATGATTTTCGGTTTGTGTCGAATTTATCCACTCATTTGTGAATAAAATAACACTCTTCTAAAATCATCTACCTTCCACACTTGTATAATAAATAATAAAATAACTATTCCTGATATAGATCACACTTCTAAAAATGCGTTCTATTATTTCAGCGGTGAACACGCGCACTCTCCAGTTCTGTACTCCATCGGCAAACTGATAAAATACCACCTGGGCTCCGTCGCCAAAGGGTCCTTCCTGATCACCCTGTTCAAGGTTCCGCGGCTCATCCTCACCTACCTGCACGCCAAGTAAGGAAAAATTGTAGTCAGCCAGTCAGCATCAGTCTATAACGGTTTACACTTCTTTTATAAACAAACGGTTTGTTAAAATAACCTAAACGGTTAAATACGCTTAAACGGTTTAATATTTCATTTTATCAAAGACTTTTCCTCTGAAACCATAAAATATTTTGGAACCTAATTTATAGGATGAGATAAAATTTCTGACTTCAGGGGAATTATGTTTTCCCCAAAATGAAACTTCGATGAAATTAAACATTCGATGAAACGCTTGTCTATAAAAGGAGGGGAAACCGTCTATAACATTAAAATCTAAGGTATAAAATATGTCGCTCTGTTTATTTCTGTGATGTTCATGAAAAGTATTTAATTAAATTTCTTTAAAAATCATTGTGTCTATAAGCATACTGTCGCCATGCTTTATCGCTTGTACTTTATAGGTTGTCGGCAAGAGCCGACAAGGGCTCCGAATGCGCTAAGTGTGGCCTCAAGTGCGGAATCTGCTGCTTTTACTGCTTGGAGAAGTTTATCAAATATCTCAACCACAACGCATACACCATCATCACTATAGAGCGCTGCCATTTCTGTAAAGCTGCTGCCAAGGTGAGCTATCCGTCAACTTATAAACCGTCGGGTATATTAATATTAAAAATCAGAAATTATTTATATCAGAAATTAATCTGGTACCTCAACCACAACGTACCATCATCACCATAGAGCGGCTGCCATTTCCTTCGAACCGCTGCCAAGGTAAGCTAGCTGTGAAAGTATCTTGTAGGTTATCGGCCACAGCCGACAAGGGCTCTGAGTGCAAACCAAATGTGGCTTTAAGTGCGGAATCTGCTGCTTCTATTGCCTTGCCTGGAGAAGTTCATAGAGTGTTGCCATTCTTGTAAAGCTGCTGCCAAGCTGAGCTAGCCGTTAACTTTTAGATTGTCGGCTATAGCCGACAAGTGTTCCAAGCGCGCTAAGAGAGGAAGGAGTGCGAATCTGCTTTATGCGGAATTTCACATAAAATTAATTTATCTAAATTAGTACAATCAGGTCTGTCAATCACACTAAAACACTACTATTATAACGGCGAAAGTTTGTGAGATCTGTAAGTGTGTACTTTTACATGCTCCAACGGCTGGACCAATTTTGACACATTTTGGTATGAAGGTAGCTGACACTCTGGATTCACACATAGACTACTTTTTATCCCGAAAATGAAGTGTTCCCGTGGAATGAGCGGGTAAAACCGCGCGGCGCGACTAGTTAGAAATAATTGGGGTTTATTAAACTTGTTAATGTTTCTTAGGCCTTCAGCACGATAGTGAACAACGCGCTGCAAGTGGCCACCATCAACAGCGTGGGCGACTTCATCCTGTTCCTCGGCAAGTGCATCGTGACGGCGGTGACCGGCATCATCGGGCTGCTGCTCGTCAAGCGCAACCCCGACCTGCACTTCTTCGCCGTGCCCACGCTCGTCATCTGCGTGTACTCCTTCTTCATCGCGCACTGCATACTCTCGCTCTATGAGGTTAGTGTTAGTCAAGCGCATCGTGACGGCGGTGACCGGCATCATCGGGCTGCTGCTCGTCAAGCGCAACCCCGACCTGCACTTCTTCGCCGTGCCCACGCTCGTCATCTGCGTGTACTCCTTCTTCATCGCGCACTGCATACTCTCGCTCTATGAGGTTAGTGTTAGTCAAGCGCATCGTGACGGCGGTGACCGGCATCATCGGGCTGCTGCTCGTCAAGCGCAACCCCGACCTGCACTTCTTCGCCGTGCCCACGCTCGTCATCTGCGTGTACTCCTTCTTCATCGCGCACTGCATACTCTCGCTCTATGAGGTTAGTGTTAGTCAAGCGCATCGTGACGGCGGTGACCGGCATCATCGGGCTGCTGCTCGTCAAGCGCAACCCCGACCTGCACTTCTTCGCCGTGCCCACGCTCGTCATCTGCGTGTACTCCTTCTTCATCGCGCACTGCATACTCTCGCTCTATGAGGTTAGTGTTAGTCAAGCGCATCGTGACGGCGGTGACCGGCATCATCGGGCTGCTGCTCGTCAAGCGCAACCCCGACCTGCACTTCTTCGCCGTGCCCACGCTCGTCATCTGCGTGTACTCCTTCTTCATCGCGCACTGCATACTCTCGCTCTATGAGGTTAGTGTTAGTCAAGCGCATCGTGACGGCGGTGACCGGCATCATCGGGCTGCTGCTCGTCAAGCGCAACCCCGACCTGCACTTCTTCGCCGTGCCCACGCTCGTCATCTGCGTGTACTCCTTCTTCATCGCGCACTGCATACTCTCGCTCTATGAGGTTAGTGTTAGTCAAGCGCATCGTGACGGCGGTGACCGGCATCATCGGGCTGCTGCTCGTCAAGCGCAACCCCGACCTGCACTTCTTCGCCGTGCCCACGCTCGTCATCTGCGTGTACTCCTTCTTCATCGCGCACTGCATACTCTCGCTCTATGAGGTTAGTGTTAGTCAAGCGCATCGTGACGGCGGTGACCGGCATCATCGGGCTGCTGCTCGTCAACCGGTGCTAAGAACACGTAGCTACGCGTGTAAAACGGATATCAGTCGTAGTATATACAGATATTGTACAAAAACTACTAACACTCGCAACGTTCACAGATGGTGGTGGACACGCTGTTCATGTGCGTGTGCGAGGACCGCAACATGAACAGCGACGGCCGCTGGAAGAACTCTCGTCTGGCCGAGCTCGGCGGACACGCGCCCGCCGCCGACGCCGACACCACCGACACCGAGCTGCGCAACCTGTCCGCCAAGTACTGAGGTGGGTTAAAAGGCCTTATTACCTTTTTTTTTTCATATGAGAAATATATTGATAATTTCAACAAACTTTTAGAAGTAACATAGCTATTTAATGCTTTCATTCCGTGCAGTCGAAAATAAATTGAAAACAACAGTTTTCTGCGTAAAATTGACAATTCCGAGTAGTTTTTGAAACAAAATGTATTAATCCTTAAGCAAGGAGCCTTAAGCATCTGTACTCTTTAAATAAATAGCGGTATATTAAAAAAAAATTGGGTTATTTATACCATGGTAGTGTAACATTCTACATCAGATGACCTAAAGTGCCGTAAATAAGTTCGTTTTAGCATGTTTTCTCTTTCAACTTCGGCAAAAAGCTGAGATGGAAATATTAAAACGAGCTTACCCGACAAAATGCGATGGAAAATGATTATTATTATTATTCACTACATCTGTAGGTACCTAAAAAAATTCGGGGTAAATAAAATGACAATCGTTCTAGAACAAATTACATGGGAGCAATTGGAAAGATTAAGTTCTCCAAATATCCATAATAAAGGTTTGACATCGCATACGTGAGGTTAAGACTTTATTTAAACATAGCCCAATCAGAGCCTACGGCACGAAACTCCGATGTCGTGTATAGCCGACTGTGGCGATCGAAGGGTTAAATTAAGGGTGAATGTACCTCATGTGCTTGGTGTAAGACACCTGCCACTGTCCATCGGTTGAAACCAAGATCAATATTATAACCCAATTTAAATAGATTTATTATACATTTAAATGACAAAAAACTAAGTGTTCATACTTTCAGGTCCAGAAAATCCAGTCCACCAGCATTTATTTTAATTTATAAATTTAGTGTTAAGTTTACATGAAAAATGCGGGCTAATATTATTCTGATTAAGTTTTATAATTTTGATACTTTTATTATATTTCTAATTAGGCTTTTATTGGTAATCGATAATATTTAGATAGGATTTTACATTAATTTAATTATGAACTAAAAGTATTATTACTGATCTGAGCATAATATATAGTTATTATTAACTGTAATTATCATCTAATTGGTGTCAATAGTTCAGTGTTTCTGTTGTGGCCAGATTTAAACGTTCCAAGTATGATTGACATTATTGGTATATTTGGGAATTATTTTTTCTGAGAATTGAAAGTCTTTATAAAATAACCAATCGCTTAAAATGCAACTATGGCGGTAAAGTTTTAGTAGTATGTCCTTCGGCATACCTCTTTTGACAGCGCATGTGAATCGTGCTTTAATAAATAGTGTTATAGAATATAGTTTCGTAATGGGTGTGTGCACAAATTAAATCAACTCATATGCACCCATCCTCGCCATGATTTCAACGATTGTGATTGTGATCGAAGTTTATTATTTTTATTGAAGTTTTACTATGAGCCACTTTGTTATTGGCAGATAATATTATTAAGTTTTGATGGTGTCTATTATAATGTCTACTATATATTATACAACTTGCTAGTACTTTATTAAATTATAACATTCATAGTTCATATTATATAAGATTTTTGATAGATGTGATTTTTTTATGGCCTATAAATACATCCTGTCACACTGACTGTTTTAAATGGCAAATGCATATGTATAACTGTAGTTTTAACATACATAAATAAGTATAAAGAAAATACTCGATGTCCATTTAAAATTTATTTTTAGGCTCTTTTTCGTAACACTCTATTTTTAAATAACAAGTACATAGTGTGTGTAACAATATCATAGTCACTTATACATATACATGTTGAAAAAACTGTATAATATATCCTTTTTATCGGCATTTTTGTGCCGTTATTTTCAAAACCAAGTTTTCACTTTCGAAGATTTATTTCCAAAAGTATTATTATGGCTAATTTTACTTTTTAGGTGTTTTTTACGGTTCCGTACCCAAAGTGTAAAAACGGGACCCTATTACTGAGACTTCGCTGTCCGTCCGTCCGTCCGTCACCAGGCTGTATCTCAAGAACGGTGATAGCTAGACAGTTGAAATTTTCACAGATGATGTATTTCAATTGCCGCTATAACAACAAATACTAAAAATAAAATTAAATAAATATTTAAGGGGGCTCCCATACAACAAACTTGTTATAGATTGGGTACGGAACCCTTCATGCGCGAGTCGGACTCGCACTTGCCCAATTTTTTAATAAAATATTCCAATTAGAGATTTACTGCGAGGCATTTTTTGCTTCTAACACTTCATTTTAAATAAAAAGTATATAACGTGTGTAGCAGTATTGTAGCCACGTATAAAAGTGTAGAAGGTCTCGAATGTCCATTTTAGGGCATTTTTTGTCTTAATTTCAATTCCCCGTTTTCACTTCCATGAAATAATATGTAATTTCTTAAATCAATTCCATTCTAATTCCATTCTAAGGTGACCTATAAGATTAAAAAATATTATTATTGCTCATTTTTTATACATTACATTTTACTTTGTCTCTAAGTGTGTGTAGTTAATAATATTGTTTTATTTTAAGATATAATTTCACTTTTGTAAGCACTGTAAGAGGATCAAGTAGCGACACCAACTATATTTCGCGACTCATGAAGCGCGACATATCATCACTCGTCACTCTCTCACAGTACAACGAAGAAAGAGATGGTAATATTTCACGCGCGAGAGTCGCGTGTCACAGTTATAACTGTCTCGCGACAAATACTACCTGTCACTTTTTTTCAATACCGTGCGAGCAAGACAGGTGACATTAAGACGCGCGTCAAGTTAAGTCACAGCAAGATATTGATGCTAGCCTCACTGAGACTGGAGAGACTGTAGTCTTTCAATAAGTCAGTAGAAACAAACACAGTAACACAATATAGTTATTTACTGACTAGACTGCTCCTGGTGTCACTATTTGTTCCTGTCTGAAGAACGTAATTAGTTTTTACCCAGTGCCATCCTGTCCAGGTGCACCAAGAATGAGACATCAACCCATGTCCATGCTGATGACTGAAGGATAAAAAAAACGCGATTGCTCTGGCACCGCAGTTGATGCTATGCAGACGTAGCTCAAATGGAAAACGCGTTTTGTGACTGACAACCGTCCATGTTTACGTGTATAATTATAATCAAGATCTCAACTATTTAATTTGAATAGTTAGTGTGATCATTTTATCGACATTATGTTGTATATTTTAAGAATCTCTAATCAAGTACCGATATTTGTAATTCGCCATTTCTTCCAACTGTACCTGTTATTGTAATGCTTTTTTCATCCAAATAAAACTCATTGATGTGGAAATATGTTTTATATTTGACGAAACTTTTTATCATAAAATACATTTATTTAGTATCAATTTATTTTTTACTAGGTTTCTTCTTTTTGAATTGTTTCCTCTTCTTTATTTGATCAGATATAGCCTTACTTTTAGCTTTGAGTTGTTTACGCCGGATAGCCATGTCAGGTTTGCTTTTAGATTTCTTTGTAATTGGTTTGATCTGAACTTCCTCATCACTATTTACCTCTTGTTTTACTTCTTCTGTAACATTAAAAAGAACAATATTTAAAAGGCAATCCATAGATCTGTGGTAGGTAATTCAGAAGTTATGATAATCAGAGCCATATTTTGAACCATGTTGCGAGCTGGCAACTAAGGTCAAGTTTCACTGGAGAAAACCTCGAGTTCCACCTTCTTCTAGCCACCCTCATCGCAGTCTGTGAATGGTTTGTGTTCATCATTTAGATCATTCTCAAACTTAAACTTGTCAATTATTAAATCGTACATTTAGTTGGATCCCCAAAGTGAGGTATGCCATTCTTAATTTAATATCAAGAGGGTCTCAGCTTGAGTAATCCTGGTTTATTAGATTGAAAATATTGAGATATTACCACAACCCAACCTAAGGTCACAGCCAGATAATTATTCAGTAATTAAGTATGCATTATAAACCAATTGTAGTATTTGAAAAGGCAATTAACACTTTCACAACCAACACCCGCCTCAGCTCACCGGGCAGGTTGGACCATAAAAGCGCCCACCAGGCAGGCTCTGCCGGTGTCTGGGATGGCTTTAATTTTTTCCTGGCTGTGAAAGTGTTGTGTCCTTGGAATGCTACTCACCTTTAACCACTACTTCCTCAGCCTTTTCCATTGCATCTCCCTTGAAGAAGTCAGCATCCTCTATATCAGGATACCCAGTCTCAGGCTTGGTAGCCTCATAGACAGCCTTCTTCTCTATCCTCCTCTCATACTTGTCACCAGCCTTCTTGGAGAATGCTTGTCTCATCTTTGCAGGGCTCACATACTTCGGGTTCTCCCAAATAGTCACTCCACCAAATGATCCCGAGAATATTTTTACCTAAAAGTACATTGTTGGTAAGATTTGAGTTTCCTAGGCTAGAGTTCCGAACAGAGTGGCCAACTTTTGACAGTGACGAAGCGCTTGAATGTTACTCCGTACATTTCCATAGTGTGTGATACTATCGCACTATTAGTGTTGCCAGAGGCACTCTAATCAGAAGCCTCACTCTCTAACAAGCACACAAAGGGTACACACTCATAGTAAGTGGTAGGTGTGGTGAGTGGTAAGTGAACTCTTAAGGGCATAGACATTTCATAACCAAGTTAGTATAGTTTTGGTGAGCAACACATAATCATTGATTTAAACTTACACAACTTCCACACATTAATAACAAATGAGTCTTACCACACATTAATAACAAATGAGACATTCAAAAAGCTGTTTATTTAATTACTTTGTTTTGCACATGTTGTTATGTCCATAGTAATAATAAACAATCATACTTACAGGGTTGAGCACAAATCTGGGTCCGATTTCAGCCAAAGCACCATCTTCAGACAAAATTTGGTAATTTCTGAACCAAATTCTATTGTCAAGAACCATAAATGTATAGACATGGTCAAAGAAGGGCTGACTCTTGGGATGGTGGTTGGGTACACCGAATATTTGAATAAGGAGTTCTCTCAGCAAGGCATAATGTGGGTCCTTGGTGAATTGGGGATCAAAGGATAGAAGAGGTCTGGATCCTCTCAAACAGTTTCCTGTCATTTTGAGCTCTCCCATTGTGTAAACTGTAAAAGAAAGTATACCATTAACAAATTCACTTTTCCATCTTATGTACACAGTTATTCAATAAAAAATATTACTAATGCTGCAAAATGGGCAATTATTTAATTAATTAGGGTCCATATTACTCCCAGAATAATTTTTTGTTGAACGTTTCATTCGCTGAAATTCTTCTGAAAAATTATTTCAAAGAAAGCATTTTTCTTTGCAACTGAACTATTTGAAATTGTTATAAAACAAACCTAACCTTTCAACAGAATGATATTCACAAGAATTATGAAAAATTGAGGACCACACAGGAATAAAAATTCAGCCATATGATTTTTCGGCAAAATGAAACATTTGACAGAATAAGTTTTTGGGATCAAAGGGCTCCCAATTTATTGATTAGCAATAAAAATATTTTATTAACAACTAGATGGAATACAGTAGTGCACATAACTTTACTGATATTTTAAATATAATAATTTATAATGGATAATACTCACTGTTTTCTACTAAAAACTTGACGCTAGGTCCATTCGGAATGTTCGCCATCCACATGTACAAATCCCGCATCTTCCTGCCCTCAAACAGGATGCATTTATTGCAGTTCTTCATTTCGCTAATTTCATTTACTACATACAAGTTCTTACTGCGCTCCATCTTGGACTCAGTCTTGTGGTGCGGCATCAGCTTCTTGATGTCCTCCATCAGGTACCGGTGACGGTGGTTGATACCGCGAGCAGCGAATACCAGTACCCTCTGCCTGTTGATCCATTTCACCTACAAATAGCCAAAATATTGTATTTTGTATTCTAGCTATTATACTCGTGACGATTAATTAAGTCATTCAGCATCGTGAGTTTAAAGTAGACAACATTTTTACCTGTTTTGGAGTAGGATCATCTGACATCCTCACTGGAGGCAACACTACGGTTTCTACTTCCATTTTTGCTGGCTGGGCTTGTGTTTCTTTCTTTTTAGGTTTTTTTGCTTTAATTTTAACCATTTTGACAATACGAAATTTTATACTTTCATAGAAAAGCAATATTTCTTTTTTCTTTAGGTTAGTTTAACACAAACGCACGACGCACACCACGCACGTGTGAAATGAAATCTGTCAAAAAAGAAACTTTCAAAACTCGGGGACGGGGAACCTGTTTTGGTCAGCCATGTATTGTCTAGCCACGTTTTGTACAGCCACGTTTTCCGCGTCCACATGGACTCGAAAACACGGCTGTACAAAACACGGCTGGGCAAAACGTGACCGAGCAATGTTTGTTCGTGGAAGTTTTTCGAAGCCAGTTTTGTACAGGGTCGTATTGTCCGGCGCTGTTTTGTACGGCCATGTTTTCCGAATCCAAAAAATGGACTCAGAAAACATGGCTGTACAAAACCCCTACTCAGTCTCAAAACTCGCATCTACACCTAGAGTTGTTTAAGCTACTGACAAAAACGATCAATTTTTATGTTAATGATTTTTATTCGTATGAAAATTTAATCAAATGTTGAGCCAATAAATTACTTTTATTTCTCATTGGATTATGGAAATTAGAAATGGTATTATGCCAATATTGGCAAGAACTCTACAAATTACAATACAATGTAACAAAGTACGAACAGGCAATAATAATATTTATTATCAATAAGACGTAATAGATAAGGTGGTTTGAAAATACCATTATTTTCTTCAAAGTCAAGTCAAGTCAGTGCTACACTAGCACTGTTAGAAGATAGTTGCCTCAAGTTACAATGTTCAAATCACTGATAGTGCGCGTCAAAACTGGGATTGGTAAACAGAATTTAATTTTAACACAAACTCGATATGCATCTCAAGCCTTGCCTGAATTGTCAGCGGTAAGTGCGCACTTACAATAATGTCATAAGCTTGTAAAATATGTGACAGGTTAAAAATACATGCAAATTAAAACCTTATCGTCGCACAAACAACTTTGTTGGCAGCGGCAAACTTGTTTTGATTTTGAAAGTAGTTAATTCGAACTTTATATAAAACATTAGACAATCATCTAAATTATTAAGAATTTATCAGTTATCACCAGCGAACGAATAAAACATTCGTTTTATTCGTTCGCTGGTTATCACTACTATTTTATAATTCACTTTTCACTATATTTTTTAACTATTTTTATTACACAGACAAAATACAATGTCCAAAGGAAAGACTTCGGAATAGTTCAAGCTGACGATGTGAATTATTTTAAATCAATTTTAAGTGAAGAGCAAGTGCTCACTGATGAGAGTGATGTCCTACCATTCAACATTGACTGGATTAAAAACTGCAGAGGTAAGTTAATTTTTGATGAACATTAAACTACATTTGGATCCGTAAGACCCATTTCTTCTTTTTTTTGTTGGTGATACTTTTTTAGTAAAAACCGGAAGTGCAGTGTGAATAAGCTGGAAATTACTCCACCGACAAGAGCTTAGCTCTTAAGTATATGATGATGATCATGGTACTTTAGGATGTAAGGTATAAAATTTGTACACCAAAAGGCAAAACACAGAGCACTGTATGTTTTTAAAATATAAGATCTTATTGTACTACTTACCTGTGATTTACAAATAAATGAATTCTATTCTATTATAGGTATTCTATGTACAAGCTAGCCTGATCACAGCAAGCCTTTACAAACATTTCAATGAAACAATTTAAATGGATTATATCGGGTATATTAATAATTATTTGAGCTTCCCCGACGTTTCGTTAGCTTTACAATAAAATTACCGTTGTCATAGGTTTACTGAATGTTTAAATTGTTTTATTGAAATGTGTGACAGTCGTGAAAACTGAGGAAAATATTATTAACAAATTAAAAGTTAATTCAACCACTGAAAGTGAACACATAGGCTTCCAATATTTCCTTTCTCACATTACCACGCGGGAAACGTAGATACATGCTTGAAAAACTTTTTATTTCAGATTGCCATTATCCATTTCCACTAGATTTTCATGAATGAAACTTATCAAATTGTTTCTTCATTTACATCCATTGTACATAAGAGGGTTGTTATGTTCAGGTCAATCGAAGGTGGTTTTAAAACCTAAGTCAACAGAGCAGGTTTCCAAAATTTTGGCTTACTGCAATGAGCGGAGACTGGCGGTGTGTCCGCAGGGAGGCAACACAGGACTCGTTGGGGGCTCCGTACCCGTCTTTGATGAGATTGTGGTCAATCTTGGTTTGATGAACAAAATCATTAGTTTGGATGAGATATCAGGTAGGTACAACTGCATTCAACTATTTTTTTTATCACTTACTAATTACATCTTAAAGCAGGGAATTATGACACATTTAAATGATGTTTTTTACTTTATGATTTATTTAGATTACAGCACTAAAAAGTGCATGCAGATAGCCACCCTACTTTCTCACACACACACATTATGAGTGTTTCAAAGTCAAAAGTCAAAGTCAAAATGCAATTTGATTATTGTTTCTTGTATTTTATTGTTAGTGTAAAAACATGTAGGATAATAAATAAATATCAGACAACCTCACAATAAGTAAAAATTGGGCAAGTGCGAGTCCGACTCGCGCATGAAGGGTTCCGTACCATAATCTATAACAAGTTTGTTGTATGGGAGCCCCCCTTACATATTTATTTTATTTTTAGTATTTTTTGTTATAGCGGCAATAGAAATACATCATCTGTGAAAATTTCAACTGTCTAGCTATCACCGTTCTTGAGATACAGCCTGGTGACAGACGGACAGTGAAGTCTCAGTAATAGGGTCCCGTTTTTACCCTTTGGGTACGGAACCCTAAAAATCAACCTAGTCCCAAATTAAGCTCAAGAAGGCTTGTGTTATGGGTACTAGGCGACGATATACATACTTATATAGATAAATAAATGCTTAAATACATAGAACATCCATGATCCAGGCACAAATATTCGTGTTCATCACACAAATATTTGCCCTTGCCGGGATTCGAACCCGGGACTGTCGGCTCATTAGGCAGTTGCTTAACCACTGTGCCAACCGCGTCGAGGATATGCTGAAATGCTCTTAAACATTTGAATATTTTTTTCGAATCCATGAATGGATCTCATGGATGGAAAGGTGTCGTGTTTCGTCGGTTCCGGGGCAACCTACCAAATCCAACACCCGAGATGTCGGAACAACGGGGCCACGCCGTTTCGCCGTCAAAATAAACATTGTTCGGTTCATGACGCATTGGTGTAAACTGTAATGTTATGTAACCTGTTTTTCAATAAATAAATAAATAAATCTGTCCATACTTGAAATATCTCATATTGATAACAATTTCTTTATTTTAGGAGCATTAGTGTGTGAAGCAGGCTGCATACTAGAGACCCTGGACAACTATGTGCGGGAGAAGAACCTGATCATGCCACTGGACCTCGGAGCAAAGGGCTCCTGCCAGATCGGAGGCAATGTGAGCACCAATGCTGGGGGCCTCCGGCTGCTGCGGTACGGCAACCTGCACGGCTCTCTCATGGGGATTGAAGCTGTGAGTAATGGATAACATTATACTATCAAAATAGGATTTTATCATTATCGAGGAAGTAAAAAAAAAATGAGTTCACTGATTGGCACAGTGGCGGCTTTAAGAGAAGTTCGACGCAGGCGACGGTCCGGGGCGCTGGCTCCTAAAAGGAGTTTTTATAATTTCAGAGCACTACACAACAATGATGAACTTGCAAAGGCTGCTCCCAAGGCCCAAAGCAATAATTTGTTCACTCTCAGTCAATGAATTCGTGCGAGGTTAAGAAACGTGATTCGGTCTACCTTTTTGGGTATTTCTCATGCTGCATCGTCCCATATGTCATTGCCAAGAACCCTTCTCTTTGTTACAAATGGGATGCCTAAAATGCCATACCTATAAAGATAATAAATAATTGTAAGAATTCAAAATTCGTTACACCACGCAGCTTTGCGCCTCTCACAGACAACCCCCACTAGACGGAGCATGTAAGGCGACCCGCGCGCACCAACGATATGGTACGGCAGAACATTAAAGTATCAACACGGCGGCCACCGTTTAGTACAATTTACCATGTTATTTATTTAATTTCTTTTTTCGTTGACGTACGCATGGATCATAAACAAGGACGCAACTAAACGGTGGCCGCCGTGATGATACTTTAATGTTCTGCCGTACCATATCGTTGGTGAGCGCGGGTCGCCTTACATGCTCCGTCTAGTGGGGGTTGTCTGTGGCTGCACCGCACGACGTCTCGCCGCGCAGTGATGCGTCGTGCCACCAACGATTTTACGATACGCCTCGCGGACGTTGCGATGCGTCTCGCGGCGCAACGCGAAATCACTGGCCTCTTTCAGTACCGTCACGTCGCTTCACGGTGTGAACTGACCCTAGGCTGATTTAGACGAAGACAATTTTGAGACGCCTTAATTACGGCGCCTCGAAAAGGCACCGTATAAACTTTCCGCGCCATTTTTTCGCCGCATGCCAGCGCTGGAGCGGAATAGAACACGAGCCTATTTTTTGGCGCCAGTGACCTCCCCTCCGCGTCTCTCGCTGCCACTAATGACTGGTACTGAAAAAAAACACTGTGTAAACACGACTGGCGGCGAGATTTAGGCGGCTGAAAATAGTCATTGTCTAAACGGTCGGAGGTGTGCTGTGCGGTAATCACTGGCGCCGTAATTTAGGCGTCTCAAAATTGTCTTCGTCTAAATCAGCCTTTTGTCCTTCTTTGTCGCGACGACGTGAGGACGCGTTTGGCTCGGTTGGTAGACACCTGCCTACTGAGTCGGCGGTCCTGGGTTCGAGTCCCGGCCGGGGCAAATATTTGTGCAAAATATTTGTTCTTGGGTCATGGATGTTATCTATATATGTATTTATACTCATACTCATACTCATTTATTGATAAAAATTTCAATATTTTACACGTCAAAAATCTTATAGCTATTAAATGATTATTTTAATACATTTAACAATTACATTATTATTATTTATTACAATAGGTATTTATTAAATTTATGATAGTTTTAACTGTCATGCATGTTATAAAATTCGTCCATATTATAAAAAGCTTGACCGACTAGCCATTCCTTCAGTTTGATACAAAATAAATTAGTGCCTTCGAACGTTTTAATTGTGTCTGGCAATGCATTGTATATATATTATGTATATCGTCGTCTAGTACCCATACCATAGTACAAGCTTTGCTTAGTTTGGGACTAGGTCGATTTGTGTATGATTGTCCCTTAATATTTATTTATTATTTATTTATTTGTCACGATTAGAGGAGTAGTATGAATGTGGCAGGTGAAGGCGGACGGCACGGTGGTGGAGTGCCTGCGCGCGCTGCGCAAGGACAACACGGGCTACCACCTGAAGCACCTGTTCGTGGGCTCGGAGGGCACGCTGGCGCTCGTCACCAAGCTCGCCATACACTGTCCGGTGCTGCCCAAGGCCGTCAATCTGGGCTTCTTTGGTGATTATGGAAACCCTTTATACCTTCACAGTTCACACTAATATTAACTATAAAGGCGAAAGTTTGTGAGTGTGTTTGTGTGTATGTTTGTTACTTCTTCAGGCTGAAGCTGCTGGACGATTTTTTTTTTTTTTTGTATTAAGGTAGCCTTTTTAGACTGGGGCCTGTTAAGATAGTATAGGTTGTCTTGTCGATGACAGAAAGGAAATAGCAAGATGTATATATACTTTTATAGAACTCTCGTCTTACAATAAACGTCTATAATATCTTTACCGTTTGATATCTTACCATCTAGACCTTAATACCTCGTGAGACTGGGGGCCTTCGTTGGACTGGGGGCCCTCGTGAGACTGGGAACCTTCGTTAGACTGGGGGCCCTCGTGAGACTGGGGACCTTCGTTAGACTGGGGGCCTTCGTTAGACTGGGGGCCTTCGTTATACTGGGGGCCTTCGTTAGACTGGGGGCCTTTGTTAGACTGGGGGCCTTCGTTAGACTGGGGGCCTTTGTTAGACTGGGGGCCTTTGTTAGACTGGGGGCCTTCGTTAGACTGGGGGCCCTTGTTAGGTTAGACTGTGGGCCCTCGTGAGACTGTTGTATATATTATCTTATATCTGACATCATAAAGTGATTGTAATAATCCTATTAGGAAAATAAACGAAACTGAAACTGGGGAAATACTGACCAAGATGCGAATCTTTTCCCAGACCCCCTCTAATCCAACAGCCGATCCCCAGGTGTGAAGGACTTCGACAGCGTGCTGCGGCTCTACCGCAGCGCAAAGGCCTCCCTCGGGGAAATCCTGTCCGCGTTCGAGATGGCTGATAACGAGGCCATCACCTCCACCGCCAGAAACCTCAACCTGCCGTAAGTCAAATTTCTTCTTCAAGGTCTTTGTGTGTCGATCTTTGCATTGTTTATTATTTTTTTCTTTTTTTTCTTTATTAGCACACTAAACAGATTACATTCATTTCAAAAAATAAAGATACAAAGGACAGGCATTACAGATAAATGTCATCCAAAATAAGCATGCACATCATGATTTTAACAATATAAGTACATTGAAAAAATATCCTAAAATAAAAATTATTATAAATGTAATATTATTATAATGGCTAAACTGTTTAATTTAACATTTTATTTAAATATTTTATACATATTGAGCATTTTGAGATAGAATAACAAAACATTCAAAGATGTGTAAACAGAGATGGCGTTTAACGCGAAAGCAATTCTACAATCTGCCTCCTGAAAACCAAAAATCGTGGATTGAAATTGTCGATGTTTATTTGAAAGGCCTAACACCTTAGCGACCTCTATGTGAATACTTTAATATTCACATCTTACCGCACTACTTTACAGCAGTGTCCGGCCAAGCGTCGGAGGGCGCCGTTATTTTATAAATTTATGAAACAAGGAATTTATCATTTTAAATTACATGTTTCATTAAACGTTTATTGTTAACTAGCGACCCGCCCCGGCTTCGCACGGGTGCAATGCTGATAAATTATGCATGTATTATACATATAAACCTTCCTCTTGAATCACTCTATCTATTTAAAAAAATTGGGCTAGTGCGAGCCCGACTCGCGCATGAAGGGTTCCGTACCTATACATATATATAATCTATAACAAGTTTGTTGTATGGGAGCCCCCCTTAAATATTGATTTTATTTTATTTTTAGTAATTGTTGTTATAGCGGCAATAGAAATACATCATCTGTGAAAATTTCAACTGTCTAGCTATCACCGTTGTTGAGATACAGCCTGGTGACAGACGGACGGACGGACGGACGGACGGATGGACGGACGGACGGACGGACGGACAGCGAAGTCTCAGTAATAGGGTCCCGTTTTTACCCTTTGGGTACGGAACCCTAAAAAACGCATCAAATCCGTTGTGTAGTTTTAAAGATTAAAGGTCTTCGCACATTATAACAACTCAACGGCGACTCGATTCTATGCCAAATATTGAAATTTAAGCCCTATGTCATATTAACTAGGTTTAATTTCAAAAAATTATATTAGTAGTGGACGACGAGTGGACGACGCGTCGGTGCATCGTCGAAATTAAACCTAGTTGAACGATAACGACAAAATGGACTGTATAATTAAAAGAGAGTCCACACAACTACCGTGATTTTATATGCATGAATTTATTGTGTTACGGTTTTATGATGAGATTGCGTGTCGGCTTACCTGGAGATCTCTTAGGTGGAGCTCAGCGTCTGGAGAGGGCAGTTCCTTGGGCTTACCCAGTGCTGGATCCAGATATGGTCGTACCCTCAGTCCTACCACTAAGACGCACATACAGGTGAACAGAAGCCGAACCGCAATCGTAACAGCTTTTAGATGGAAATTAGATGACTTGATGCACTGCCTTGGCTCGCGAAGCCCGAATTATCGATAAATCTTGGGCTACTTTTCAAAAGTTCAACGTGCTCGTATCGCACGGAACGACAGACTCTCTGGGTTGCCACACTAACTCGATAGTGATGTGACAACCAGTGTTGCTAGACTAATAATTAAAATTCTACCATAAATCGGCAATATTCAACATACCGCCCACCTAAATGCGACGGCATACTCAAGAATGCCGCGGTATTTAATGCGATAATACTTAAACTATGAAAAGGTGCTGTTATGAACAGTACTTTAACTAAAATACGACTACAACGAAAACTTAAAACTACTACAATTTTAAAATTACCTAAGCGTTATGCGCCACTGGCAGGGGACAAATCTTGACGACTGGTCTTTTGTACTGGCCAGCGGCAGTTTTAACCGTAACCACTCTACATACACCATCTGCACCAGGGTGCAGTGCAACAATACGCCCTAACGGCCATTTAAGGGGATCTAGCGATTCACCAGCTATGAGCACCATAGATCCCACGGTGATGTTAGAGTGAGCCTTGTCCCACTTTGCCCTTTGTTGGAGTGTGTGTAGGTACTCAGTTTGCCACCGGTGCCAAAAGGCTTGGTGTATTTGTTGAATGAGCTTCCACCGCTGCTGGACGCTAATTTTCAAATCT
Source organism: Apotomis betuletana (assembly GCA_932273695.1). Classification (NCBI taxonomy): domain Eukaryota; kingdom Metazoa; phylum Arthropoda; class Insecta; order Lepidoptera; family Tortricidae; genus Apotomis; species Apotomis betuletana. The sequence continues at coordinate 2,055,721 of OW026302.1, forward strand.
ACAAATTTTTCCTCGGGCATAATCGACAGAGGTTCTAAGGTTAGAAAATGACCCGGGGTTAAAGCGACGAGATCATTGGCATCTGAGCTATGAGGCGTCAAGGGGCGCGAATTTAACATTGCCTCTACTTGTGTTAGCACGGTGTAAAATTCCTCAAACGTCAATCTCTGTGCACCGACAGCACGAGCTATGTGCGTTTTTACTGACTTGATTCCCGCTTCTGCTAGACCATTAAAATGGGGACTCCCAGGAGGACTAAACGAAAACTTAATTTCTTGAGACTCCGCAGCCTTTTGCATGATAGAACCAAGATAGTTACTAGCACCGATAAAATTTCTTCCCTGGAGCCTTACCACGATCTTTATAAAAACTATCCAAACGCAGTGCAGTTCAGTTTAGGCACCTAAATTGAATCGCTGAATTTCGTACCATAACAACTTTAAAGCAGCGCTGATTCTCGATCGCATAAAGTGAATGAAAGACCGATATTTGTCTCTGGTCCGCAATTGAAACGCTACGGCGCGAAAGGGATGCCGCTATGTGAGTTTCGTATATGTTTATCTCTTTCTGGCTTCTATCCGTTCGGTAACTAAAATATTACAAATTAATTTCGCAGCACACTTTGTTTAAAACTAATTGGTAATTTTGAAAAGAAAAGACATATATTTCATAGCGGACTTATGTTCTTTTTTTAATTTAAAGACATTATTTGCCATACCAAATGCTTTATTGAATGAAATAAAGTTTAAAATGTCTGTATTTCAAAAGAATTGTAATTAAGACTCGGAACGTGTGCCGCCTTCCGCCTGTGATAATGTCATGTCAATCATTGACATGTAAATTTGTTAAATTTCAAATGAATTTTACGTGGTATGCCAATCTTCGAATTCAGTTTAATCCTCCGCGGATTTAGTGTATTCGTTCAGGGGAAAGAAATTGTGACCAGGAAATGCGGTGAAGTGATTTTATCACCCATATAATATCAAGTGTGTCAATGACAATGTTAAAAGCTCCGTTTTTATCGCCAGCTGTCTCCCGCCGAGATAGAGACCTTTGAATCGGGCTTATATTTTTGACCCCATGATATCAATATTATCCAGCTGCAGTCCCGGCACTACGTGTACTTCAGCTCATTTGTGGTGTGCGTGCCGCGGCCGCTGCAGGACACCATCGCAAGTGCAGACTTCTGGCGGAAGGGTGTTGTGTTTCGGCAGTTCCGCGGTAATTTGCCGAATTATACACCAGATCAGACGACGCAAAGGACCCACGCGGTTGTGTCGCCTAAATTAACTAGTTTTAAGTCTTGTTTATATGTATTTTTGTAGTTCAGTGCCTTATTGGTTTTATTACTGTAATGCTGTGTAACTTTTTTGAATAATAAATAAATTATCAACTGCTTAAAGATATGTTCAATTATAGTTGCCTATTTTAGGTTCAGTGCAAATGTTTGAACTCCAGTTCTTTGTTTTACAAAATAGTTTACTTGTTTTTATAATTCAATCTATTAAAAATCATATTGTGGTTTAAGAACTTAAATAGTAACCAAATAAAGAAGCATGATGTAAAGCACCCTCGAGCGGCTAATTTAGTTACTACAGTCTGCAATGCTACGGAAAAAAAACGTATCTTACTATGAAATCCATACAAAGCTACGAGCTCTTTACCGTAGTATTGCAGTAGTCATATGGAACCGAAAAACACGAAGTTCTATCTACTTATTACCAGTAATGCACTCTTATCTATGAGCATTGTGCATCTTTTTTTTCCCCGTTGCATTATCCAAGAGATCGTATTATAATAACTCAAAAGAAATTAACTCGTCAGTATTCTGAAAAACCTGTCAAACACTTCGCTACCCTAAATTTTTCGGCGATGGGGTGCGTACGTACGTAGTAGTGCGTGTATATTGTAACAGAAATAGATAATAACGCGAGCGCAGCGAGACCGAAATTTTTCGGCGCGGGGGTGCGTAGTAACACGATCAGATGAAAACGCGAGCGCAGCGAGAGCGAAATTGTTCGGCGCGGGGGTACGTAGTAACAAAATTGACCGATATAGTGTAAAAAGATCCGATCTGGCAACGCTGATATATGTATGACCTATTGCCACCGCCCCTCTTGCCGGCCCGCGACCTCACTCGGCGCCCGCGCCCTATATTTGAAGCATGTTCATGTTCTTACTTACAGACGCGCCCCGAAGATATTGACAAACTTACAAGCATGTTTTCGACCAAAACTATTTGTTCTTGTTATTTTTCATGTTCATTTTAAATTTTGGATTGACAAAAAAAGGTGAAAAGTAATAGTTGGTTGAAAGGCGCCAATACCAAAACAAAATGCAAACGGCCAGGGGCGCCTACGCCGCCCCTGTCGGTTTGGCGCCCCGGGCTATAGCCCGGATCGCCCTAGGGTAAATACGTCCCTGAATAAAACGGTAGGAAGTTACACAGACACGTTTCCAGACCTGTGCGAGACAAGTCGCGAACAAAAGCTAAGAACTAATAAATATTCTACACAAAACTATCCAGAACGATACATTCAATGAGGAACTTTTTATGAGTCGCAAAATTTGACACTCGTGCGATTCAGTTTCGTCTCAAGTGACACATCGTGGTACGAAAAGTACTTGAAATGAGAGAATGAAATAGTTGAGACGCTCTTACTGAACTGTCATCTGAACTGAGTCGTAAATACAATGTCATGGTATGAAATAGCGATACAGTTCAGTTTAGGGCCTAAAGTGAGTCGCGTTAAGAGATCGTGGTAAGGCTCCGGTCGGAAACAAGATGGCTACACCGGCCACGACGGGCGATAAAGCGTCGCAAGGCGGCCAAAAAGGCCTCCGTGGACAATTCGGATGCAAGTTCGATATGTATAGCTTTCGTGGAGGTACACACGAAGACACAAATGTACCCTTTAAAAGTTCTGGCACCGCGACCTCGTCCGAAAGCTATGTTGAAGGGTCCACCGTAATCGACAACTGAATTCGAAAAACATTTAAGTTGGTTTACACGATACGATGGATAATTGCCCATAAACGGGGCAGGGGCAAGTTGGGGACGAACACGAAAACATTTAACACAACCAGAGATTACCGATCGAATGGCACGTTTACACGACAATATCCAGAAATGTTGTGCAATGAGATTTTGGAGAGTTTGCGCACCAGGGTGCATAAATCGAATATGATATTCCTGTATGATTAGGTACGTGAGGCGGTGGGAGCGGGGTAATAGAAGAGGGTGCTTTGTTTCAAAGCAGGTCTTGGCATTAGCCAAGCGACCGCCCACCCTGAGAAGACCCGCCTCGTCAACGAAAGGCGACAATTTGCGAAAACTCTTGGGAAGCGAGTTTGACGAACCCTTTTTAAGAAGTTCAAACTCCAACGAAAACTCATTCTCTTGCACAATTTTCACCAAAAACATGAGTGCCTTGTGAATCTCTGTTGGTTGTAAAGACCCAACTATACGATGTCCGACAATTAATTTGCAGTTCTCCGAAAAACGAAAGCAATAAGCTAATACATGTTGTAGCATTTTTAATGACGAGAACCTTTCGAGAAGAGTGTCTACTAGCTCAACCGCATTAGACACTAAGAGAACGGTAATTTTTTGTTCTTCATGGAGAACGTCACTATCTATTGATAATGCCGACTTCGGCCAATTTGCACTGGGATACCTAAGCCAAGAGGGCCCGTCCCACCAACAAGCTTGGTTAACCAAGTCTTGAGGTAGTAACCCACGTGATCCACAATCTGATGGATTATCTGTGGTTCTGACATGATGCCAGGAGTCAGGAGGGACAATTTCTTGGATGTGGCTAACACGATTAGCCACAAACGTTTTCCACTTGGAAGGACACGATTTAATCCAAGTCAACGCGACACTTGAGTCCGACCAAGCGAAGACCTCACTTACAGAGTGAAAAGGTTTCAGAGCCTCCACGACTGACGCTATCAAATCCGATAACAGAACCGCAGCAACCAGTTCAAGACGTGGCACCGATAATTTACGCAGGGGAGCGACTTTGGACTTGCCACAGACCAATTGGACGGCGATATCACCGTTCTTACCTAACGTACGACAGTAAACGACGGCACAAAAGCCTCGTTCTGACGCATCACAAAAACCATGGAGCTCTAGTATGTCAAACTCCACAACAATACGACGAGGAATAGCCACAGAGCTCAGCGACGGAAGCTGAGCTTTGAATGCTTGCCATTCAAGCCTGATATTTTCTGGAATATCGTCATCCCATGAAACACCAGAAACCCAGAGCAACTGCATCAAATACTTGGCGAGAAAAGTTACAGGCGAAATAAAGCCCAATGGATCATGGATCCTGGCTATCTCCGAAAGGATGGTGCGCTTCGTACATCGACCGTCATGAGAAGCTGCAATACGAAAACGAAAAGAATCTGATTGGGGTTGCCATAACAATCCCAATATCTTGAGCGAAATGTCAGACGTTTCATCGAAATGTTTAAAGTCCTGTGAGTACAGGTCCGAGGATGGAAGGTTGTCCAGGAACTCACTACTGTTAGAGGTCCACTTCCTCAGATGGAAACCACCCGACGACAATATTTTTGTAAGTTCCATCTGAAGTGAGCGAGCCTGCTCAACAGAATTCGCCCCAGTGACGACGTCATCTATGTAAATATCGCGAGCGAGGACAGCTGAACCAGCCGGATATTCTTCTGCAGCGTCACTGGCCAGCTGAGCCATTGTACGAAGAGCTTGGAATGGCGCAGCAGATACTCCATACGTCACTATTTTTAGGCGATAGTCACGAATAGGACCGGAATCCGAGGGGCGCCACAGGATACGCTGGAATTCAGCGTCTTCTCTAAAGACCAGAATCTGCCTATACATCTGCTTAACGTCGCCGGTGAATACGACGGCGTGCCAACGAAAGCGTATAAGCAGGTCGAAAATATTTGTCTGAAGTTTCGGCCCAGCGAGTAGGGTGGAGTTTAAAGAAACTCCTCGAGAGTCCTTAGCGCTGGCGTCAAAGACGACACGAAGTGGAGTGGTTACTGAGTCACGCAGTATACCGTGGTGAGGAATGTAATAAAACTGGCCCTCATTTGTGGAAGGAGGATCTGCTTCTTCTAAGTGACCACTCGACGCATAGTCGTCCATGAATTCGACATACGACCTTTTGAAGTCAGGGTTGCTATTTAACTTGCGTTCCAACGACTGAAATCGTTTAAGAGCGATTTCACGCGAATTGAGGAAGGTAGGTTTATTCGTAGGATCGACGAAAGGTAATGGGACTACGAATCTGCCTTCTTCATCGCGGCAGTATTTAGCACGAAAATAATCTTCGCAGCGTTGGTCCTCCTGCGATACGAAAGGTTTAGTTGGAGGACTAACATTTTCCAATTCCCAAAATTTCTTAATGGAATCATCGAGCGACAAGGTTTGCGAAGAATTCGACACGAAAAAACAATGTTTGTTATTGTTACGACGAGAAACGAGAGCATTTGTTGGGAGTTGACTTTTGTCACACCCTCCCATTACCACCCATCCATAGACAGTATGTAAAAGAGTGGGTTGTCCGGGCTCCCCTCGCTGTATGCCAGGTAACAACGATGAAGCGAAAATGTCTGCATTGAGCAGCATGTCCACTGGCGCCGGGCGAGCGAAGTCAGGATCAGCAAGCGATAAATTCTTTAGGTGCGACCAACTTGACGGATCGACAGGTTGTGTAGGTTGGTCGGCACATATCGACGACAAAACGAGAGCTTCGAATTTAATATTCGACGACAAGGTTGTATTACCGAACGGCTTAATTTCGCACGATAGCGAACCGAGCGGTTGAGCGACAGAATTGCCAATGCCGTACACGGCGTGTTGGCCACGAGAAATGTTAAATCCTAGCTTTTTTGCGCAGGGTTTCGATATAAAATTACAAGCACTAGCGCAATCGAGGAGCGCGCGTACTGGTCGGAATTGACCCAAACTATCCCGAATTAAAACTTTTATAGTCGAAAATAAAATAGTACTTTCCCCAGTCAATGTAGTTAAAACCGTATTGCTATTATTATTGCTACTGGGATTACTAGGCGAAGCGTTATCAGCCACCATGGTCGCGGGCGATTGTATATTCTGAGTGAAATGTAACAAAGTGTGATGCGAACGGCTACACACACTGCAACGAGAAGCGCGACAAGTTTTCACCCTATGAGCGTTCGAAAAACATAAAATACACAATCCCTTTTCCTTCACAAAATTAAAACGACCATGGTTATCAAGTTTTAAAAATTCACTACATTTAGCAAGACCATGCTGACCAGTACAAAAACCACAAGTTGGACCTGAAACTACAAATGCTGTTTTATTTTTAGTCAACGGCTTAATATTTGGAACCTTTATGCTTGAATTTTCTAATGCTTTGCTTCGCTTCTCAATAAAGCTTTTTAAATCATCAAAGTTTGGAATATCAACATTTGAAGTAAGTTGTAGTTCAAATGCTTCACGAGTAGCGACATCTAACTTCGACCACAACAAATAATACAGCATAAAGTTCCGGTCAGGAAGGTCAAATTTTGATAAGATATTTAAGTTATCATTAAATGTTCGAAAAACTCTTTCTAAATCATTTTTGTTTTTAACTATTTCACAGTTCAACAATTTTTCATAGTAAATAACAGCAATTTGTCTTTTCCTGTCATAATAACTGGACAGCGTCTCATAAGCGTTAACATAATTATCACCGGACAAAGGGAAACTTTTTATTAATTCATAGGCGGAACCCTGTACACTCGATAAAAGGTAATGTAATTTTTCAACATTACTAATAGTGTTCCGATTATGTATTAGCGAGTCAAAAAGATCTTTGAAGGACACCCAGTTCTCCAATTTCCCATCGAAAGGTTTAATTGATATCTTAGGCAATTTGGCTAAGTTATTTTCTAATATTAACGGTTTAATTTCCACTTGATCACTTGGAGCACTCGGTGTACTTTGCCTCAGTCTACTTTTCACTAATTTTAAACGATTTTCAAATTCTCGTGTAATATTGTATTCGTTAAGACGTTGTTCCCTTGACAGCGGCCGTAAAATTCGGATTTGCGCTTCATGAAAATCTTTTTCTATGTCTTTAAAGTCCGATTCATTATAACCGTGCAAATCTGAACTTTCGATATGTTCTAAACGCATAATACAATAATCCCGTGCGACACGGTAAGCATCCACAGTTGCCGGTTCTAATTCACTACTATTGTGTTCATCCATTTTATTATAAATACAAACCAAGACACTAAATAAGTAAATATCATACAACACCGCGTAACATAAACAACAAGGTAATATAACCTACAAACTTTAAAAGTCAATGCCAATATTGCCAATCGAACGTCGAACTGACGTTTAAAGTTAAGGTTGTACAGATAAGGCTATTTACACGAAAAACGTTCCGTTGTACGCTTAAAATATATTGAGTCTATGAGTAGGAAATTGTACTGCCAACATAAACGAACGAAAGCGACAAAAAGATGGCGTACAATTAACACGACAAATTATTAGCCAAGGCAATTTCTCAAGTACCTACGAAAGTGAAAAATAATCAAATTATTTTATAAAATCACGGAAAATTGCATGAAAACTAAAGACAAAAGGTACTTTTCAACAATATCCGGCTCGAAGGACCAAAAAATGAACGATAACGACAAAATGGACTGTATAATTAAAAGAGAGTCCACACAACTACCGTGATTTTATATGCATGAATTTATTGTGTTACGGCTTTATGATGAGATTGCGTGTCGGCTTACCTGGAGATCTCTTAGGTGGAGCTCAGCGTCTGGAGAGGGCAGTTCCTTGGGCTTACCCAGTGCTGGATCCAGATATGGTCGTACCCTCAGTCCTACCACTAAGACGCACATACAGGTGAACAGAAGCCGAACCGCAATCGTAACAGCTTTTAGATGGAAATTAGATGACTTGATGCACTGCCTTGGCTCGCGAAGCCCGAATTATCGATAAATCTTGGGCTACTTTTCAAAAGTTCAACGTGCTCGTATCGCACGGAACGACAGACTCTCTGGGTTGCCACACTAACTCGATAGTGATGTGACAACCAGTGTTGCTAGACTAATAATTAAAATTCTACCATAAATCGGCAATATTCAACACTAGTTAATATGACATAGGGCTTAAATTTCAATATTTGGCATAGAATCGAGTCGCCGTTGAGTTGTTATAATGTGCGAAGACCTTTAAGCATACAAAGGGACATAGGGACAGAGAAAGCGACTTTGTTTTATACTATGTAGTGATAGTTAGGTAACTACTAAATTTTAACTTTTATTACCTACTCTATTTTGTTGCAACTATTACTTGTTTATTATTGAGTCGTGAATCGTGATCACCCTATTTGAATCTGGTGTTTTAGTTAAGTCGAGTGTGAAGAGTTATCCGTTGGTAGGTAACAAATTGTATGTCAGACACTCACGGTACTTTCTTATCATTTACATAATATTTTCTTAAGCAGCATCATTTATTTATTACTTCAGAAACATCAAACATCTCAATATCTACTAGGTATAGATAGCTGCTAACCTAACCTAACCTACCAGAGCGGCTTGTCCATAGAACACAATTCCCACCGGTTTGCCTACTTCAGGACGATTAAGCATTCTCTATTGCTACTCAAGAAAAAGTAAGCGAAATCTACTCCGGTTTGCCCTAAGTTTCTATTTGACGGCACACCACTGTGCACTGGTACCTACTACCGTATCATATGTCATAAGAGGTAGTTACTGCTATTGTGCTACATCTACCTAAATCTATATGTATATTATCGTAAGTAGGTAGGCATCGGAATTCCGGTAGCACGGTAAGACTAGTTTTGAATTTCAATTTTGAATCAAACTGCCTTTATGATGTTTGTGATTAACATTCCCAAACATTTTGCACAATATTACAAACTCCTAGATTTAACTATATTAATTGTCAATATCATGCATTTTCTAGTCATAACTGGATATTCGATAAATATAGAACCCAATCATATTCCAGAAAACATGGAATAAATTGCAAATATTTACGAATTTTATAATGACGATCAAAACTATGCCTACAAAAATCAGTCCGTCTAGCGCTACTAGGCTTCGCGACTTTGTCGCGCGACATAGCATCGCCCGTCACTCTCTCACAGTACAGCGAAGAAAAAAATAGGTAATAGTTTTCGAGCGAGAAAGAGTCGCGTGTCACAGTTGCGCTAGGTCTTTGTATATTCTCCTTAACTATAAAATAAAATTGCGACTTAAGTACACCCATGAATATGAGTATGTTAATCAATCACTCAATCAATCAATCGATCAATTTTCAGGCAACTGTGTGGCCCACAGATAAATACTTTAAAACTAACATACATATTTAACAAAATGATATAAAATAATCATAATATCGGCTCCATAGCTCTCTAAACTCCTACCGTGCTATCACCCTTAGTGCCTTATCACACTTGCGATTTGCGAGCGAATTTTGTATGGCGGCGATCACGCAGCGAGTTATAGAAAACTCGCTCGCAAATCGCAAGTATGATAAGGCCCTTACCATTAATTTCCAGCGACAGTACTCGCTAGCGACTCAGTAAACGATTTGTATGAGGAATTCTAGTTCTACAAAGTAATCGCTAGGGGCGCTGTGTTATTCTCCATACAAATCGTTTACGCTGTCGCTGGCGAGTACGGTCACGTCAATTCATGGTAAGGGTACAGAAGTACGATGCCTACTCTGCCGTGCTACGGTAAAAAGCAGTATCTTACTGTGAAATCCATACAAGAACTATTATATTAATCTGCGTCCATACAAAGATACGACCAATACCGTCTTCACCATAAGAGCTTACGAGGCCCGTGCCCAGGGCCCCCACTCTCAGGGGGCCCCGAAGGACCGACAACATCTCTCACACAATAAAATCTTATTATAATTCGCTTTTTTTACTTTCCAAAAGGGCCCCAAATTCTTGTGTGCCCAAGGGCCCCAGCCTAGTTTAAGACGGCCCTGGATACGACCGGCAGTAGGTAATCGTAAGCCATGTAATGTGTAGTGTTGTTTTAAAATTCAAGTGGAGATAAGAGCGGCAAGCGTGTTCATGTTATATATGGTTACGCTCGACTCTAAACAAATATAGATAGCGGAAATGTAGCTTAGGTATTTACCGTATGTATAGTTAGGTATTAGGTGCAGCTAATGTAGGTAATGGTAACAAATTATGTAATGATTTTGCATGTCAAGTAGATAAGGTTTATGTTGATTTAAACTTAGTTTTCGGATATTATTATAACGCGAGGTAAAAGGGTGTTCATTTAGGTAATTCCCTCGATGTTTCGGACGAGATGTTACGACTATGACCTTGAACGTCCCTAACGTTAACGTTGAGGTAAACGACAGGGAACACCTTTTTAAATGGAGTAACATTTTTTTCCTAAAAACGTATACTTAAACAAAAACAAATCAATAAGACCTATTTAATTCTACGGTACGCTTGTTTGTTGTTTGAATGTAACTTTTATGGCGTAGTCTTCAAGCTTTATAGTTTTACTACACTATATATAAAATATAGGTAGGTACTTAAAAATAAACTGAGGTTGACTAATATGGATTTTGAAAACATATCATGTTTATCTTCACTTATCTGGGTCAAATATTGCAAGTCATTTAGACTTTACACTTTAAATACGGCAGATAACTCGTCTCTCGTCTGTAACTACAAGTAGGTAGGTACAGTACAGTTAAGTCATTAGCAAAAAAAATATCAAATATTAAGTGAACTTCGCCTATATTGTTAACGCATACTTGCGTATTCAGATATTTTTGATCCCACATTTGCTCATAAAGTTAAGAACTCGACAGTACAGATACAGTAAGCTCATTCTTTTAAATTGCTATTTTGCAGTACAAGTTAAGTCAATCGTGTCGTCATCACAAAATGCTTACTATTAAGAAAAATAGGTCTCTATTTGGAAAATAGATGAAATTTTCTTAAATTTGTCTATGTCTTACGATTTTATAAAAAAATGTGGTTATTTGTGTTTAGGGTTCCGTAGCGTTAAAACTGGATCCTAATACGAAGCCTCCGCTGTTCGTCCATCCATCTGTCTGTTTGCCACCAGGCTGTATCTCATGAACCGTGATGGCTAGACAGTTTAAATTTTCACAGATGAGATGATGCATTTTAGTTTCCGCTATAACAACAAAAACTAAAAACAAAAAAAGTTAAAAATGATTTAGTCGTACGAAACCCTCGGTGCGAGAGTCCGATTCGCACTTGGCTGGTTTTATTTAGGTATTTGCTTCCCGCTGATGGCTGAACAACGTTATTAATTTTTCTCAAACATGCAATGAAATGTCGTCATAACGTGCGTATAACAGGCTTCGAAGTATCACGTTACGGGCGGAACAACTCGAGAGAACTGTAAAGGAATTTCATACAAAATTTAAGGCCTGGGCCGGGGAGTATTTTTTTTACACATGGCGTCTGTGTTCATGTACGGGCTAAACAGCTTTTTTTTTAATGTAGGTGTATTTTTTTATTTTATTGCATATGTTTGAGAAAAGCACTATACATGCCTTAGCCGTGAAAAGGGCTTGCCGGCTTCGTATCACTCTCCTGCCGGTCTACGGTCGGCCACAGTAGATATATAAGCTACTCACCCGGCAAGCCCTTCTTTCGCGGCGTCTGCAGTAATGTATGTGTCATTCCAGTAACCCGATAGGAGACTTCCCGTTCTACGTGTTGCTGGAGACGCACGGCAGCGACGAGGCCCACGACGCGGAGAAGCTGGCGCGGCTGCTGCAGCGCGAGATGGACAGCGGGCTCATCGTCGACGGCACCGTCACCTCCGAGCCCGGCAAGATGCAGGTACAATACTACTGCTACTGCACACCAACAAGACATACACACGACGCGGAGAAGCTGGCGCGGCTGCTGCAGCGCGAGATGGACAGCGGGCTCATCGTCGACGGCACCGTCACCTCCGAGCCCGGCAAGATGCAGGTACAATACTACTGCTACTGCACACCAACAAGACATACACACGACGCGGAGAAGCTGGCGCGGCTGCTGCAGCGCGAGATGGACAGCGGGCTCATCGTCGACGGCACCGTCACCTCCGAGCCCGGCAAGATGCAGGTACAATACTACTGCTACTGCACACCAACAAGACATACACACGACGCGGAGAAGCTGGCGCGGCTGCTGCAGCGCGAGATGGACAGCGGGCTCATCGTCGACGGCACCGTCACCTCCGAGCCCGGCAAGATGCAGGTACAATACTACTGCTACTGCACACCAACAAGACATACACACGACGCGGAGAAGCTGGCGCGGCTGCTGCAGCGCGAGATGGACAGCGGGCTCATCGTCGACGGCACCGTCACCTCCGAGCCCGGCAAGATGCAGGTACAATACTACTGCTACTGCACACCAACAAGACATACACACGACGCGGAGAAGCTGGCGCGGCTGCTGCAGCGCGAGATGGACAGCGGGCTCATCGTCGACGGCACCGTCACCTCCGAGCCCGGCAAGATGCAGGTACAATACTACTGCTACTGCACACCAACAAGACATACACACGACGCGGAGAAGCTGGCGCGGCTGCTGCAGCGCGAGATGGACAGCGGGCTCATCGTCGACGGCACCGTCACCTCCGAGCCCGGCAAGATGCAGGTACAATACTACTGCTACTGCACACCAACAAGACATACACACGACGCGGAGAAGCTGGCGCGGCTGCTGCAGCGCGAGATGGACAGCGGGCTCATCGTCGACGGCACCGTCACCTCCGAGCCCGGCAAGATGCAGGTACAATACTACTGCTACTGCACACCAACAAGACATACACACGACGCGGAGAAGCTGGCGCGGCTGCTGCAGCGCGAGATGGACAGCGGGCTCATCGTCGACGGCACCGTCACCTCCGAGCCCGGCAAGATGCAGGTACAATACTACTGCTACTGCACACCAACAAGACATACACACGACGCGGAGAAGCTGGCGCGGCTGCTGCAGCGCGAGATGGACAGCGGGCTCATCGTCGACGGCACCGTCACCTCCGAGCCCGGCAAGATGCAGGTACAATACTACTGCTACTGCACACCAACAAGACATACACACGACGCGGAGAAGCTGGCGCGGCTGCTGCAGCGCGAGATGGACAGCGGGCTCATCGTCGACGGCACCGTCACCTCCGAGCCCGGCAAGATGCAGGTACAATACTACTGCTACTGCACACCAACAAGACATACACACGACGCGGAGAAGCTGGCGCGGCTGCTGCAGCGCGAGATGGACAGCGGGCTCATCGTCGACGGCACCGTCACCTCCGAGCCCGGCAAGATGCAGGTACAATACTACTGCTACTGCACACCAACAAGACATACACACGACGCGGAGAAGCTGGCGCGGCTGCTGCAGCGCGAGATGGACAGCGGGCTCATCGTCGACGGCACCGTCACCTCCGAGCCCGGCAAGATGCAGGTACAATACTACTGCTACTGCACACCAACAAGACATACACACGACGCGGAGAAGCTGGCGCGGCTGCTGCAGCGCGAGCTGGACAGCGGGCTCATCGTCGACGGCACCGTCACCTCCGAGCCCGGCAAGATGCAGGTACAATACTACTGCTACTGCACACCAACAAGACATACACACGACGCGGAGAAGCTGGCGCGGCTGCTGCAGCGCGAGATGGACAGCGGGCTCATCGTCGACGGCACCGTCACCTCCGAGCCCGGCAAGATGCAGGTACAATACTACTGCTACTGCACACCAACAAGACATACACACGACGCGGAGAAGCTGGCGCGGCTGCTGCAGCGCGAGCTGGACAGCGGGCTCATCGTCGACGGCACCGTCACCTCCGAGCCCGGCAAGATGCAGGTACAATACTACTGCTACTGCACACCAACAAGACATACACACGACGCGGAGAAGCTGGCGCGGCTGCTGCAGCGCGAGATGGACAGCGGGCTCATCGTCGACGGCACCGTCACCTCCGAGCCCGGCAAGATGCAGGTACAATACTACTGCTACTGCACACCAACAAGACATACACACGACGCGGAGAAGCTGGCGCGGCTGCTGCAGCGCGAGATGGACAGCGGGCTCATCGTCGACGGCACCGTCACCTCCGAGCCCGGCAAGATGCAGGTACAATACTACTGCTACTGCACACCAACAAGACATACACACGACGCGGAGAAGCTGGCGCGGCTGCTGCAGCGCGAGATGGACAGCGGGCTCATCGTCGACGGCACCGTCACCTCCGAGCCCGGCAAGATGCAGGTACAATACTACTGCTACTGCACACCAACAAGACATACACACGACGCGGAGAAGCTGGCGCGGCTGCTGCAGCGCGAGATGGACAGCGGGCTCATCGTCGACGGCACCGTCACCTCCGAGCCCGGCAAGATGCAGGTACAATACTACTGCTACTGCACACCAACAAGACATACACACGACGCGGAGAAGCTGGCGCGGCTGCTGCAGCGCGAGATGGACAGCGGGCTCATCGTCGACGGCACCGTCACCTCCGAGCCCGGCAAGATGCAGGTACAATACTACTGCTACTGCACACCAACAAGACATACACACGACGCGGAGAAGCTGGCGCGGCTGCTGCAGCGCGAGATGGACAGCGGGCTCATCGTCGACGGCACCGTCACCTCCGAGCCCGGCAAGATGCAGGTACAATACTACTGCTACTGCACACCAACAAGACATACACACGACGCGGAGAAGCTGGCGCGGCTGCTGCAGCGCGAGATGGACAGCGGGCTCATCGTCGACGGCACCGTCACCTCCGAGCCCGGCAAGATGCAGGTACAATACTACTGCTACTGCACACCAACAAGACATACACACGACGCGGAGAAGCTGGCGCGGCTGCTGCAGCGCGAGATGGACAGCGGGCTCATCGTCGACGGCACCGTCACCTCCGAGCCCGGCAAGATGCAGGTAGGTTTTCTCAAACATGCAATTTAATGTCGTCATTGGGTTACCCTCATCTGGCAGAATAATATTGGTCAGAAATACACTTCGCATAACGCGTTTCGCAGAAACACTTTCGGTCGAATGGTAAGATGGCATAAAGGTATAGTTGGCATTACTACTACCTCGCATACGACACATTTTGCAGCACATTGTTTTGTAGAATATCTCTTTGGCCGACTTTTCATTAACCATAGAGCGCGGGGAATGCGTATTGAGATCGGCGCGCTGCCGCCACAGTAAAAATGTATGGAGAATTAAAGGCACTTTGATAAATCTGGACCTTTAATACCAAACAATAATTGAAATATTTGATGCGGACAAATTGTAATGTAAACATTCATCTTTTTTTGAACTGAAAATCAGAATAGATTTCCATTGTTTAAGTATAAAAAAACACTTAACGCCTGCTTACGATTTTACAATTTTCGTCCAACTTTACTTAGTTTTCTAGGGTAAAATATTAATTATCTTATAATTTTTCCACGGAGAAGTTGTTAACACATTCTTCGAAGTGCTAAATATATAGTTTAGAAATGGATTAAACAACTAGTGTTGACGTTGTCTACTTAACGGCAACTGCCTATTTTTCACATTTTGCTTGGTGCAGTCTTAACATCGCTTGCTTGGGCTGGCGGGGCGGTGTAGCGCGGCGCGCGCAGCACAGCGCGCGTTAGTTTCACCGGCTCGAGGGGACTGAAGGGCCCAGGGCGCCGCCGTAGCTAAATCACTCTAAAGTATTTATTTTATTAAAAGCTTGTTTGTTTGTCAGACGATCTGGAACCTGCGCGAGAGCATCGCCGGCGCCGGGCTGCGCGACGGCTACGTGTACAAGTACGACGTGTCCGTGCCCGCGCTACACTACTACTCGCTCGTGCCCAAGCTGAGGCAGCGGCTGCACGGAGTCGCCGTCAGAGTGTACGGGTACGGACACATTGGTACGTGCTCT
This sequence comes from Apotomis betuletana, assembly GCA_932273695.1. NCBI lineage: Eukaryota > Metazoa > Arthropoda > Insecta > Lepidoptera > Tortricidae > Apotomis > Apotomis betuletana. Next base: position 2,071,681 of record OW026302.1, read on the forward strand.
TCTGTCTCACTCATACAACTAGCTACGTGTACAAGTACGACGTGTCCGTGCCCGCGCTACACTACTACTCGCTCGTGCCCAAGCTGAGGGAGCGGCTGCACGGAGTCGCCGTCAGAGTGTACGGGTACGGACACATTGGTACGTGCTCTTCTGTCTCACTCACACAACTAGCTACTTGTACAAGTACGACGTGTCCGTGCCCGCGCTACACTACTACTCGCTCGTGCCCAAGCTGAGGGAGCGGCTGCACGGAGTCGCCGTCAGAGTGTACGGGTACGGACACATTGGTACGTGCTCTTCTGTCTCACTCATACAACTAGCTACGTGTACGAGTACGACGTGTCCGTGCCCGCGCTACACTACTACTCGCTCGTGCCCAAGCTGAGGCAGCGGCTGCACGGAGTCGCCGTCAGAGTGTACGGGTACGGACACATTGGTACGTGCTCTTCTGTCTCACTCATACAACTAGCTACGTGTACAAGTACGACGTGTCCGTGCCCGCGCTACACTACTACTCGCTCGTGCCCAAGCTGAGGGAGCGGCTGCACGGAGTCGCCGTCAGAGTGTACGGGTACGGACACATTGGTACGTGCTCTTCTGTCTCACTCATACAACTAGCTACGTGTACGAGTACGACGTGTCCGTGCCCGCGCTACACTACTACTCGCTCGTGCCCAAGCTGAGGGAGCGGCTGCACGGAGTCGCCGTCAGAGTGTACGGGTACGGACACATTGGTACGTGCTCTTCTGTCTCACTCACACAACTAGCTACTTGTACAAGTACGACGTGTCCGTGCCCGCGCTACACTACTACTCGCTCGTGCCCAAGCTGAGGGAGCGGCTGCACGGAGTCGCCGTCAGAGTGTACGGGTACGGACACATTGGTACGTGCTCTTCTGTCTCACTCATACAACTAGCTACGTTATTTGTAACAAAAAAATACATACAGTGACATAATACGGTATTTGATGGCAGCTCAAATCAGCTACTCTTTATGAAACGTCAAATACGATTTGTTAGTATGAAGTGTAGCGTTAAAAACCGCTACATGTTTATTTTAAACTGTTGTAGCTAGCCGCTATTGCTTATACCGCCATCTGGCCAATTTTGTCGGTGTAAACTTGTGCAAGTGTTGACGTCTTTTTAGGTCTAGATAATGGTTTTGCTACGAGCTAGTATCACGCTTGGTAGATTCGGCTACGATGTGCAGGTGGTGTTGTTATTAAACCTCATGGCTTGCTGTTGCATGAGCTGACGATATGCAAGGAGTTTTTCTATAACCTTTTTGTTCAGCGGATTTCTTTTTATTATTTAAAATTCATATTGCGAGCGTGTTTTATTTTGTCAGCGTGTCAATTTTGTTTCTGGATTCATGGTAAAATGGTGTGTTTACTCCTGAAGAGATATTTACTGATATATTATGTTTAGTATTTCTTATAGGATTATACTGATATTTAGTATTTCTGGACTGTGTAGTGGTCTGTTTATTAATTCTGTGGATGCGCTGATGAGCGTCTGTTGTTTGTGCGAGGAATATGAACTTGTAATTTGAGATATCCACCCGGAGATGCTATATCTTGTGATTGTGTGTTCAGGTGAGTTGTGCCGTCTACTGCGCTTCCAATTCCTTCTTGCGTGATCCGTTTTCGTAGGCCTATATTGTAAATTTTGTGATTTCTTTTCAGGTTCCAATTTTTCTCTAAAAAGGGGGTTTTCGGATTCTTAAAGCCAGTTCACTCTCCTGGACTGGGTAAGTTTCATATTATTCTATTTGGTTCTTTAGTGGCGTAACAGTTTGCTTGTAAGGACTAGTATTTACCTTCTTAAATATTCCGTAGCTTCCGGTTACGGGCTGATCATCTCAGGCCTTGCGCTCTATTTCGGCGTGCTACTCCGAATGCGGTGTTCGGCTGGCCTGGAGGCTGTTGCCAGCGGCTCTATTACCGCGCGCAACTCTCGGCTTGGTTGAAGACAGATACCAACGGCTGCGACCAACCATCGGGACATTCGTGGGTCACAACTCACAACCATGGTTTATTTACGCGTGGAACGCCATACGTAATATTTATAGCATTTAAGGCTAGGAGCATAATAGTTTATTGTTTACATTTTGATAACTTAAAGTGCAGGTTTGACTTTTATTGTTGGAAATTTTCTCCAAATTCCAAAGCTACCTCTATGTCGGGTGAACTATCTTTTTAATCGTTCATTTTTCGGCTAAGCTCACCCATTTTCATCTCATTTCACCACGCCTCACCACCTTTTAGTGACCTACGCCGATCATATGAAGGTGTAGATACGTACGGAGTTTTCACTTGGATCTGGAACCACTTAAAACCTTTCTTTTCAACAATAATTACGTCTATTCAAACTGCGTCCTGCAGATCTGGTTATACCGAATACATTATATTTTAGCCTGTGCGAACAAACTGTGAGTGTTTCTTTGTGACCTGCCTTTAGCAGGTCCGTGCTTTGTCGTTGTGAACTTGTTATTATCGGTGTTAGTTATTTTTTTTGTCATCTAATTTAAACAAATTCGGTTCTTTATGAAAATAAAATTTTAACGTGAAAGCTACGCCTTATTTATTTAACAAATTAAGTGATATGTAGTAGTTGTTTTTGCAGCAAATGGCGCCCGAACATATGTGAGTAACCCTGGTTTATATATTTTTATTGAATATTTTGGAATTTAATATTTTTTTTTGTTGTGTCAGTGGATGGTGACCTTAATCCGGTCGCGGTTATAATCTTTTTATTATTTTCCAGCTAAAACAATCTTTGCCCAACGCCACGAGGTGATTTGACGTACGAACTCAATTTGACGTACCACCGTACCCTGTCACGGCGTCGGAAGTCTAGGATTCAACCCTGCCGCTGTGTCGTCTGTCTGAAGTTACAATTATTTATGATGTTAATTGTTTTTGACATTTTAATTTTAAAGAATTTGTTCTGCGAAACATAACTGTTTTCTTGCTGATTTTAATTGCGTTTTTTCATTTAATCCCATAATTGAACCCCGTGTTATTTATTGGTATTTAGAAACCCGTAGATGTTAGGGAACTCTTCATTACGGTAAGTCAGTCGTAGTTCTATTTTTAAGGTAACGCTTTGGTCATTGTGATTTATCCTTTGTTGTTGTTGACTTACACAGGATTCGTTTCGCTTCGATTGCTTAAATTTGTTACTGCGATATTGCACAGCTTGTGACCTGGATATTCATTATGTCGCTGCGTGTGGATGAGGATTCTATCGGCGATACGCCTCGCGCTCGCTCGGAGTGGGGTGCACAAGGACCTAGGGTGTTAGATCAGCAGTTCCGTGATGAAGAAGAGGAACTGTTCTTTGATTCTGAGCCTCGATTCCAGCCTATACGCGAAGCGGTATTTCAATCCCCAGTGCCATCGAAGGGCGAGTCTTTGACCAAATGGAACTTGGTTTTTTCGGGCGAAACGTGTGTTCGCGAATTCTTCTTTAGAGTTGAAGAAGAAGCTGTGGCTTGCAATGTACCCCCTTCTTATGTGGTAAGGCGCTTTCATGAGTTGTTGGCAGGTAGCGCATTAAAATATTTTAGGTCAATTAGGTTCCCTTCCTTATTATATCCGACACTAAAATCCGCCTTCCTAAAGACTTTTGACGTTGCGGATTATGACTTTAAGGTTGAAAGTCAACTCCGTGCTCTTTCACAGAAGGCTAACCAGTCGGTAGTAGACTTTGTAATTCAGGCGCGGGACCTTAACGCCAAACTCCGTTCCCCTGTATCTGAAGATACTTTATTTAATATAATTAAATACGGTATGAATCCCAGGTATCATCCTTGCCTCGCGACTAACGTAGTTAGAGATATTGACGGATTGCTGGAAGTCTCCAGGAACTTTGAAGCTTTTCAAGGCTCACGTCCGGCGCGGTTGGCAGTAGCACCAGTAAATACCGTCGAGTCGAACAGTTCTAGGGCCCTCGTTTGCATGAAGTGTGAGGCGACCGGCCACAATTATCGTAACTGTCCGAACGTTAGCCAGGCGGTATGTTTTAAATGTAGGCGCGTAGGAACGATCACCCGTGACTGTCCATCCTGTAACCCTTCCACGTCAAAAAACGTATCGATGGCGCACTGAGGGGTCCGTCAGTGTCGCCTGTTGTTGTTAATAGGATGCGTGACAACAGATTATTTATTGAAGTTACTATTGCCTGTCACCCTGTTAAGGCTCTCCTAGATTCCGGCGCTCAAATTTCACTTATCGATATCGACCTTTTGTCGGAACTCGGTTTAGCTTATCACAACAACGTTCGACCAAATGTTGTATCTGCCGATAACTCACCTATCGATATTTTGGGTGGTTTGGACATCCCTATTGCCTTTAACGGTGCTCGTTTTGTACATTCGTGCCTAGTAAGCAGCAAACTGCCGACACCATTCATTTTAGGAATCGAATTTTGGAATTCTTTTGGGCTTACGGACATCTTGAAGGATGCGTTCTCTAGTGGTGTGACAGGGAGGCTTTTTGTCCCGTCACCTGGCCATTCTGGATTGGACCGTCCAGTGGTGAGCGAGGTGCGTTATATCCACCCACGCACAGTGCTTTCGTCGGATCAAGAGGCTAGTCTCCAAGCGGTAATTGGGGAATTCGCGGAAATCTCTTCCGAAAAGGCCGGACTTGGTTGTACTACATGGCTTTCTCATAAAATTGAGACGGTTGGCTCTCCTATTCGCCAACGCTATTATCCGTTATCGCCGGTCAAGTTGAAGGTTCTCAACGAGGAGATTGACAAGATGTTAGAGTTAGGGGTTATCCGCCCGTCGCGATCGCCTTGGGCTTCTCCTGTAGTCATGGTCACCAAGAAGGACGGTAGTGTGAGATTCTGCGTCGACAGTAGGAAACTGAACAGCGTCACCATTCGGGATTCTTATCCTCTCCCACGCGTCCAGGACATCTTAGACAACTTACGCGGTGCCAAATATTTGACTTCGCTCGATTTTAGGAGCGCTTTCTGGCAGATTCCGTTGGCAGATAAGGCAAGCTGCGAGAAGACTGCTTTCATCGTTCCGCAGCGGGGACTCTTCGAATTTGTACGCCTTCCATTTGGACTTACAAATGCGGCGTCCGAGATGCAGAGGCTCACTGACATGATCGTTAACTTTGAATATACTCCAGAGTCAGACGACTTCATTTTTGGTTACGTTGACGATTTAATCTTAGTTTCACGGGATTTTGACAGCCATCTTCGCCTCATCCGTCAGGTTCGTGACAGATTAAAAGAAGCTGGGCTCACTGTCAATTTAAAAAAGTGCGAGTTCTGTAAGTCAGAGTTGAGGTATCTTGGCTACATCGTCAATGAGCAGGGACTCCAGACTGATCCGAAGAAACTCGAGGCGATCAGAGATTACCCGACTCCTTCGAGTGCTAAGGCTCTCCGCGCTTTCATCGGCATGTGTTCTTACTATCGTAGGTTTGCGTATGGCTTCTCGTCGATAATAGCTCCTCTTACGGCGTTGATTGGAAAAAGGAAGGGTCGTGATCCCATTGACTGGAATACTAGCGCTGCTGAGGCTTTCGTGAAATTAAAAGATGCTTTGATGAACGCACCGTTAATGGCTTGCCCCGATTTCTCGAAGCCTTTCATCCTGCAGTGTGACGCTAGTCAGGTTGGCCTAGGTTCAGTTCTAGCACAGGAATTTGACGGGGTAGAACACCCAATTGCTTATTATTCCCGTTTGTTTACTAAGGCTGAACGTGGATACGGTACTACTGAGCACGAGCTTCTCGCGGTCATCGATTCTATCAAACATTTCCGCGGTTATCTCGATGGGATGAAATTTAAGATCATTACCGATCATATCGCTCTCAAGTGGCTAATTACCCTCGATAACCCTACTGGACGATTAGCTCGTTGGGCTACCTTGATTTCCCAGTATAACTTCGAGGTTGAGCATAAAAAGGGCGTTTTGAATGTCGTTCCTGATGCCTTGTCACGGGCTCAGGTTGGGCTTGTTTCCTATACGCGCGGTGCTGATCCTTCTGGAGATCCATGGTACGAGCGCATCCATCAGGGCGTGAGAGAGACACCTCAACTGTTTACCGCCTATTCTCTGCGTGATGGTGTCTTAATGCGTAGGGTCGTGGTGGACAATCCTTTAGCTCCCAACCCATGGCGGATTGTTCTACCCTCGACAAGAACTAGGGAGGCCGTTGCTGAAATCCATAACGGATTCCCTAACGTGCATCCTGGCGTTATGAAGACGTACCTGAAAACCCGTGATCTATATTATTGGCCGTATATGTACCGTGATGTTGCTAGGTTTCTTAGGGAGTGCGACGTTTGTAAGGCGTTTAAGATCGCTAACTCGCAACCACGCGGGGAACGACTATATCCTCGTCCTGTTACCGCTCCAATGGATCTCCTGTCGATTGATTTAATTGGACCTATGGCTGACGGTCGCAACGGCTACCGGTATATTCTAACAATGGTCGACGTTTTTACTAAATTTGTATGGTTGGCACCACTAAAAAGTGTGAGTGCGGCGACTATTACTACGGCGCTCGAGAATGAGGTATTTTTACGTTATGGCATTCCGGCGAATATTTTGTGTGATAATGCGACTGTTTTCCATAGTGTGCAGTTCCTTGGATTCTTAACGGGTTATGGCATACCACACCCTTGCTATACTCCGTATTATTCACCTCAAGCAAACGTTGTCGAAAGATACAATCAGGTTGTTATCACCACCCTTAGTATTTTGGTTGAAGGCGATCAGCACAGTTGGCCGAATCATTTACATAGGGTGGCTCTGTATCTGAATTCGTGTATCAATTTGGCTACATCGTATACTCCTAATTTCCTAATGTACGGTCGCGAGTTACCGATGGTTCGGGAACGTGTCGATGGTCAGGCTTTGGACCAAGAAGTGGGACCTAGCCGGGCTGAACGCGCAGCGAATCTTCAAACACTCCGCGAAGTATATGAAAGGGTTTCGGATTCTATGGTGTTGGCTTTTCACCGTAACGCTAGGAAATTCAATTCGAATCGTAGGTCCGTTAGGCTCAATGTCGGACAGTTGGTTTGGCGCAGGAACTTTCAGAGAGGGACGCCAGATCCACTCAGAGGAGGCAAGTTTGCACCGCGATTTACGCAGTGTAGAGTAGTGAGGCGCGTTTCCCCACAGGTGTATGTGTTGGCCGACATTGATACAGAACACGTGGGCACGTACCACATTAAGGACATTTTGAAGTAGTTTATTCATTAGGGTCACTTCCTAGGGGGGTTTAACCCAGTTATCATCTTCCAAATTCTAAGAAGCGCGTTCGTCCGCTAACACCTTTTCTTTGGTTTTTTTAATTCGATTTCTTTAAGCATTATTGATGTTTCCTTACAAGTGGATGCGGTTTGGCTGGCTTCCCGCTTGAGGAACATTTCCTCAAATTGCTGAAAACACAGGTTGGCGTGTTTTCTTTTCGGTCGGAGTAGGCTTCCTTTTGTCAAGGGCCCCCTCAGTCAGACGCTGTTTATAGGTTAGGTTTCTAGTAGTATAGTTTATTATTAGCGTAGTTTAAGTCGTTAGTTTTAGTTCATGGGCCTTGTACCCGTTTAATTTTCCGGACTTGGCTATTTCTCCGCCTCTTGGCGTTCGGTTTGGTCTACCGATGTTTATCAGTTTCCTTGAGCGCGTGTATGAGGGGTTTCGATTTTGCGCTCACACGAATCGAGCCTCATCTCGATTGTTCGGTTGGTACCGCGTTTCAAGTTCTTACTCGGATTGTTCTCTTGGATTCGATTCCTAGTTTAAACTTAGGTGTTTGTCTTGACAGCGCCGCATTGGTTGTGACACTTTTGAAGGTATGGTTTAAGGGGTGTTGTCCCGGCGCTAGTCGTTGGACAAGCTCTATCCCGTTTAGTGCGTGTGGACCACGTAATATACGGTTGGAACCAGTTCCCTGATTCATGTTTCTCTCGTAGGTTACATTGGTTAGCGTTAATGTAGGGTAATTTAATATTATTTTACGTAGGTTAATTGTTGGCTAAGTTCGTATAACGCGCTTACCAGTTTAGGATACCGGCCGGGTCCAGTTGTCTGGTATTCGTGTTTATTCGTGTATTCGTACATAATTGTAGGTGCAATACATTGGTATTTAAGATGTTAGGCTAGGTATTAGTTGTGTAGGGTTGTGCTCTGGCTGTGGGTGAAGGTCTGATTTAGTTGTCCGGGTCCGAATACCGGGTATTCGTGTTTCATGCTTGATCGTACCTGGCGGTTTAAGTCACACTTTCGCGGTGTAATTTTAGGGTTTTAGGTTAGTTGGATAGTTTTATGCTTTTTTTGCCAACACGTGTTTGACGTTAGTTGTTATGGTCTGTGCGTTAGGATTATTGTTTGGTCGTCATATTGCGCTGTCGGTTTGGGAATTCAACGGATTGCATTTTCTTTAATCGCCACGGCTCTTTCCGATTCCTCGTTTCTTCAGTTTTTAGGGTTCTCCGGTCTGCATCTTCTTCAAGACCATAGCGATGCCCCTACTCTTTCTACTGTAAGGCTTTAAGCTCCGAGGTTTAGGGTTTCATCTTTTGCAGATTCTTTTCTGTTTCAAGTTTTGCTTGGTTTTGTTTTGTTGGGTAGTGTTAAGGTTTGTATACCTGTGCCGGTTGTTTTTTCCGTTCTACCTGTTGCTGGTTTCTCCGTCGGTACTTTAGGAGTTATTCTGTGGACGTTACCGCGTGTTATGTCTGTCAGGTTTTACGACTCTGACTTCCTGAATCGCTGTCTCTTCTTGGAAAAGGTTATCCGGGATCCGGTCTTCTTTTAGCTTTATGGTACTATCGTTGAATCCTGGTTATCCAACTTTGTTTGTTTTTCTTTGTGTGTTTGAGAGATGCTGTAGCGTTAAAAACCGCTACATGTTTATTTTAAACTGTTGTAGCTAGCCGCTATTGCTTATACCGCCATCTGGCCAATTTTGTCGGTGTAAACTTGTGCAAGTGTTGACGTCTTTTTAGGTCTAGATAATGGTTTTGCTACGAGCTAGTATCACGCTTGGTAGATTCGGCTACGATGTGCAGGTGGTGTTGTTATTAAACCTCATGGCTTGCTGTTGCATGAGCTGACGATATGCAAGGAGTTTTTCTATAACCTTTTTGTTCAGCGGATTTCTTTTTATTATTTAAAATTCATATTGCGAGCGTGTTTTATTTTGTCAGCGTGTCAATTTTGTTTCTGGATTCATGGTAAAATGGTGTGTTTACTCCTGAAGAGATATTTACTGATATATTATGTTTAGTATTTCTTATAGGATTATACTGATATTTAGTATTTCTGGACTGTGTAGTGGTCTGTTTATTAATTCTGTGGATGCGCTGATGAGCGTCTGTTGTTTGTGCGAGGAATATGAACTTGTAATTTGAGATATCCACCCGGAGATGCTATATCTTGTGATTGTGTGTTCAGGTGAGTTGTGCCGTCTACTGCGCTTCCAATTCCTTCTTGCGTGATCCGTTTTCGTAGGCCTATATTGTAAATTTTGTGATTTCTTTTCAGGTTCCAATTTTTCTCTAAAAAGGGGGTTTTCGGATTCTTAAAGCCAGTTCACTCTCCTGGACTGGGTAAGTTTCATATTATTCTATTTGGTTCTTTAGTGGCGTAACAGTTTGCTTGTAAGGACTAGTATTTACCTTCTTAAATATTCCGTAGCTTCCGGTTACGGGCTGATCATCTCAGGCCTTGCGCTCTATTTCGGCGTGCTACTCCGAATGCGGTGTTCGGCTGGCCTGGAGGCTGTTGCCAGCGGCTCTATTACCGCGCGCAACTCTCGGCTTGGTTGAAGACAGATACCAACGGCTGCGACCAACCATCGGGACATTCGTGGGTCACAACTCACAACCATGGTTTATTTACGCGTGGAACGCCATACGTAATATTTATAGCATTTAAGGCTAGGAGCATAATAGTTTATTGTTTACATTTTGATAACTTAAAGTGCAGGTTTGACTTTTATTGTTGGAAATTTTCTCCAAATTCCAAAGCTACCTCTATGTCGGGTGAACTATCTTTTTAATCGTTCATTTTTCGGCTAAGCTCACCCATTTTCATCTCATTTCACCACGCCTCACCACCTTTTAGTGACCTACGCCGATCATATGAAGGTGTAGATACGTACGGAGTTTTCACTTGGATCTGGAACCACTTAAAACCTTTCTTTTCAACAATAATTACGTCTATTCAAACTGCGTCCTGCAGATCTGGTTATACCGAATACATTATATTTTAGCCTGTGCGAACAAACTGTGAGTGTTTCTTTGTGACCTGCCTTTAGCAGGTCCGTGCTTTGTCGTTGTGAACTTGTTATTATCGGTGTTAGTTATTTTTTTTGTCATCTAATTTAAACAAATTCGGTTCTTTATGAAAATAAAATTTTAACGTGAAAGCTACGCCTTATTTATTTAACAAATTAAGTGATATGTAGTAGTTGTTTTTGCAGCAGAAGATACTGGCTTGTGACGTCATCGTCATAAAAATCAAGAGTAAAAACCAGTCTTATTAGTTTTTGTCCAATTAAAAATTGAAGATACCTAGTCTAGCCATAAGTTCTGTTACTGGCAATTAACAATGATTTAAAGAAAAATAATAATTCGAAATTCGAATGTTTTGTTTTGACGTAACTGTTTGAATGTTTCTGTCGCCATTAATATGTAATTTAACATTAAAATATATAAAATAATAATGGAGTGGGGTGTCAAAGAAAACAGAATTGCTGTGATTGCTCTGTATAAGGTAGGAATGGAGCCATCTCACATTTTTGAGACATTAAAAAAGTTAGAGATCAATCGAATGTTTGTTTATCGTACCATCAAAAGGTACACTAAAACGTCCTCTGTCGATGACAGTAAAAGATCTGGACGACCACGTTCTGTTAGAACAAAACAAGCCGTTAATGCTGTAAGAGCCAGAATTCGCCGAAATCCCATAAGAAAACAGAAGATCCTTTCTAGGGAAATGAAAATACCGCCTAGGACACTTTCGCGTATAATCAAAGAAGACTTGAGTCTTGGAGCTTACCGAAGATATACAGGACATACCTTGAATCAGTCACTAAAGAACAACAGAGTAGAGAGATCAAAACGCCTGTTATCTCGATACGCAGATGAAAAATATAAACATATTCTTTTCACGGATGAAAATTTTTTTACTATCGAGCAGCACTTTAACAAACAAAACGATAAAGTGTACGCACACGACTCTCGAGAAGCCAAAGAGATAGTAGGAAGGGTTCAGCGAGGTCATCATCCAGCTTACGTTATGGTTTGGTGGGGCGTGTCGTACCAAGGGGTTTCTGAGATCCATTTTTGCGAGAAAGGAGTGAAAATTTCTGCAAAAGTATATCAAGATACGGTTTTAGAAACTGTAGTTAAACCACTTAACGACACTTTGTTCAAAAATATACACTGGACCTTTCAGCAGGACTCAGCCCCGGGTCATAAAGCTCGCACCACTCAGATTTGGCTGGAAAGGAATGTTCCGGACTTCATCAGGTCAGATGATTGGCCCTCCTCCAGTCCCGACTTAAATCCCCTGGACTATAAATTGTGGTCAGTGTTAGAGGACATGGCCTGCTCTAAACGCCATGCCAATATCGATTCGCTAAAAAAATCTTTGAAGGCTGCAGTAGAAAATTTCCCAAAGGAGACAGTGCGTAAATCGATAGACGAATGGCCAGGTCGTTTGAAGGCGTGTATTAAAGCTAAAGGCGGTCATTTCGAATAACAAATATATTGTTTAAAAACTATATTAACTTACCTATAAGTAAACATTTAATTATTGTAAATAAATTAGATTATTTTAAAAATATGTTTATTTTCATTTGTAACAGAACTTATGGCTAGACTAGGTATAATGTCTAAAAGATAGTGATAGTTTATTTGGTTCCGTGTATTTTTGAGTGCATTTAATAGTTTCAATGATACGATTTATTTGGGTGGATCAACTTTTTCTTGCTGTTATTCTGTCCGTGACCCAGGGGATTACATTTCTAAGAAAAGTGTTGATAATTGATATTACTGGTATTGTCAGGAGATTTTCTACTTAAGAATGGGCTTATGACTGCTTAAATTACAAAGCTTTTGCTAAATATAACCACGGAAAATCCTAGTTTTAAAAAGTGACCCAGGGGCATCACCATGGTAACGAGTGGCAGAAAATAGTTCATTGACCCATTTTCACAGTCAAATACCGTATTGTCTTTTGTAATGGTATTGTATTGTACAGTCGAGTTCATTTACATCTACACACTTACGAGAACAAAAATATCTGAACACGACCCTATTGTCAGGAGCATAAAGTCGTGTTCAGATATTTTTGTTCTCGAAGTGTGTAGATGTAAATGAACTCGATTGTACCGCATTATAAGAATGACGTGTGTATTACAGGTGACAGCAACATCCACATCAACGTGACGGTCCCGGAGTACAGCAAGGAAGCCACCGCCCTGCTGGAGCCCTACATCTTCGAGGAGGTGGCCAAGATGCAGGTCAGGGTCTCATATGTTTCACTAAAGCGTATCCATTCACGATATCCCCGGGAGCTTAAGTGATTTTACTTGGGTGCGGTGCGCGACGTTTTATATAACTTCACTTAAGAGGCTTTATTCCTTTTAAAAAATTTTTTTTTCATATTATGTTAAATGTATTAATAATTTCAACCAAATTTTTGAAGTGAATAATACTTTTCCCCGAGTTCTAGGTAGTAACATAGCTATTTCATGCTTTCATTGCGTACAGTCGAAAATAAGTTGAAAAAACCAATTTTCCGCGTGAATTCTGTCAATTTCGAGTAGTTTTTGAAACAAAAATTATTACTGTAGGTTACAGTTTGAATTTTTGATTGATAATTTTTGTGTCAAAAACTACTCGAAATTGACGAAATTCACGCGGAAAATTGTTTTTTTTTTTTTTTTTCAACTTATTTTCGATGCACGCAGTGAAAGCATAAAATAGCTATGTTACTACCTAGAACTCGGAGAAAAGTATTATTCACTTCAAAAAGTTGGTTGAAATTATCAGTATATTTGTCATAATATGAAAAAAAAAATTTTTAAAAAGGAATAAGGCCTCTTAATTCAATTTTGGTTTGAATGGTATATTGTTTTAGGTAATTTCGAAATGATCTAATGTAACAAGAGATATAAAATTGACTAGTTCTTAAAGAGCTCTCCCTTCAAACCGCCACAATACTTGATAAGGTTCGTTAGTTACCTTGCGTCTCGCAGGGCAGAAATAGAAACCTTCCTCTACTTGCTCCCTTTATTAAATATTGTAACAGTATATAAGTTAATTATATTATCATAAAGCAAAGTATAACAAAAAAAAAAACATATTATATTTTATTTTTATATTAGTTTAGGTATCGGGAAATATAAAAAAACATTACGGAGCCGATGTTACTTAGATAGGGTATAGATAAGGTCTCTAAGGGTGCGTCTTCACTCAAGCGGAGCGGAGCGGAGACGTGCGGAATAGACCAATCACCTGAGTTGAAATCTGTATCAGCTCCGGTTCACTTTTGTGATTGGTCGATTCCGCATCCGCATGTCTCCGCTCCGCTCGGGTCAGTGGAGACCACAGACAACCCCCACTAGACGGAGCATGTAAGGCGACCCGCGCGCCCCAACGATATGGTACGGCAGAACATTAAAGTATCAACACGGCGGCCGCCGTTTAGTTGCGTCCATGTTTATGAGGTCTCTCTACACCACTTACACTTACAATTTACCATGTTATTTATTTAATTTCTTTTTTCGTTGACGTACGCATGGATCATAAACAAGGACGCAACTAAACGGTGGCCGCCGTGATGATACTTTAATGTTCTGCCGTACCATATCGTTGGTGCGCGCGGGTCGCCTTACATGCTCCGTCTAGTGGGGGTTGTCTGTGGTAGAGACGCATCCTAAACGTTGCGTTGTAACAAGTCGCCACGGTACCCTTCTGTGAGCGTTAAAGTTGTCGTATTACATACGTTGTGTTGACAGACAGGTCGACTATCCTCTTACCTACTCAGGCGCGGATACAGATCGAAAACGCCGACCGACAACGTAGCTATCCACATGAGATCTGAAAATTAAATATTTGTATACGTATATATTTTCTTTTTTAGGAGACATGAGAGGAGGCATACCTATAGATTTTGCATTCCCACAAAGCTAGGGAAATCCTACTTAAAACATTTTGATTGACTCACTTTGATCTACCTATCTGTATCATATCATGATTTGCTTAGCATCTTCCAAGTGAATATTCACTAAACTTAAGTGATCAGAAATAAAACGCACATTTTTAGATCTGATGACAATGCAAAAATAGTATTTTATCTGCAAAAAGTCATACGTAATTTATTCACTTAAGTTATGGGACATTTATTGTCATACAACTAAAGGTCTAGTCACACAGTGACATGCAACTTTAATTCATAAGTTATTAAATAATGTTTAAGCTATATTACACCAACAATTGTAATAGCAAATCACTGGCTCTATATTACAGGATCCATGTTTCACTTTGAGCGAATTGAAATTGGAATATTGTCATAATGAGCCAAAGTAAATTTAAACTACAATTAATATTTAATAGACAGTAGCGAAAGTAAATCGATCATGTTAAAATGAAAATTTGGAAATGAATATGACCCACTACTCGCAAAGTTGACCGAGGCTAGGCAAATATGATAGTGTGGACTGTGGAGAGACACTCATAGGGCCGAAACACATAACCGCGTTGCGGCGTCGCGCCGCTAAAATTGGCGGTAGCGTTGGCCGATTTTCATACAAATCGGGCTGACGCTACCGCCAATTTTAGCGCCGCGACGCCGCAACGCGGTTATGTGTTTCGGCCCATACTTCGGCCAACTTTGTGATAGTGTGGAGCCAGGGTTATAGATAACATTTTAACACTTTCGCAACCAGATATAAAATTTAACCCTACCCCAGAAACCGAGAGCCCGCTAGGTGGGTAGCTCTTTAAGCAAAAATACGTGACCGGCATCTGAGCAATGATTACGAGTGCCTACCAGGCGGGTTCCTGGTAGCGAAAGTGTTAACTTCTTTTTTGTGTAGTTTACTTACAATTAGTATAGTATTTGATACTTCCAGATAGTACTGAATTTGATATAAAACACACGTATTTTTGGAATAGGCGAACAATGTTGACGAATTTAATTTAAATAAGTATTTGGATAGAAAATATTACGTTTTGTGTCCTAAATGTGAAATAGTTCTAATCTAAGCGATTTTAAAAGTGAGGCATCATTCATACAAAGTACACTGATATTGTTTTTTTTTGCCGTAGCTGCATGTAGAACCTTGTAGGTAATATTTAACCCATTCAGGGCCAGTGACTCAGCGTATGGGTCATGCTCAAACAGTCGCGCAGGGCCAGTGACTCGCATGTGAGTCAGCGAAATGTGTGAACAAAACACGCAATTAAAAATAATAATTGTGTATTTGTCTCAGGGTTCCATAAGCGCGGAGCACGGCATAGGGTTCCGAAAGCCGCAGTTCATGCACTACAGCAAGGGGCCGGCCGCCATCGCGCTGATGCGCGACCTGAAGCGCGCGCTGGACCCGCGCGGCGTGCTCAACCCGTACAAGGTGCTGCCGGACCCGGCGTGACCGACACCCGGCTTGGGAAGGGTTAACCCCTCGTATGCGACCTTAACCCTTTGACCGCCAAAGACAGCAAATCACGTCATCGGGAATTAGTGCCACTGACGCCAACGACGCCTATTGACGTCAAAAATGTCAATGGTCAAAAACATGCTAATTCAAACCACTATCTGTGTTTTTCAATCTCTGTTGATTTTGGAGCACTTTTTTTTTTTGTTTGGCGTCAGTGGCACGGTGAATTGCTTTGCCGCTTGGCGCTCATAGGGTTAAACATTTGAAACTAACTCGTAACGTAAGCTTCGAATGTCCCGCACGGATCCGTGCCTTAGCATACGAGAGGTTAATGTGATGCGAATGTATGTATGTATAGATATTTGTTATAATAATAATAATAAGACATTTATTCATTGTTTTTGTACGTTATGTTTGTTGTTGATGGTTAAATATATTTTTATATCAATTAAATGCGGTTTTATTGAAATAAAAAAGTTTTTGTGAACAAAGTTTTTCTTTGAGACGCTTTTATTGTCGACTGTAATTATTTACACAAACAATTGCTCATCGGGACCACAATGAGCCCAAACACGATGAGTTTATCTGGTGATGTTTAAGAGTTCCTTACACCTCCATCATCAAATCAGCTCCAATATACCAAATTATTGTATTGTCAAGTAAACTACATAATATACGCTTTCTCTGGTCCGATCAACTTACTGTCTAGATACAGAAGCGTATACCAAATCATCTGGCACTGCACTGAATAAAAAAATACTATTCTAGTTTCCCGACAACGATTTTTAGTGCAGTAATGCTAGGACTGTTTTTGTTTTATTTTTCATTCAAAGAATAGTTTTCATATTTAATCTAATGAGTAACGACAGCACCATCAGAAGTAATGTTCACAATCCAAATGTATTCTAACAAAAACTTAGATATTTTTCGAATCTTTAGCAGTTTGACAAAATGAGAATATGAAATAAAAACTTCAATTTTGTTTTATTGAAATGACTTTTATTAAAATATCCATTTATTCTCATAACATTCATAATATCACTGCAACAAAAATACAATGGGATATTATAAACATTCTCCTAATTGCAGTAAATAAACCCCGCACTGGATAAATATGTTCAAAAAGTGGAGTTACATATGAATCATGTACATTAGCTGTGGCTTACTTTAGCAGCACAAGTGGAAGCATATCATTTCTTATCGGGCACCTCCCATTTCTTATTTAAAACGGTAATACCATAGAATTGTTAAAACTTTATTCCAACAGTAGAAGCTATAAAACAAAAACTGGTGTTTCATAGATTGAAATATAAGCAATAAATATTAAGGGACAATCTTATACAAATCGACCTAGTTCCAAACTAAGCAAAGCTTGTACTATACGACGATATACATAAATTTTAAGAATTGACGTTACCCAACGGCTTTGTATAGGGTAAAGTACTCAATGCTTGGCACTGAAAAAAGTACCAGTCATGGGCACGTATAGTTGTAAAATTGTCACCACTACCGCCTCATTATAGGGTTGAAGTTAGTAAGGTTAAGTTGAACAATACGGTAGGCTACTAGACACGATTTTTTATAGAATTTAATTTATCACAGTTGACAGTTATATGACGTCACAGTTCTATAGAAGAATTGGAAAGTGCCCTACTTATCGGCTGTCAGTCCTTATTCCTCAGACACACTATCACTCACCCAAAATCTAAATTCAAACCAAATGTTATCAAAGAAACAGGTATGGCGGCTCGAAATGTGTCACTTGCGCAGACAGTAAACGTAAATTGTTGCTGTACAATCGAATTCACCAATCTTAGTACAGTCCGTATTAAATCTTTAACGTCATCATAAAAGTGCCAAATACATGGCATCTCATGCTATTCCCGTACATAGATTAGTTGATATTTGGCACTTTATAGATTATAGAATACAGATGTTAATGCTAACTGTACATTTGAATTGACCATTTATGAATTCGACTGTACAGATTTCATCTTGCAGACACCAAAAACAAATTCATTGTGCTAAAGATAACTGACACGCAACCTTACAGTTTATTCGAATTGATTGTTTGCATTGTATTGTATTCATGATCATTATAATTGCATTGGATTATTAAACTCAATCGGATCATAATTATAACATAACGAATAAAATTACCAGCATTAGGATATGATCAGCCGTCAGCGGTTAAATATCATTTATGTGCTCACACGTTCTGCTTAAATTCTCATTTGCAAAGTCTTAGTTGCTTCATCCCCTCTGTATGCCCTATAGAGAAGTGAAGCAAGCAAGTCTCGACGTGTCACGAGGGAGATATAAATGGAGACATAACGAGATCACTAAAATAAATTATTTAAGTTAGACGAAATGTAAACAAGATACATCGCTCGAAGCGTATGGCAGTCGACACCACTGTCACTTAACAATTACAACTCGTGTATACAACGCGTATTACTATTTAAAATGGCTTGTTTACATTTAGCCCGTGGAATTTACAATTATCACCAAATGTTTCACATGTTTACGTATAAATATAGACAAAACCAAACACTGGGTGGGTTCAAGTAGACTCTATTATCATAATGATCATCAAAATTCGTAATATTTACACGTAAACACTTCACAGCGTCAACAGACCGATTTTATTCATTTTAACATATAACGTATGTACTGTATCGACATGTATTCTATTATGCTATTCAAGAAAAAAGCACGACGTTAAAAATTAAAAAGCTCTTAAATATTTAATGTCCAATTACCTAACCACTCTAAAAGACAACCCGTTGTTCGGCGAACATTTGTTTATTTTGGTAACAGGTGTTAAGTGTTTCAACCGCCTGTACAGTGCTTGATTTAAGTTTACACCTATTTCTAAGACGTCGCATACAAACGAAGTGCAAAATACAATGAAAATAACTAGGCAAAGAGTGCATTCTCATCGCAAACCGAATATACAGAGACGTTACAGTCTTGTTATCAATGTTAACATGTAGGTACTTTTACTACGTGTTTATTTACCAGTAGTGCTGGTAACAGCTAACAGCTTTTTCAACTGGGAATAGCCAAGCATATACTGCACGTACTGGCTCACAAATTAGAGCTATTTCTAAATGCGATTGAGATAAATTATCATTTATCTACTTTGTTCGGAAGCCATTTCTGTCTGACATGATTGAAACACTAAATACGCCCAAAGAATTTTTTGCACTACCAGACAACTGCTGTGCTGATACTAGCCTAAGGGGATACTCACCCGTGATAGTGCAAAAGCGGACTTCGCTTGTCACGACGTCGACAAACGCGCTAGAACTATATAAGTATATCCGCAATTACTTAGTAAATAGTTTTATAACCTAAAAATAAATTTTTGTTTTAGGCAATCATGCCGTTGAAAGCAATCTGATACGAGATAATAGTATGTTCACTCTTACTCATTCAATTTCATAGTTTCTGACTTTACGATTGTATTTTATTTCCTAAAATTGCTATAATTGTTGAAATATTCTAGAAAAAACAAGCGCATTTAGAGGTTATAAAGCTATTCGTAGGGATGGATAGACTATAATAAGTGTAAATCGGTTTCGTGTAAAAGAACTATTCTCATTTTCGTGCACACATTCACTTCCATGGATGTCACTACCATGGATGTATTTCTTCCTAGTCTTTAAATAAACTTTCTAGTAAAATTATCTAGTCATTATTATCTATTATAAAGAAATGTTCATGATATTATGAGACTTATTCGAAAGATTAGCAAGCAATAAATATTACATCCGTGATCTACATGCACCGAAATGAGAAAGCCCGTGTCACAATTGATCGGTAGCAAACTCCACTGACCCCGAGGCATAGACTTGTAGAGTGATTACCTAGTTGGTCGCTCTAGGATAAATCTTTTTATAGTTTTGTGTTTTATATTTTTTTTATGTTGTCTGCGGCGGGCGCGCGTTATCGGTTGATCTGGTTGGACATCTTGAGGAACTCCAGGAAGCCGGCCTGCATCTCCGCGTCCATGCCCGTGTCCCACGCCTCGTTCTCCAGCTCCTCGCTAAGGGACCACAATACTATTAGACCCGGTTCAGACACGGCGGGAACCGCGCGATTATAGAATCGCGCGGAAATCGCGCGGGTCTTATTTATATGAGTTAGTTAGTAATCGTTCAGACATTAACCGCGCGGTTCGGTATTCTATAATCGCGCGGTTCCCGCCGTGTCTGAACCGGGTCTTAGTCTATAGTCAGATTGAACCTAGGAGTAAAGGAGCTTAAGTCTTACAATATAGTTATGACCTTTTGTTTCTGGTTAGTATTTGACTTATAAATAATAAATAAAATAAATAAATATAAATATCAGACACCCTCACACAAATCAACCTAGTCCCAAAATAAGCTCAAGAAGGCTTGTGTTATGGGTACTGGGCGACGATATACATACTTATATGGATAAATAAATACTTAAATACACATAGAACATCCATGACCCTGGCACAAATATTCGTGTTCATCACACAAATATTTGCCCTTGCCGGGATTCGAACACGGGACCGTCGGCTCAGTAGGCAGTTGCTTAACCACTGAGCCAACCGCGTCGTCAACTTATACCCCTTTTCTTTCACTACGGCCACAGTGAGACATAGTACGCGGTCAACGAGTGTCCGTCGGCCAGGTAGCCGCCGTCCACTATCTGTGTCTACACGCGATGTACTCACAGGATGTCCTCCTCCAGCGCGACGCTCTTCTGCGGGAGGTTGTTCTGCAGGAAGGCGCACTCCTCCGCGGTCAGCGAGTGTCCGTCGGCCAGGTAGCCGCCGTCGCCTTGCCCGCCTTCAGACTCGCCGTTAGTTACTGCATACAATGTTATCTCATTTAAATTCGAGATACCCGAAAGCATCTAAATGCCCTACGTTTCATAGCTAATCTAGAAGAGTTGACAAACAAAGCAAGATACTGGATCCACTAATGTCTATTTATTGATTGAATTTAGGTTAGGTTAGGACCTACAAGACGCAATATTACTATTAAAGTAAAGGACATGCCGCAACTTCTGCACACGAGTGAGCGAGACACGTACCGCGCGCCGCTGCCGCTTACCGCTAAGACAAAAGTCGTGGTTGAGCCGTAAACACGGAAATCGCAAAATTTAAAAAATGGTTTAAACAATGTGTCTGTGTTTTTTGTCTGCCTGTAACGAGTTCCGGGTATAACGACTAAATTAAACCTTAGAGCACAATCGTACTAAACTTTTCGGAAAAAATAGTTAGAAAGTTAGCGCACAACTCTGTTAGTTTAAATTTCGTTGGCAAAATATTTGTAATTAGTACAAGTGTGAACTAAGGTATCGAAATGACGGTGATCCCTTCCCCGTCGTTATTCCCGGAGTGCACTGAGCACAGACCACCCCCACTAGACGGAGCATGTAAGGCGACCCGCGCGCACCAACGATATGGTACGGCAGAACATTAAAGTATCAACACGGCGGCTACCGTTTAGTTGCCTCCTTGTTTATGATCCATGCGTACGTCAACGAACGAAGAAATTAAATAAATAACATGGTAAATTGTAGTGTTAAGTGGTGTAGAGAGACCTCATAAACATGGCCGCAACTAAACGGCGGCCGCCGTGTTGATACTTTAATGTTCTGCCGTACCATATCGTTGGTGTGCGCGGGTCGCCTTACATGCTCCGTCTAGTGGGGGTGGTCTGTGGCTGAGTAACATACCGCGGCGGTGCTGCGGCTCGGCGAGCCCCCAGCGCGCGGCGCGCAGCGCGAGCACGGCGCGCACGGCGGGCAGGTGCGCGCGCCGCTTGAGCCGCTCTAACATATAGTATAGTATACATGTGTTACCGCGGCGGTGCTGCGGCTCGGCGAGCCCCCAGCGCGCGGCGCGCAGCGCGAGCACGGCGCGCACGGCGGGCAGGTGCGCGCGCCGCTTGAGCCGCTCTAACATATAGTATAGTATACATGTGTTACCGCGGCGGTGCTGCGGCTCGGCGAGCCCCCAGCGCGCGGCGCGCAGCGCGAGCACGGCGCGCACGGCGGGCAGGTGCGCGCGCCGCTTGAGCCGCTCTAACATATAGTATAGTATACATGTGTTACCGCGGCGGTGCTGCGGCTCGGCGAGCCCCCAGCGCGCGGCGCGCAGCGCGAGCACGGCGCGCACGGCGGGCAGGTGCGCGCGCCGCTTGAGCCGCTCTAACATATAGTATAGTATACATGTGTTACCGCGGCGGTGCTGCGGCTCGGCGAGCCCCCAGCGCGCGGCGCGCAGCGCGAGCACGGCGCGCACGGCGGGCAGGTGCGCGCGCCGCTTGAGCCGCTCTAACATATAGTATAGTATACATGTGTTACCGCGGCGGTGCTGCGGCTCGGCGAGCCCCCAGCGCGCGGCGCGCAGCGCGAGCACGGCGCGCACGGCGGGCAGGTGCGCGCGCCGCTTGAGCCGCTCTAACATATAGTATAGTATACATGTGTTACCGCGGCGGTGCTGCGGCTCGGCGAGCCCCCAGCGCGCGGCGCGCAGCGCGAGCACGGCGCGCACGGCGGGCAGGTGCGCGCGCCGCTTGAGCCGCTCTAACATATAGTATAGTATACATGTGTTACCGCGGCGGTGCTGCGGCTCGGCGAGCCCCCAGCGCGCGGCGCGCAGCGCGAGCACGGCGCGCACGGCGGGCAGGTGCGCGCGCCGCTTGAGCCGCTCTAACATATAGTATAGTATACATGTGTTACCGCGGCGGTGCTGCGGCTCGGCGAGCCCCCAGCGCGCGGCGCGCAGCGCGAGCACGGCGCGCACGGCGGGCAGGTGCGCGCGCCGCTTGAGCCGCTCTAACATATAGTATAGTATACATGTGTTACCGCGGCGGTGCTGCGGCTCGGCGAGCCCCCAGCGCGCGGCGCGCAGCGCGAGCACGGCGCGCACGGCGGGCAGGTGCGCGCGCCGCTTGAGCCGCTCTAACATATAGTATAGTATACATGTGTTACCGCGGCGGTGCTGCGGCTCGGCGAGCCCCCAGCGCGCGGCGCGCAGCGCGAGCACGGCGCGCACGGCGGGCAGGTGCGCGCGCCGCTTGAGCCGCTCGAACGCGGCGTGCATGCCGCTGGGGCAGTCCGCGTCCAACGCGATGCCGGACAGCTACGAACAAACAATTATTTGTTATTTTATCAACACCCATCTTGTTAAATTCCTGTAACAAGTTCATATAGGTAAGGACCTACATTACTTGGCAGTGACCAAAATCAGATATGTAATTTCATAATAGTCCCTTAGCCACCGCGAGGTCACCATTACAGTATCAATTTTGATCAAAATTTTTACTGCAATGGTCACCTCATGTGTTCTTAAGCTCCGCGGACTGACTGGCAGGACTGAGTGTATCATATTTTCATAAAAAAAAAAACTATCATTATGAATATGTGTGAAGATAAAGTAGTGCAAGCAACTTTACATAATTAGGTCTTAAAACACTCGTGTGATCCTATTATGAAACTACTATGTTGAACGCCAGACTAAACACCACGTTTAGCCCAATGGGCCGCGGCGGACACCTTGTGACCTGAACGTGTCGAGTCTATGGGGCCGCGTCGGACACCGAGTGTCCGCGTGCTCGCGCTCACTTCGGAAGCATATAGGCGGTCGACAGAGAGCATTTGAACTGTTTTTATTAAGGCGAGTGACCCGCACGGCCCCCCTGAATACACTGGCCGCTTGGTACAAAAAAAAGTTCTTAGGATCTCTGGATATTTTTACTTGTGTCTCCAAAAATGTTGTGAGTATAGGTATAGAAACTGAGTGCTTTATATCATTAAATAATAGTACATTACTGCAGACGGCGGGAAGGAAGGGCTTGCCGGTTGTGTAGGTATAGACGGCCGACCGTAGGGAGGCCGGATAGTGATACGAAGCCGGCAAGTCCGTTTCGCGGCTAAGGCATGTATAGTGCTTTTCTCAAACATATGCAATGATGGTTTACACTTACGTGAAATTGTCAGGACAACACATTGTCAGGACCGACATGTTACCGCAAAGTGACACAGTTACCGCGCGGCTGTACGAGCAGCCCCTGATGAAGAGCTCCATACGAGTTCGAAACGTGTGTAAATGCTTACAACAATACAATAATAATTAAATATGTCTCACGAAGGTTCAAAATACTATTACAAATATATCTCCCCACACCGTATTTAAATTAAGAGAAAGGAATTCCAAACGAGCATGTTAATTGATTTATAATCTCTTCATATATTGTTAGCCGTGGTTACCTATAATTGGATAAGCATCCTGTTTGTCATTTGTGTACTTATACTATGTTATGGTCAGATGTGTTATCTTGCAAGAGTTAAAGTTTTACAAATATGGTTGGTAGTTTTTAATTTCTTTGGGGCGTTTGTTCTATTATGCTTTTGGCAATTTACTCTACATCTTAGTGTGTCCTGATAAACGATTTATTTACGGCTTACTGAAGGGCACAATTTGTAATTTCTATGGATCCTACAGTAAAAAAACACTTAAGTTTCAGTTTTTATAGAACTGTATTGCGATTCGCACAAAATCAAAATGTTTATTCTGTAAGTAAAGTAGGCCACAAACGGCACTTTTAAATGTCTGAATCTATCCGCATTTCATAACAGGATACCGCTGTTGAGAAGAAAGCCGAAAGAAACACAACAATAAGTTTTATTTTATTTTTTCATAAATGATACGTAAAACTATTACAATTATATTGAACAGAATCAATGCTGATCCTATTTTATGTGATGATACCACATTTTCTATTTATATATAAATGCAATGCGCTTAGCATTTCAAAACAAAATCATTTCACGCTATCCGTGTAGCGGTGCTATAGCTCAGTGGTGAGCACTGCTCCGGTCAAGCAGAGGTCGCGGGTTCGGTTCCCACTTACACCTCAGTGGATTGCGTAAAATGTTGGATTCTTATTCATCTTTTGGATTTTACAACCATTGCGGATTTTTAGTGGTACTTACTAAATTATTTTCCTGGCTGATTAATTTTTGGTAACTGACGTTGAAAGTCGGCGAATGTCACTGATGTAAACAAAGAGGAAACATGACTAAATATTCCGCAAATTTCAAGTAATATTTGCATAATGAAGCCAAAACTATCCACAGTGATGAAAGTCAAGTTGTTTTCAATAGGTTATGTAGTTAGTTAGTTGCGCTGGGCATTTTCCACAACTCGATATCCAACGTGCCTATTTTGCGTGAAAAGGGGGTAGCGCTACTCCAACCACCCCAGCTCCTCCACGAACCTAAACAAAGCCTTGATGTTGCTTATGGCTTCGTGTACGGTACTTTGTTTTCAATAGGGTTCAGTATTTATTTCGCAAGAAGAACGAAGGATTGAGCAGCATTCCGGCAAACAATGTTTTGAAATTTGATAGTGACAAATGTTCGACTAACGTTTAATAATGCAAATATGACGTATGCACATTATAGCCATATGAAAGCTGTTTGTAGAGCCACTATCCCTGGGACGGACTGACGCCTGCTAGGCTATATTTGTATATTACAATCACTATCACTACATAGTATAAAACAAAGTCGCTTTCTCTGTCCCTATGTCCCTTTGTATGCTTAAATCTTTAAAACTACGCAACGGATTTTGATGCGTTTTTTTTTATAGATAGAGTGATTCAAGAGGAAGGTTTATATGTATAATACATGCATAATTTATCAGCATTGAACCCGTGCGAAGCCGGGGCGGGTCGCTAGTTATATTATAAATTTATAACCAGGTAATTGATACATAAGAGATGTACTAGATTCTCCAAATCAATGTGCACTGCCAATTAGGCAATCAGACGGCACAAATAAATGCAGCCACGATATTACCGGTTGCGGCGTCCGCGAGAAAACGCGCGACCTCATTATTGGGGTCGCGAGTGCGTCAGCTCCAGCCCGCTAACCGTGTCTCAAAAGTAAATAAGCGACCGTTGCAGCCGTTATGCGTCATCGTTGCGATACTCGCCAATTTGTGCACGCGCTATAATTACTCAGTCCTTATATTTATGTAAAATACTTGATGGTTCGTCTATTTGTTGATATGACTCATGGACCTATAATTGGCTAATTTTAATGACCTATGTTAATTCAGAAACGATTTCTAATGAGCAGTGATGGGATCCAGGATGCAATTTGGGGTGAACGACCTCAAACATGGATGTGACTCGGGATTTCCCGGGATTATGAGAAATGGGTCAGTGTTAATAATTAATAACTTATATAATTAAAGTAACATTATATTATTTTTTTAATATTTTCAGTCGTTAATCAATTTCTTTAACATCTAAGATAACAAAAAAACTCGCGGGGTTGTAAGTCATATTCATATCCATGTTAAAATAACGGACTTAAACCCCGGGAAATTGCATCCCACATCCGATCACTGCTAATAACAATATCTTTCTTCTTACCCATTTGCAGTACAAGTCAAGTCAAGTCAATCAATAGTGACGTCATAAAAAAACTAAGGAGAAAAACAATTAAACGTATCGAATCGGCAAACGGATGAAATTAATCATAGTGGCCCGACAAATACAATCTGTCTACTAAGTCGCAGGAGAATAAAAATACACGGTAATTAAAATAAATTCGCAAACAGAAATTTAATCGTATATTAGGTGCGTTTACGCACATTACCTCGCAATAATTCACTCCAACAAAATAATAAATTTGCATTTAAGTACAAGTTAGCGCACATTTCTTAACTAATGAAGTGGAAAGAATATGAAGCGAGCAATAATTTACGATTGAAGAAAACATCTCCGCCTAGGCATTTCTATTTTACTGGATAAATTGGTTGCAGATGCTTTAGATTTATTAAATGGCGTAAGGGTTGCTACACAACACACAAAGATTTTAAAAATATCAAAGTGTACCTTTGAACTATCATATTTCAAAGTCTATTTATTTAATTCTTGATATATTATTTAACTGTTTTTATTCATAAAACTACAGTATGTTGTGTGGTAGGTTTCAACATCAATATCAGTCATCAATTCATCATCCCTGTTACATTGTTTTTCGTTAGTCACCAGTTAGGCAATTAAGTCAATTATCCAATTAGTTTGAATAGACAATACAGTATGGCATGCAGAATTTTGTAAGTATTTAAGTGTAATTGGGTGGATCAACTTTTTCTTGCTGTTATTCTGTCCCGTGACCCAGGGGACAATAGTGATTAAACTTCTCAGAAAAGTGTTGATAATTTGTATTACTGGTATTGTCAGGAGATAGTCTACATAAGAATGGGCTTATAACTGCTTAAATTACAAAGCTTTTGCTAAATATAAGCACAGAAAATCGTAGTTTTTAAAAGTTATCCAGCGGCATCACCATGGCAACGAGCGGCAGAAACAAGTTGGTTGACCCAATTTTAGGAAGTCAGGTTTTCAGTAACAACTAAATGCGCTACTTATGATACTGTGTAACTCATAGTCGTACCGCTGTCAATGTTAACTAATAAAGAAAGGGCGGACAGTGGATGCAATATGGTGACGAAAGCATAAGATGGCTAAGACTTTTATTACATTTCGAGTAACATCAGTTATCTCATCTGCAGTTTTTGTTATAAATACATCAGTAAGTACAAAATACCTCTATCCTCCTTAGAACATAATTAGGATATTAAGAAATTACGGGCCACTTGTAAATTATCTCCTCTGGAGAGTCTTGAATGAATACTGAACCATAAAAGAAATGGACTGAAAATAATGTAATATGGAAAAAATTAAGATCATTTACTACAACAATAAAATTATATAATTATTTTGCATTCATGTTGTCCTCTTTAAACCAATTGTAGTCATATCCATATTACGTATATCGTTTGACATGATTTTGACGTATATTGCATCCACTGTCCGCCCTTTGCTAATAAAGCATATGTGTGTTTGCAGATCCTCTTCTTCTATAAGAAACACTTCACGAAATGCTTCATTTCATACACGAATTTTAGACATTGAAGACAAAGTTATAAATTTTTCAGAAATCTTGAAAATTACAACCCATAGGTTAGGTTTGTGAACATTCCAATCCATACTAATATTATAAATGCGAAAGTGTGTGTGTGTCTGTCTGTCTGTTACCTCTTCACGCTTAAACCGCTGAACCGACTTAGATGAAATTTGGTATGGAGATAGTTTGAGACCCGGGAAAGGACATAGGATACTTTTCATCCCGAATAAATTTAGTGTTCCCGTGGGATGAGCGGGTAACACCGCGGGGCACAGCTATTAATATATAAATACATATAGTGCTCATCAACTTTTTAGGCAGATCTCAAAAAGACTGGTTGACATCACGGGGACCGAAGAGCTGGCAGCTTCCTCGCTCAACGCATTAGCGTTGCTATACAGCGAGGAAATGCTGCCAGCGTCTTCGGGACTATGCCAAAGGGGTCCGATTTTCTAAGTCTTTTTTAATATTAAATTTAATCTGCTTTAGCCTTTTATTTTAGTTAGTTAAGTTACAATACAATACAAGTACCTACGCTTTATTGCACACCAAAAAAACATTTACACAAGAAATTACAAATAAACAAATTAAAAAACGGTAGACAACAGGCGGTCTTATCGCTAAAGACCGATAAGTTCTTAGTTTATAGTAAGTATTTTAATTTCTGTAGGTTTATGTGTTGCTTTATCTATTGTTTCTTGGTCAATTAAATATCAATTACAAAATACATATATATAGATAACATCCATCCGTCGATAAAACAAGGGTAAACCGTGTGTACTCACTTTGAGCAGCTGGCAGACGGACTTGATGTTGGTCTCGTTGTCGGTGTCAAGCAAGTGCAACAGCACCTTGCACAAGCTCTCTCCTAGAGACCGGATCCTCCCGCCCTGACCAAACACATTCGTTTGTGAGTTTATTTTGGGACATTACAATAGGCTAGTTGACTCATGTCAAATTGTCATAAAATAATGTTTATTCCGTATAGTATTTAGGAAAGGAAACCTAAATATATATTTTTCACATTTAAATAAAACAATTTAAACGGATTATATCGCGTATATTAATTATTTGAGCCTCCCTGACGTTTCAGTACCTTTACAGATACCGTTGTCAAAGGGAGGCTCAAATAATTAATATACGCGATATAATCCGTTTAAATTGTTTTATTTAAATGTGTGACAGTCGCGGAAACCGAAGAAAATATTATATATTTTTCAATTCATATAAGTGAAAGATGGCTGAAAAAATTGAATTTGAAAATTTGTTAATCTGTATTTTGAAATGCCTAAAACGCTGTCCGCCATTTTCGCTTATGATAGTGACGTTATCGGTCCTGTAAAGAAAACTGAAAGTCTACTTTGACGACTTCGAATAGTGCCGTCCCTCTCGATCTCCTTGGAGTGAGCGGAATGGCACTGTACGACGGTCGAATTTCGAATATTTACACGTAATTCTACGTCACGCCACAGATTAGTAAAACGCAAAAATGGCGGACGGCGTTTTTGACTGTTTTCAATTGACAAAATTTAGCTTTCTAGCTTTCACAAAAATTTAAGCCTTTTTTTAGAGCCTTACTAGCTCTAAAAAAAAGGCTTAAATTCTCTCTCTCCTTGTTTATGATCCATGCGTACGTCAAAAGAAATTAAATAAATAACATGGTAAATTGTAGTGTTGAGTGGTGTAGAGAGACCTCATAAACATGGCCGCAACTAAACGGCGGCCGCCGTGTTGATACTTTAATGTTCTGCCGTACCATATCGTTGGTGCGCGCGGGTCGCCTTACATGCTCCGTCTAGTGGGGGTGGTCTGTGGTGGAGGTAGAGTAGGTTCCGCGGAGCCCTGTCCTCCAGTGCAGTACCTGGCTGTCCTCGAGCTGCGTGTAGATCTCGGCGAGAAACATAGCGAACCCGCGCATGTTCTCCTCGGAGGTCTCGAGGCCGGAGATGATCTTGTTCTCCTCGGCGGAGCAGCGCTCCAGCAGGCCCGCGCGGAACGTGGACTCCTCGGGCGGCGCCAGCGAGTCGTACATCGAGCACAGCCGGGCGCCGTTGTAGCGGAAGTTCGGCTCGCCGATCGACTGCGGACAAACTTCACGTGTGAATCTGTCCACTCAAGCGAACCGGAGAGAATGGGTGAATCAACTTCTAAGTGCACCTTGTTGCTATGGTTACGCAAAATTTGTCCCTCGGACAACCTGAGCATTTTTCTATGAAACAGTATGAAGATGTCACTTGGACAACGGGGACAGAGTAAACAACACAAAAAAGTTGATTCACCCGAATACTAATCAGCTAAGTCTCAGCCCAAAAGAAGTACAATTCAATATGAGGCATGTGATTGGTCCAGTTTACACAGAGCTTAGACCGAGGTCACAGGATAGGTAATAGTACAAGTACAGTATAGGCTTATGATTTCAGCCTAAGCCGCGCGTAACTGTGCGCGAGGAAGATAACGAACCGAGCAAAAGCGAAGAGAGCAAGTGTGACAACATTTCATATTTGTAACAGATGAAAATTACTATTGAGATCGAGAGATATTTGAGTCATTTTTAAAAAAACATGTAGGTACATAATTAAAGGCTTAATAAAAACAAAATTACGATCGCGTCTTTTGTGTAACGAAAATTACTCATACAAAAGATATGGGTAACTATCGTTACCTACACAAAGGAATCAATTAAGTTTTGTTTTAATTAAAGTCATTAGCGTCGTGTACACGGGTGAATCAATCACAACTTTTAAGTGCACCTTGTTGCTATGGTTACGCAAAATTTGTCCCTCGTACAACCTAAGCATTTTTCTATGAAACAGTATGAAGATGTCACTTGGACAACGGGGATAGAGTAAACAACACAAAAAAGTTGATGCACCCACACGTTAAAACCCGAAATAACCGAAATCTACAACAACTATGGCTGGATATAGTTGTCGTCTTCGACCTATCCGCGAAAAAAAATAAGGTGTCAACAATGTCAACCAAAACGTCATTCTTTTTCTTTTTAATAGACACCAGACTATAGTAACTTTTCCATTGTGTCATAGTTTTGGATTTACTACATTTTAGAATGAATATTGTTTAATAAATTAATTAAGTTATCTCAGGAAAATATAAAAATTCTCTTTGTAAGCGGAATGCGGAAAAGTAATAAAATTTTAATCTTAAAAATAAGAAATGATGTCAATTATCTAGAGCGATTGCGGCGCTCCAAATGTAAGTGTTCGTGAACCAATTTACAGAATATGATCCCGTAATATTTTCTTCGGTTGCCGCGATTGTCAGACGAGAAGAGAAGAAAGAAGAGTAACCCTTATTTCGTTTGACTTAAAGACTAATTTAGTGTAAAAGTAATTTGCACTTATAACGCCTTACATTTTGAAGTGGCAGTTGTGGCCGCAGCTAACAATACAGATAATGGTATTGTTCATCGGGTACAAAGCTAATGGGATTCGCTTACCAAATGTGATTCGAACTATAGGTTACAACGCGTATTTTTATTATTTTCAATTCATATTTATAAAAATGGAAAGTTTGCACAATGACTGACAAAAATGTGTTTTTTCTCAAGTCATTAAGGGTTTTTTTTTTTATAACGGCAAAACATAGTGGCTCCACTTCGCCTGATGGTAAGCAAAAAGGGGAGCCTAAGTCGCAATGGCAACTGACGAGAAACCAACGGTGCCAAGTCAGTTGACACTGCCATGCTGGCCCGAGAGATGCTTCTTCACGCTTCGTTTGAAGGGTCCCAAGTTATAAGAAGGAGGAAACACATGAGCCGGCAAGGAGTTCCATACTTTAATAGTTCGGCAGATGAAGGAATTGTCAAACTTCTTGGTACGTGTGGGAATATTCTCCACGGTGAGGCGATGACATCGCAAGCTGGCACGTGTGGTTCTATGACGGAAAGGGGAGGGTGGGATAAGAGAAAATAACTCTTCAGAACACTCGCCATGGTATAGGCGATAGAAAACGCTCAGCGACCCAATGTCCCTACGTAATTGAAGGGGTTCGAGGAATCTGGTACTTTTCTCGTCACCTATGATGCGGACCGCCCGACGCTGCAATCTGTCAAGCGCATCGAGTAGATATTGGGCGGAGCCATCCCAAAGATGCGAGCAGTACTCAACGCACGACCGAACTTGAGTCTTATAAAGAAGGCAAAGCTGGTCCGGCGTGAAGAACCGTCGCACCCTGTTCAGGATCCCCAGTTTTTTGGAAGCTGTGGTAATCAGTGACTCGATGTATTCGTTTTGGTTAAGATTGCAGCGGATATCCATGCCTAGCATATTCAGGCTATCACGCAAACCAAGAGGAGTGCTCTGGAGACTAGGAGTAGGGAGAAACGAAGACGTCTTGGTAGTGAACGCACACACCTGGGTTTTCTTGGCGTTGAACTCAACCAGGTTAACAGATCCCCATTTGCTAATGAGGTCCAGAACCTGGTCCAGTCCAACGACAAGATTCTCACGTTTCGCGCCGATTGGGTTGAATGGCAATTGTAAAATGGCTGAAACGTCAAGAAGACTCAAATAATGAATATACGCGTTTAATTCGTTTAAATTGTGTTATTTAAATATGATTTGATTTTCTGATTTTGGCACCGACTAATAACAAAATAAATTTTTCACTACCCAAACGTTGTCTGGAAGAGATCGCTCTTTAGCGATAAGACCGCCTGTTGTTTACCTGTAATTGTTATTTCTTGCGTTGTATTTCTCCTGTATGTTTTATGAGGTGTGCAATAAAAAGTAGTTGTATTGTATTGTATGATTCCTTTCGGATTAACAATCACTAGAAATAATAGCCAAACTAGCAATGACATGGTCAGCGTACCGGCCAGCGATCACTTTAGGTTCACAATTACTGTATACAGAAAGTAAAAAAAAGGAATACAAATTTAATATTTACATACGTTCAGTGGGACTTAAGATTAGTAGAAAGACAAAAAAAAATTAGGCAAGTGCGAGCCCGACTCGCGCATGAAGGGTTCCGTACCTATACATATATATAATCTATAACAAGTTTGTTGTATGGGAGCCCCCCTTAAATATTTATTTTATTTTATTTTTAGTATTTGTTGTTATAGCGGCAATAGAAATACATCATCTGTGAAAATTTCAACTGTCTACCTATCACCGTAATTGTTGAGATACAGCCTGGTGACAGACGGACGGACGGACGGACGGCGAAGTCTCAGTAATAGGGTCCCGTTTTTACCCTTTGGGTACGGAACCCTAAAAATTATGATTGGAAACCTTCTAGCGTTAAACAAAGTCTACATGTTTTCAAGAAGCTTCTTGCTATTTCATGAAGAAAACTAATGTAGGTTAATCTGGTCAGCAGGCTACACATCCCCTGACGGTCGCCCACGCCATTCTCGAATGTCCTGGTGTGGCCAAATACTGGGCACAACACCTCGGATTTCCATTGTCACTCCCAGAACTCGTCGGCAACATCAAGGGACTGCTATGCTTTCTGGTAGAGTTGGGTTGGCAAGAGTAGTGCCAGCAACCCTTCACGCAAAATAGGCGCATTGTAAGACGCCGAGTTGCGGAAAACCAGCCCGCGTTAACCTATCTTCTATCTATCTATCTATCTATCTATACATATAATAAAGCTGAAGAGGGTCGAAAGTCTGTACATGGAAGATCTTCGAAAAAAAGTTGGCGGGGGATACTTAGTTTCGACAACAGAACAAGTTCCAACAGTTGTTAGAATTTTTGTCTGTTTGTCTGTTTATGGATTTTGATGTAAACTTCATTAATCTAAATAAAACAATTTAAACTATTTGAGCCTCCCTGACGTTTCGGTTGTTAGAGGTTGGAAAATCCGTTTAAATTGTTTTATTAAAATGTGCGACAGTCGCGGAAACCAAAGAAAACTTCATTAATCTGTCAACAAAATCCCCAACCGATATATGCTACGTTTACACGCTTGCCAAGCCTCGGCAAGCGTGCAGGACGCAGTCATATGTTAAAGTGAGACGGAACTACATCGTGCTCACTCTAACATATAACTGCGTCCTGTAGACTTGTTGAGGCTTGGCAAGCGTGTAAACGTAGCATTATAGGCTATAAAAAATTTACCAATAAAAGGGAGCGTAGCCATTACACTCCATTGAGTTAAGTCTGCACCTGAATCTTATGGTGCTGCTTAGGAAGGCGTTGCAAACTTTTTTACTGACGCAGACCGATTTCACAGGAACAGCTAGTAACATATAACTGACCTGGTTGATGATGGCGTCGATGAGCGGCCTGGTGTGGCTGCGCTCGTGCAGCATGGTCGCGAACGAGTCCACCAGCGGCCCGCACAGGGTGTCGAACTTGCCCGGGTCGAAGGTTATCTCGCACATCACTGTTATCAGGTTCCCGATGTTCTCCTGTCCGACAATACATTGTTGAGTGTAGATAACCTTCCAAATAACTTTGATTCGGGTTTAGTTAAATTTCGTGTTACATATAAATTGACATATTGTTAGAATTAGAATAATGCATGCAATTTCTAAAAATTATGAAACTGATAAGTATTATGTAATTTGATTTATTTATTTATTCATATTTCAACACAGCATTACAGTGTACACAGTATACACTAAGCCTTTGAAAAGCAGAGAAATATGTAATGTATGTACAAAAATTACAAATAAAAGAGAACCAAAAATTGATAATTCAACATGAGATTTCTCGATATATGGATTTAAACTTGAACGATTTTCACACGTTATTATAACAAAGCGGGACTTAATCATGTTAAAAAAGTTTTTATTTAAATACCTCGAGATTGATTTTTCAATGCATAATAATGCATGAGATTTCTCACTTTCTTTTTTCTGTACATTTAAAATACGTAACATTAAAAATGAAATTATTTTATAAAAACTTATTGTGGATCATCATGATGGTATTTAATTAAATTATTATGGGCAATTATTACAGATATTATAAGAAGACCTGCAAGGCTTTGTCTATTTCCTCAAACGTAGAAAGTACTGGACCAATATGCTACTTGGACACATGGATATAGATGCTGATATCTAATAATGTACCCTATCTTCTGACCTAAAATTGTATGCAGTATTGCGGTTGATTATGATGTACCTTTGACTTGACATAAAACCTTTATATTTAAAACTAGCTTACAATATTACAACAAAAATATTTCAATTTCAATCAATTATCCTTGGTATTCGAGAAAAAATGTTAATAATCTATACTTAATATGTTTTTTTTAATAATAAATAGAAATAATTAAATATTATTTCATCTTATAAGATCAAATCAGATCTGATTGATAAAGATTTATTTTGGTGTTACATACCCCTATATCACTTACTGTTTACCTCTAATTATAATTTCCAACATTGTATAATTGTAAATTTCCTGTTTGGTTTGTGTAATAAAGAGTACATAATTATATTATTTTACAAGGAAATAATAAACATACCCTCAGGTCCATGTTTTCAGCTTCCTCAAGCGAGTATGACATGTTGTCAAAGTTGTACGGGTTCTGGTCCTGCGCCTGCCGTAGGCGGTCTTGGACGGAGAACCTCTGAGGTCTATAGGGGGCTGGGTCGGCTGCATACGCAGGTGCAGCCTGCTGGACGTAGTTGGGCGGGTACCATTCCTTCGCCTCCGCAGACAGGTTCGACTTAGGAGCTTCCACTAAAGAAATTTAATAATTTGTTATCAAAATATTTTACGCTATAAATTATCTCTTGCAGTTGAATAACTGATAAGAGCTTTGTTTTTAGATTATACATAATTACATGTTGTTTTTGTGACGAAAATGGATTTAGATTATTTGATAGGCTTCATATTAACATTACTAGAAGTAATTAATTATGCAAATAATTGTTGACAATTCATTTTCTTTACCTAACAATATTGACAGCTTGAACATTGATTTTATATCATTAAAATAAGCAGGTAAAAAGTGCTGAATGACCCTAACATCTAACTTAATCCTCATCCCTCTCATGTGCGAAATTTGGTTAAAATGTGTACTCATTTTCACAAGACATAATAAAAACTGCAAAAAAATATTTAAACAAGATAGGGACCTCTAAGCAACCTACTCCACTCATGATAAATCTTCAATGTGTAAGTGCTTCATTTTTATGATAAATTATACTGTCCCATAATATTTAAAACTTGTTGGCAAATACAAATAACTTGATTTTGATTAGCATAAATATTTTATATATAGCATATAATTAGGTAACTTATCCATGATGTTTATCACATAACCAATACAAAGTCCAATTTGGAACTAGTTTGATTCAAGCTAAACAATCCAAGGGGGTCCTTAGGACTATAGGATACCTACTTCTATAGCAGAACAATGGCATTATATACTTACCAATTTTGTTTCATAAACAGGTTACAAATTTATAGTTACTATATTATTTGTTTAACATACTAGGAAGTAAAATATTAATAATAAATAAGAATGCTTACTCAAATATAGATATAGGGCAGATTTTTTCAAGTTCCTGTGTGGTTCAGAAGCATGTGAATGTGCTCAAAGGAAATAAAATCACGGGCCACACGGCATTCAATTGGCGATCTTGATAATTACGTAGGTACGTTTACAAAATGAGAACATTAGCATATACCATGAACATAAATATCATGAAGATGAATCAAGAGCACAGCGGAAAATACCGCAAGTGGTGCGCGGCCGACCGTCCTGCTTCTGTCAAATTACGTCGACGTCATTGGAAATTGAAATCCTTACTTTCACCCGAAGTCGTGAATGAAAAACGCAGTTAACTGGCCGACTAGCAAAATGTGATCGCGCGCGGATCGGTATGATAAAGTATGGTATTTGAGGCTCTGTTACCTTTAGCATCCTCGCCTACGATCCTCGGGCGACGAAGCTCCCGTGGTGGGTTTTCCGGCTGCTGCCAACCGCGGCCTCTACCTCTGGACCCCCCGATGTCTCCGTTATTCATTTCACAAATTTTAATCTTCCGCAGTAACTCTGTAAGAATGTCTTTGTAGAAATTTCATAACCCACAAAAGGATGCTTCTTTGTACACTTGTTACATCCACAGTTTCCCGTTTTCATTAATTCAACACGTAAACAAAGACGAATACGCTCAAGTCAGTCTCTACAGCGCTGCCTCCATGTTATTTGTGCGAGGGAGATGGAATATATTTCAATGGTACTTGTCCCTCATGGATGCGTTCAGTGTCTAGGAAATTCCAGAAAAATCTACATGCACTGTATATTGAAATACTATAAAAGTTTGAAGTAAACTTTATTTACGTAAAACTTAACTGAATTTAAAAGATCAGATATAACGATAAAAAGTATTATTTTATAGCACAAAGAAGAAAAAAAAAATACGTGTTAAAAATATTTTTACAACAACGTGAAAAAAGGTCTTGCAGAGCGTGAAATTTTATATGTGGTTATTTCTTTTAGGCATCTTTTGAAATGAAGAACTCAAAAGTTTATATCAAATATTATCCGAGATGAAAATGCAGCCGACTTATACGTCGCTTTTTTTGGCATGGACAAACGACTTGACCATGGTCCTAAACTATGAATTTTGGAGTTACCCACGAGTTACCTACGTTTTGACCCAACTGTCCTCACACTTGCTTTTTTTACATCCTCTTCTTCGAGGCTTTCTTTTGAAGGCATTAACATGTTTAAAACAGATAGGTACAGAAATCAATCTACATACAAGCGCGCTCGAGCAAACGCACACATAGACATTGCTCACGGAGACGATATCTCGGACCAGTTCAGACCAGTGCGAGCGCGAGTGCCATCCGCTTGACGTGTCCGTGAGCAATGTCTATGTGTGCGTTTGCTCGAGCGCGCTTGTATGTAGATTGATTTCTGTAGGTACACTATCTGTTTTGTGCTGATAGTAACATCCATACCATCTCAGCATCTATCACTGGTCTTGATAAGAGAAGATAGACCGAACCATGACCGAGCAGAACGTACGACGTTCTTAAACAGATCGATAGATGGCTCTAGTCTAAGCGGCGATGTGAATCGCGAGTGCGTATGGAAAAAAGGCACCTCCTCACTATTCATCTTTTTTGGCCCCGGCAATCTTGACGCGTTTATGCGGCTGTACATTCTCGCAGAGACAAGAATTTCGTCTCCTTCAATTCTTACAAGTAAAAAAAAAGGACGGCCTGAATGTCTCGTCGAGAATGTACAGCCGACATTATGCATTCGTACGTATGGAATCGAGTAACGAGTCCACGGATCAACTTGGTCCAAGAACGAGTCGAATGATGAAACGAAATATGTAAATGCGGCGGCATAAGGTCTATTTAACAAGCGTATAATCCACCAATCACACACTTGTCGGATAAATTAGTAATACACTCTTATCTCTTATCTATGGGATAAATCCGACGCTATATTGGCGCCACCAGGTGATTAATTGATTTGAAAAATTGATAAAAAATTAGCAGATCAGGCTATTTAATTTTCATAAAATACAGGTAACTTGATAAATTAACAAAGTTCCATTTATAACTACAGCTAAGCATATAACTTAAGTATATTACAAAAATATACATGAATCGCCAACATGAGCTATCACTATTGATTTATAAGCCACATAAGAGAAATCATGATTTTGAGATGTAAAGACTAAGTAACGTGGATTATAGAAACACAAGTAAAGGAAATACTGGTCAGCATAAGTGTACTTTAAAATTGGCAATTTTGATAACAAGTAATCAGCATGTTACAGACTATAATATCCAAATAGTTTTATATAGTGTTACATATTTTATGTTTCTGAGACAAGAGTTGATCATGTCTTGGAAGCATGGGGGTCACACGGATATGCCACAACTTCGGCGGCAAGCGGCGGGCATACGAGTGAGCGAGACACCGTGGTCGGACCTTTCGCTCCCCCCTACTGGCCGTCACTCTCCGATGCCGTCAGGTTGAGGAGGTCACATAATCGAAAAATGATCAGCTAGCATCTACACAAAGGACAAAGGCAAGGAGTGGTGTCAACCTCTGCTCGCTTTTTCTCCACTGTTATAGGAAAAAAGATGTGTTGTATACATATATTTATTTGGATGTTATAGACTGATGCTTACTGTCAAATAAATGGTTGTTACTAAGTGGTCCTACAATCCTGAAAGCTGGTTACAGATCAAGTTTAGAAATTGTTTCTAATGTAATATAGTTTGATAGTCTTCATAAAGCGACTTGTCTAGAATATTGCTATGGGCATGTAAATGCCTTTCTATAATCAATTTGCTCTATATACTAAATGACTCCCCACATCCGCAAGTGCCTTTGATGTTTGGATTGTTGAACACAAACTCCGCTGATAATTTATTCTCTACAAAGTCCATTTCAGTTCCTGAAACAAAAAAATAATTTATAATATTGATCTATTACCACTCATTTTACCCATTTCTTCATTTCAAACTTCAACCACCCGGAACCCCACAATGGACCGACCGATCAAAACAACACGAACTATAAAGAAGCTCTACTGAAACCACCACAACAAGGAAATAGTACAACTTTCCAACAGAACAACACACAAATGCAAGCAGATAATTGCGACTTGAAAGAAATGTTAAACACAATGAGACAATTGATGCAGCAAGTAACAACTATGACTAACCTTCTCTTAGAGTTCATGACTAAAATATCAAATTCAATAAATTAAAACTAGCCCTATGGAA
Organism: Apotomis betuletana; assembly: GCA_932273695.1. Lineage (NCBI taxonomy): Eukaryota > Metazoa > Arthropoda > Insecta > Lepidoptera > Tortricidae > Apotomis > Apotomis betuletana. Next base: position 2,110,993 of record OW026302.1, read on the forward strand.
TGCCAATGGGCTCTCACAACATGTCCTAGAAGTTAGGACATTTCTAAGTTTAAATGAAGTAGACATATTTCTCATCTCGGAAACCCACTTCACCGATAAAAGTTATATAAAAATACCTGGCTACACATTTTATCATACAATGCACCCCGATGGTAAGGCGCATGGAGGATCAGCTGTATTAATAAAGAATAACATTAAACATTACGAGGCGAAAGCCTACAAAACTGCAGAAATCCAAGCAACAAATGTCGTTGTAGAAGACGTTCGGGGGCATCTGACAATAACCGCGGTATATTCACCACCCAAACACGCCATCAAAAAAGAAGGATACGTACAATTCTTTAAAACACTTGGCACAAGATTTATAGCTGGTGGCGATTACAACTCTAAAAATACACTTTGGGGATCGCGACTAACAACCCCAAAAGGTAGACAGCTGCAAGCTGCCCTCAAGGAACTAAAACTCAACGTCGTATCAAGTGGAGAACCAACGTATTGGCCAACAGACCCAAAAAAAATACCGGACTTGGTAGACTTCTGCGTGTTAAAAGGTATCCCCCCCGAAAACTTAAGTTGCATATCCTCGGATGATCTATCGTCGGATCACAGTGTCGTGTTTGTAGAGGTTTGTCAGAAATTTATGGAAACTAATTTGCCAGTTAGGCTTCACTGCAAAAATACCAATTGGGAGACCTTTCGCACCTTAGTAAATGCCTCTCTAAAAAAAAACCTACCACTAAAAACTGAAGATGAAATCGGGATTGCAGTCGATCACTTTAACGAATGCGTCCAAAGTGCAGCGCGTAATAGCACGCCTACAACCGTAACACAAGGCAAACCCTATACACCAAAGCTCATTAGGGAACTTGTTACAGAGAAAAGGCGGGCCCGTAAACAATGGCAAACAACTCGCTACCACGGAGACAAGAAAAGATTTAACTACCTGACAGCAAAGCTGAAACAAGTACTGAGCACTGAAAGGAACAACAGCGTACAGGAATATCTAAGGAATCTAGATGCCACAGCAGCCACTGACTACTCGTTATGGAAAGCTACAAAGAATCTCAAAAGGCCAATTACTTCTAAGCCACCAATACGTAAAAAAGATGGCACGTGGGCTAAAAGCGATGCCGAGAAAGGAGAAGTCTTTGCCTCCCACCTGGACGAAGTTTTCATACCGAACAGCACTTCACGTACAACAACATCAGATGATAACGAAATACTTCAAAATCTTGAAGAACCTCTTCAACTTGATTTGCCTATTAAAAAAATCACTATTAACGAAGTGGTGACAGTAATTAAAAACCTAAAGCAAAATAAAGCCCCAGGAAATGACCTGATTACAGCCAAAATCTTGCGTGAACTCCCCAAAGAAGCAATAGCATTCCTGACCCAGTTATTTAACTGTATCTTAAAAAGAGGTATCTACCCAAAGCCATGGAAACTTGCCAAAATTATTATGATATTAAAACCGGGAAAGTCCCCCGAGGACGCATCGTCCTACAGACCCATCAGTCTTCTATCAGTAGTATCTAAAGTCATGGAAACCCTATTCCTGAAAAGGCTCAAATCAATAATCGTTCAAGAGAAATTAATCCCCGACCACCAATTTGGATTCAGGGACAAACACGGTACTATAGAACAGGTCCACAGGCTGGTGGAAGTAATTCATAGGGCATATGAAGAAAAAAAATACTGCAGTGCTACTTTCCTGGACATATCACAGGCATTTGACCGAGTATGGCATTTGGGACTATTATATAAGATCAAGAACCTACTCCCGTCAAACTACTATATTTTTCTTAAGTCGTACCTTACAGACAGGTCTTTCTCTGTAAATTGTGGATCCAACTCGACCGATCTACATAAAATCCACGCTGGCGTGCCTCAAGGCAGCGTCCTCGGTCCGACACTATATCTCCTCTTCACGTCTGACTTACCTCTGACTGATGGGGTAATAATTGGCACTTTTGCTGACGATACAGCAGCTCTGGCCACAGACGAAGATCCAGCTGAGGCCAGTAAAAAATTACAGCAGTGCTTAATCAACATAGCACACTGGCTACAAAAGTGGCGCATAAAAGCAAATGAGTCTAAATCAGTACAAGTAACTTTCGCAACAAGGCATGCTACCTGCCCTCCTGTGCTACTCAATGGAGTTCAAGTACCCCAGGCCGACGAAGCCAAATATCTCGGCCTCTATCTTGATCGCCGCTTGACATGGAAAAAACACATATTCACAAAACGAAAAGCTCTTAGCCTACAACTAAGGAAAATGTACTGGTTAATAGAAAGGAAATCCCAGTTATCTATGGAGAATAAAGTGCTATTGTACAAATGCATCCTCAAACCAATCTGGACATACGGTATCCAACTATGGGGAACCGCTTCAAACTCTAATATCGAAATCTTGCAAAGATTCCAGTCTAAAATCCTCAGAATGGTAACAAACGCCCCATGGTTCATAACCAATGAACAGTTACACCACGACCTAAAAATTTGCACTGTAAAAGAAGAGATTAACAACTCCATGAAATCTTATAAGCAAAGGCTTAACAATCACCCGAACATACTTGCTACGCAGCTGATGCAAGAAGAAACGAAATTCACCCGCCTAAAAAGAAAAGCCCCTAGAGACTTACTGTAAATATACATATAGAGCCGTTGTCACTGGATAACGTGCTCCTCAAGTCAAAGCAGTAACTACTTAACCAATTGCTGAAAGTCCTAGAGAGACAGTATTGCAATACAAAAGGGAAAAAAAAAAAAAAAAAAAAAAAAAAAAAAATTTTACCCATTTGGGTATTCATGTTTATGATCGTAATGAACTCCATTGTTCATTAAAATCTCAAATAATACAAAAAGAATATTAGGGGGTAACGGTTAAACTTCAGGGAAGGATATTTTCTTCGGAAGTGATATTAATTAGTGAGTCATCATCCTCCTAGCCTTTGTCCCATTTTTTGAGAATGAATTAGTGAGTATGCTGTCAAAAATTTGCTTGCAACTGATATATTAATCTTAGGTTTAAATGTTCCGCACGGATCCATGCCTACACAAACAAGGGGTTAAGTGAGTACAAATTATATTATGCTTGGGGATCAGAATATTCATTGTTGGCAAAAAATAACAGCTCACTTGAATTATAAACATTTTAGTTGACAATGCTGACAATTAGGTGTTAAGTGGATATACTGTCACCTAATGTGTTAAAGGTAACAGTTTAGAAGGGTCGTCAGTTCAGTTATCCTTGAGAAGTGTTATTAATGAAACAATGAAATATGTACTGTAAGTAGGCCACAAGGGCATATTTACATGTCTGACTCCATGTGGAGACCTTTGAGAAGTATGCAGAAAGAAACTGAATTATTACAAACCTAGTAATGTTAACTGTGCCTTCTTATCTATAATAATTGTAACTCCGTCTTGTTTTACTTCTTCATCTAATTTCTCTTTTGTCTTTGCATAATCCAGTGTGTATGACAATCCATTGCAACCTCTTTGCCGGACCCCCACTTTCAGCCCAATGAAACCTTTGGCTTCTTCCTTAGCCATGATTTCCTTAATCTTGCTCACTGCTGAAGGAGTCAGGACCAGCGCAGCACGAGACGGCAGCAGTCGTTTTTTTACAGCCCTTACAGTGGCACTTGCAATTGTTTTGGTCGCCATCTGAAAATAACATTTACGTAACGAAATAACAAAACGCAAGAAAAGCCGGAAATAGATTACAATTTACAAATATCTTACTGAAAAACAAGCACGCTTAAGGCCTTTTGCCAAAAAAGACTTATGAATCATAAACGACAAATTGCAAACACTGCGTAAAATGTACTCAGTATCAGTACAAACTTAATATTACTATTTTTAGTGCATGTGAGATATATAACTATACTTACAATTGTATTTTTTCGTTTTACTGTTTCATAATTATTTTATTGTATTATTTTTGAATTTTCATGAGGACTTGTCATTGTCAAAGAAAGATTGAAAAAATATTATGTCAAGGTGTCAGAGCAGCAGATGTTTTGTTTAAGGCACATATTTAAACGCGTAGATATACGTTACTGATAAATTAAACGCGTCTTCTTAAACCGTTCCATGACAAATGACAACAACATTTTGACAATGACGTATATGACATCTAATGACACGTCTCCGCTACCGAGCTCGTGTTGCGTGTAGTGATTTCGGTTTTCTTCTCAAATGATTTAATAAAATAACGATGGGAGGCCAAAAATTTGAATATGATGAGAGTGGATCGACATTCTTTTATTTTGTGTTATCATTCCTAGCTCTAATATTAGTCCCAGCGACGTTTTACTATTGGCCGAGGAAAAGAAAAGAAGGTACGCTTAAATCCATGTTTTTAAAGTAATGCGTTGTTAAATCTCATTTGTTAATGTTTATTTAATGATCGTTCCATATTCCGGTGACGATGCATTCGTGCTCCGAACCTTGTTGGGCGCCTGTACCGTTATGTCAATAGGTTTGTCGCGCGGTGATACGTTGCGGGGAACATGATAATGTATGACTGACACGGCCTCTGCACATTGGCTTGCTCCTTCATTTTCGAAAGAAAATTGTGATTACTTTATTATTTGATGAATTTCACCCGCCCTGAGTCATTGCTGTGCAGACCTCAACTTGGCTTGTCCATCACCAATAGCAGGTTTCCTTTGTCACGCCTACTATCCCTACCCTCGAAGGAATGTAACCTATTAATAGCTTTCATTAATAATTGTCAAATATGTATTTATTTGAAAAATAGAGATGCCTAAAATCTATGTACTATGGGCTGCACAAATGCATGGCCCATTTTTGAAAGAATTTATTCATCAATGGGCCATGCAATTCTGCAGCTCATTTTACCCCAAACAAATTGTATAAGGGCAAGAGAATGATGAAAATACGATTTCATAATAGTTATATTTACCCTTACTGGCTTACTGTTCAGTGTGCGACATTTAAAGTTTCTGTTAAAATATCAGTTAGTTTCAATTATATTAGCAAATTTTTTAAACAACATACAACGAGTTAAAGGCAAATGTCTGAAAAGGAAGGATTTATAGGAACTATTATGAAATTTTATTTTACTCATCTTGTACTTGACCCGAATTCCCCACACAGTAAATGATTATTACTGAGAGATACATAATTGAACATGTGGCGTAAACCTAAATTATTTCAATAAAAATTCCGTACATTACATTATAGAACTAAAAAAAATCACACACTAAAATATTTTGTTTCAGATCCAGCAAAATTAGCAGAACTATGTCAATGTCCAAATTGTATAAAGAAACAACAGATAATAGAGAGATCACAGCCTTACAAAAGTCTAAAAAATTTCTTCATTAAACTCGCAATTATTTTGGGATGGGTGTTACTTGCATTTTTAGCGTATAAGGTGTCACAGTTTGACTATGAGATGTCCAATTTTGATCCCTATGAGATACTGGGATTACCGCCTGGCGCCACGCAGGCTGAAATCAAGAAGTCCTATCGTAAGCAGTCTCTTGTACTCCATCCTGACAAGGAAACCGGAGATGAGAAGGCTTTTATGAAACTTACTAAAGCCTATCAGGTGAGAATTTTGAATTAACTGCCAGTAAGTACTATTAATTAGGTATTTTAAGAGGCACTGAATGCCAATGAAGAGAACAGTGAATAAAAAAGGTATATAAAGAATGTGCAATCAATATCATGTACAACTACTAAACCAGCTTTGGTGATATGACTATTTAAATTACTAGACCTTAATAACCCAAGTTGAAGCATAATATGTAATTGATAAAAAAAAATAAAGCACACATTTAAAAACATGCTTTTTGGTTAAAACATGTTCACAATACATGCTAGTAAGAAATAAGATGCTATTTTACCTCATAATATAACAGGTGTATTCTTTTAGGCTTTAACAGATGATGAGGCTCGACGCAATTGGGAGAAATATGGCAATCCTGACGGCCCGGGAGCAATGAGCTTCGGAATTGCCCTGCCCAGCTGGATTGTGGAGAAAGAGAACAGCGTCTGGGTGCTGGGTCTCTATGGTCTTGTGTTCATGGTGGCTTTGCCCACAGTTGTAAGTTTAAATTGCAATTTATTTAAGGGTGTAGATGGGTGTAGGGGTTAATCAGGATTTGGGTGCATTTTCACAGAATAAAACAAGATCTTTCAGCAGCACCATATTCCCGGTTTAGTCAGTTTAGTACTAGGGCGAAGGGCGTCTCACGCGAGGTTCTTACGTCCGCTTCGCCCACGCGTATCTTCACTACTTCACTACAAATGAGGACTTCTCATTTATTATACCAAGAAAAGGGTTAAGTAATTGATAAGCAATAAGTATGATTTTACTGTGGTTTCTCATTTCATCCCAACAATGGTTTCCCTTTTGGAAAGCTAGTAGACTCTTAAGGTATGTGAAAGCGCTTGTTCAACCTACTTAAATAAGGTTTATGTATGTTATTGTTCATTTCACCATGTTTCGTTATGACTGTGGGAACGAAATATTGTCAAACCTTTAATAATAAAGGAATGTTAATGAATATCTGACTGAATACAGTAAACATTTTAAATATAGGTATAGGTAGATAACTATATCATACTATGTTAGTTAGCGTAGATAGCTTTTATCAGTATCCTTTGATTTAAACATTTAACCCTATATTTCTTTTAATCTTCGTTGACTATAATTACAATTAAATTTTCTAGGTTGGTACCTGGTGGTACCGCTCGATCCGTTTCTCCGGAGAGCAAGTGTTACTCGACACAACGCAGATGTACTTCTACTTCTGTCACAAAACCCCGTCGATGCCTTTGAAGCGCGCGCTGATGATCCTGGCTGCTTCCTGTGAATTCGACCGCAGGCACAACTCGGAGGTTATCGAGAGGATTACTGATAATGAAGAAGTGCCTATGGTAAGTCGTCTTGAGAAGATTTATAGCAATTATTACAATGTGGTCAAGATAATTCACACTACAATATAAAAGTAACTTTTATAAGTATGTACAGTTAAAAATAAAACTGTTTGTGCCTAGTCAAACAACTGGATATTTAGGCCTATATTCATTACCTGATTATTAAAATTAATGGAATATGAAAAAATTGCACATGATACTTTCTAAGTTTTACATATTTTTACTCAAATTGCTGTCATCTATTTGGCCTCTATCTACAACTTATAACCATCCTGCTAGATGTGAAGTAAAATCTTATAAGCTGCGATTGAAATGCTCCAAATTTGTCGCATCTGGCTCATTTCGAAAATTCTACAACTCAAAATTTGAACGCTATTGTTATCCGTAATTTGACTTAACTTTTATTACAGCTATAAATAATGACACAAAGGCAAATTAAGAAAGAAAAATTGAATGCGATCCACTACAATCCAAGCGGGATTGTAGTGGATCGCATTCAATTTTTCTTTCTCGTGTCATTATCTATAAAAATAAAAATGTGGTATTACCACATAAAAAATATGAATCGATAAAAAGATTCTATACAAATATTTTATTACAGCTCCTTCGGGAACTGCCCAACCTGGGCGAGAAGAACAAAGAGCAGCCCCTCTGTAGACCCTACAGCATCAAAGCCAGGGCGTTATTACACGCGCATTTGTCTCGTCTAAGGTTGCCGAGTGAAGCGCTCGACGCCGACCGACGCTACATCGTGTCGCGGTGCCCCGATCTTATCGTCGAGATGGTCAACTGTGTTAATCAGCTGATTGCGTTAGCTTATGCTAGAAGAAGTGAGTAACAAAAATATAAAACAGTAGACTCTCTAGCTTGACCCTACAGCATCAAAGCCCGGGCGCTATTATCTCGTTTACGATTGCCAAATGAAGCGCTCGACGCCGAGCGAAGCTACGTCGTGTCGCCGTGCTCCGAGCTTATCTTTGAGATGGTCAACTGTGATGATCAGCTAGAAGAAGTGAGTAACATAAGTTAGACATAAGACAAGACACTCCTTAACAGAATTTACAGCGTCAAACTGTCGACTGCCCAGCGACGTTCGACGTCAAGCGACGTTATATGGTGTCGCGCTTTTGACACCAAAAAAGTGAGTCCCGTAAGTTATAGATAAAGCAGCAGAAGATTTAGACTCTGCAATACCTATCAAAGCCCGAGCTAACACTCTCTCTGACTTTCATGCCTAGTGAAGGATATATATTCATTGATATTTTCGAACCCTGTATCCTTCTACCAAGATTCCAAACCAAAGTACAGTTTTCAATTTCAACCTCACTCACGGCGGCAAGATCATAATTATGATATCATAAAGTGCAATTAGATTTAATTCGATCACATTTCTGTAGATCATAAAAAATGTTCCAATAGTATTTTACAACATTTATTTGAAATCTTAAGAGGTTTTATTCCATTTAAAATACTCAAATCAAACATGTTTCTTAACATATTTATTGATTACTACCTAGAACAGGGCTATTGGGATCTATTGGTATATCTTTGAAACCCACAGTTTGAATTTTTCATTGATAATTTTTGTTTCAAAAACTACTCGAAATTGACAAAATTCACGCAAATTAGTTCTTTTCACTTCAAAAAGTTGGTTGAAATTATCAATATATTTGTCATAATATGGAAAAAATTAATTTTAAAGGGAATAAGGCCTCATAACACATTTTGCGTTCGCCGTTGACTCATTTTTGGCCGTTTATCTGTACATGAACATTGAATGCATAATTAACTACTACTGATTAAAGTGTGGTTCCAAGCGTCACATACCAACCGGTTGAGAAAACAACTTGTCAAGCGAAGGCACAACTCTTCAAATATTTGCATACAAATTCGATAACATTACCTATACTATTATTCAATTCTAAATTTGTATTGAATAACAGTCTTCTATGGAGAGGATTCATGATTTCTGGAAAAACATTAATACCGCGATGCAGGATTACCTTTTGTTTTGTACTGTACCAAAATTGGTTAAAAAACCGTTCAGCCGTATCGGCGCGATAGCGAACACACATTTTTGTACGTAGAAATATTATTTTGATGTTTTTTCTGAAACAATGAGCCTTTTCAGCAGAAAAGTGAATTGCAATACAAATTTAGAATCTTAAGATATTGCTTCATTGAAGTTATGACTTCAGGAAAAAAGTGATCGAAAATAACGAAATTAAAAATCTATGAATGCTATCCGAAACTTACTTTGTCGGTGAAAAGCATGTAAAGGTATACATATACACTGAGTGACGATGACAAATTATTTAGTTTACGCTGCTTTCATAAAAATTGATTAGTTTGGGTGTAGCACATCGTTACTATCGATTTCTCAACATAATTTGAGACGATGTTGCCGAACATAAAGACAATCTTTGCGGTAGATGACACTACGATGCCGCCCTAAAGCATGTAGAAATGAAGCATCTGGTCCAAAAATTCGATGCTTTGGCTAGTGGCTTCCATAGCATAATTGGTAATGCACCCGTCGGGCCCGGAAAGCCGTGGGTATACTGGGTATGTGGGTTCAAATCCCGCTCGCAACGTAAAATTTTCAATTTTTTGCTTTTATTTAAACACTAGGAGATGCCCGCATCTTCGTTCGCGTATTTTCTTTTTTATATGGGTAAAAGTATCCTATAACTATCATTAGATGTCCAGCTATACCTGTACCAAAATTGGTCGAAATTCGTCGAGCCGTTTCGGCGTGATGCGAGGACAATGGAAATTATGACGAACAGATGCCGCCAGACTGGCATGGCGCCGTTCGCCCATACAAAACAAATGACGATCCTGCATCATGCTATTAAGATTTTTCCTGAAATCATGACCATGCATAGAAAACAGATTTTCAATACAAATATAGTTTTATAATAGTATATATGTAAGTGATCTGAACTAATCTTTTGATTAACCCGAACGTTTATTTCCAGTACCTCGCCTGCCGACCATAGAGACCATAGAGAACTGCATGAAACTCTCCCCGATGATCGTCCAGGGTCTATGGGAGTACAAGTCCCCGCTCCTCCAACTGCCCTACATCACAGAAGATCACCTCAAGTACTTCACCAACCGCAAGAAACACATAAAGTCGTTGCTGCAGCTCGCTCAGCTGCCTGGCGATGAAAGGAGACAGGTGATGAGATTCCTGAACGATAAGCAGTACGATGACGTCATGAAAGTGTTGGGGAACATGCCTTATATACATTTCCAAGTGAATACTGAAGGTAAGTCTGTTAAGCCGCGGATACACTGGGCGACAAATGTCCCGTGACGCGTGTCGGCGCTGACGTACACAACATTGTAGTGACAGAATTTTCTGAAATAAAATTAATGTCGAGTAAATAAAATTATTCGAGCGTTTTAACTGCCTCATTACCGCGACCGGGATATTGGCCAATTCATAGAAGCAGCTAACATCATTTTGATAAGAATTGTAACCGAAAAGGACCTCAGATCATACGGGATTCGTCAATATTGTAGTCAAAATCATTGTTGACTCGACGTCGCTGTCGACACGCGTCAAGGGACATTTGTCGCATAGTGTATCCGTGGCTTTTGTTTCGTTGTGAGAACTTTAAAATATTTATTTATGCTTTTAAATGTTTAAAAGGGCATTTGAACTAGTTATTAATGTTATAATAACACACCGTGTGGCGCTTAAGAGAATATCACGTTTATTTCACGATTTTTTTAGTTCATAGTGAAAAAGTTAATGGTATATCTGTTTTTCGTCCCATACCTATACTTAAAAATGGAATGGTATAAAATATCGATGGCTGAGAGGTCAAACCCAACAAGTCGAGCAAATATCATGGAACTAAGTAAAAAAGAAAATATTTTTTAATGGAATCGTTTTTTATATCTTTTTGTTAATGTTTATTTTAATTTTTTTTTCCCAGTAATTGACGACGAAAACTCGACGGTTGTGACGGCGGGCGCCATAGTGACGGTGACAGTGTTCCTGAAACGGACCAACATGAAGGAGCTGTTCGGTGACACTACTATCAAAGAAAAGACTATTAAGTAAACGCCCATTTTTATAAGAGTGTAATTTTTAAACCTATACACTTTGAATAAATACGTCTAGAAAGAGAGTTTTCATACAACAGATTTGCGAAGGATGAAAGCTTTTGGTTTTGTGTGTGCGTGTCTACGAACCAATCATACAGACGTGTTTCTTGTGACATTGACGTTGTGACAGCGCACGGACGATTGGCGAACCAAAACTGGCTTCACTTTCAATCGCTAACTAGGTGTCTAGGCGTATATATTTGTTTATTTAGTTTTATTTTATTTATTCTTTCTAAACAAAGAATATTGTGTAGGTACATTATTAGTTACAATAATATTCAGTAAAACTATAATTCTAATTAATACAAGTTTAACTACGATAACAAAAAATACATAAAATAAGACATTTCAAATTTCACTTACGATATTCTGAGCCTATGCAGAATTACATATACAGTGCATAATGCTTTCTATCGTTTTTTGTCGGTAGAATTCGTTTATCATTCTTTATTTATCTACTTCAATCAAAATGTTGAAATGGAAATATAAAAGCGAGGAGTCAAAATGCGACTGAAAAAACATGCACTATATCTTGTACCTGATATTAGAGTAAGCCCAACTGGGATTTAATTCGATTGACATATAGGTATTTCAGATATGATATATTAATTTCAGTTATTCAGTTGTCATAATTTTTTTGAATCAGCGTTAGTAAACTTAGGCATTTGGGGGAAATAGTTATGTGAATTTAAAGTGTGCTGATTTAACTATATTTAAGGGTATGTTTTGCTTTTGACTAAAAAAATTCGAGTTTTACATAAATATCTTAAATAGCTTAATTTGGAACTAGATCGATTTGTGTGAGGTGGTCCGATATTTATTTATTTATTTATCTTGTACCGAAGCAATTTGATAATAGCATTTGGCTTCTAAACATTGGCGGTACTTCTAAACATTCTATATCACCACAGAGACGACGAAGAAGGCAACGGCGACTGCAAAAAGGGAGAGAACGACAAAGAAGAGAACGACAAAGAGAAGAAGGAAGTGTCGAAGCGGCCGGTGTGGATGAAGCAAGCCAAGAAGGTATTTAATAAAGTAATAAATTGATAGTCTTAAAAATATGAAATGTTGTCATTTCATATTTTTAAGACTATCAATTTATTACTTTTCTGAATTCTGCTTAAAAAGATGAAGTATTCTCTGTTTTTATTTATTTTCTGAGATGATTATTTACTTTATTATTAATTAATAAAAACATACTCATTTTAAAATGTGGCAACACAGAAACCAGAACTTAATGGAACGGTTACTTTAGTCATTTTCTTATTAAAAAAAAACTTAATCAAACTCGGTATGCATCTGTCACCTGTCAACGTCAAATAAAAAAAAATATATTTTTTCGCTCTTTGGTTTAGACAACAACCCTATTCAGCCCGTATTGTCTTAGATTGTAGTTATTTGATGTATTTTCTTATATTTCTTTAAATACAGAAGAATAAATTCAAAGATTTTTTTTTTAAGGTACACGACTTAAAGCCCTGTCGATCTCTATATTAATTTCCACCTGTTATAAATATGAAATGTTGTCAATTACACCACTGTATTTATGCAGCCTTTACCTATGTTTCACAAATAAAAACACTTTGACTTTGACTTTGAAAGGGTCCCGCCAAGAAAGGGAAGAAGCCGGCGCCCGCCAAGCAGCCGCCCGCCAAGCCGGCGCCGGCGCCCGAGGCCGTGCCAGAGAACAAAGACAGCAAAGACAGCAAAGAAGGCAAAGAGAAGGAGCCCAAGAAGAAGGAACCAAAGAAGAAGGATGATGATGGTGAGTAGACTTATCGAATAGGGATCACTTCCGTTCGTTCAATGGCGTAGAATGCTATTTTATATTTTAAAGCTTTTATTTAACTTGCATGGTACGTTTTAAGTATGTTTGTTCGGGTGAAATCTTGCAACTCAATTTTGAAGCAGATATCGTCAACTGATTGAGCTGAAATTTTGCATACTTACTTAACTTTGATGACAATACAATAATATGGTACCATGGGGCTGATCTGATGATGGAGCCGGAAGGTGGCCATAGGAACTCTATAATAGAAAAAGCAATCCCACCGAGCTTGAGCTCTTTAGAATCGTCTCAGTGAGCATTTGATGGATATCCAAAAAGTATAGTCGGCTATAAAAGCTTGCCACTAAAATGTCATTTTTGACAGAAACTTATTTTTATTTATTGACCGAGCGAGCCAAGCCAGAGTTCAGCTTGGCCCAAAATTCTCCTGATCCATGCCCTACATTATTTATAGAGAGCGAGTTACCTGTACTACGGGCTGCACAAATGCATGGACCATTTATGAATGAAATCGTCCAATTCTGCAGCTCATTGTACATAGATATTGTTACACAGTTCGACAATAACAGGAAATTACAAAAGAGCAAAATTTGAAATCATATAAGTATTGATTACTTACAAAATACTGGTATTTAAATAAAACAATTTAAACGGATTATATCGCGTATATTAATTATTTGAGCCTCCCTGACGTTTCAGTACCTTTACAGATACCGTTGTCAAAGGTTGACTGAGAAAAACACAATTTTTCTCTGTCAAAGTTACATTTGTGCAAACTACCCATTTTGTAAATATTAATTTAAAATAAAGGTGTTCATACATGCCAGATGGGCCTAATGTGTAAAGACAACGGTATCTGTAAAGGTACTGAAACGTCAGGGAGGCTCAAATAATTAATATACGCGATATAATCCGTTTAAATTGTTTTATTTAAATGTGTGACGGTCGCGGAAACCGAAGAAAATATTAAAATACTGGTATATAATTAAAACACAGAAGTATGAGATTAGGTATAAAAGTAAAATTAATAAATAAATATCGGACAACCTCACACAAATCGATCTAGTCCCAAATTAAGCTCAAGAAGGCTTGTGTTATGGGTACTAGACGACGATATACGTACTTATATAAATAAACAGATACCTAAATACATAGAACAACCATGACCCAAGCACAAATATTTGCCCTGGCTCGGATTCGAACCCGGGACCGCCGGCTCAGTAGGCAGGTGTCTACAAACCGAGCCAAACGCGTCGTCAAAAGTAGGTACCTAACTTAGTCGCGACGGCGGCTAATCGAATTTTACGACGTGAGTAAACCGGTTTCATACGTCGATACCTTAGTTCACACTCGTACTACATAATTACAATTATTTTGCCAATAAAGCGACGACGCGGTTGGCTCGGTTTGTAGTGCAGCTGGCTCAGTAGCCAGCGGTTCTGGGTTCGATTCCCGGCCAGGGCAAATATTTACAATACAATACCATACAAAATGCTTTATTGCACACCAAAAAAGTTTACAAATTCAATACAGAGCAATAATTTTAATAACGGTAGACAACAGGCGGTCTTATCGCTAAAGAGCGATCTCTTCCAGACAACCTTTAGGTAGTGGAGTTGATTAGTATAAATCACACAATGAGTAGGTGATGCAGAAGGGGAAGGGAGAACAAAATAATTATCAACAGATAAGCAAGTAAACGTATCGATAGATATACACATACATAAATAGATATATATAAACCTACTTAAACATACATAAATATAAACAGATAGGAACTAGGAACAAATACACAGTCAGAGGCAAACGAACAAAAGCAGTTTCACAAATCACACCGTCAATTTTATTAATCGAGAGATAAATAGTATTCTTTTATTTGTGCGATGAACTCGAATATTTGCTCCTGGCTCATGGATGTTATCTATATTTCTATTTAAATATTATGTATATCGTCCAGTCCCCATAGTACAAGCTTTGCTAAGTTTGGGACTGGGTCGACTTATGTAAGATAGTCCCTTAATATTTATTTATAATTTAAAACACATAGAGTTGTGCACTCGTGCTCGTGTAATTTTGTCGAAAAGTTAGTACGATTGTGCTCTAAGTTATCGATGCATTTTAATAAATCCCTACAACGACAATGACGACGGTAATAAAGCTTTTCAAATAAACAATGTATAGTTGCTTGGGAGTTAGGGTGGCGGAAAGGTTAACGCGCTGGACCGCCAATCCAGAGGTAACGGGTTCGATTCCCGGTCTCTTCCACCAGGCAACTCATTAATTTTTTTCTTTAAGACTGCGCCGAGCGAAATGTGAAAAATAGGCAGTGCCGTTAAGTAGACAATGTCAACACTAGTTGTTTAATCCATTTCTAAACTATATATTTAGCACTTCGAAGAATGTGTTTACAACTCCTCCGTGGAAAAATTATAAGATTATTAATATTTTACCCTAGAAAACTAAGTAAAGTTGGACGAAAATTGTAAAATCGTAACGCCTGCTGTTAAGTGTCTTTTTATACTTGAACTATAGAAATCTATTCTGATTTTCAGTAAAAAAAAGATGAATGATTACATTATAATTTGTCCGCATCAAATATTTCAATTATTGTTTGGTATTAAAGATCCAGATTGATCAAAAAGTGCTTTTAATTCCACACATCAACTAAAAATAGTAATATTGCTTTGCTGATCTGCGATATAATAACGTGCCAGTTAATTTGTGCTAACCCGTTATACTTATTTGCGTATTTTTTCATGCATACATGTTTGACGACGCGGTTGGCTCAGTTTGCAAGCACCTGCCTACTGAGCAGCGGTCTCGGGTTCGAATCCCGGCCAGGGCGAATATTTGTGTGATGAACTCGAAATTTGTGCTTGGGTCATGGTTGTTCCTATGTATTTAAGTATATATTTATCTATATAAGTATATATATATCGTCGTCTAGTACCCATAACACAAGCCTTCTTGAGCTTAATTTGGGACTAGATCGATTTGTGTGAGGTTGTCTGATATTTATTTATTTATACATCTCCACACATTTTTACTATGGCGGCCGCGCGCCGATCTAAATACGCATTCCCCGCGCTCTACTCTATGGTTCAGTTGCTAACGCTCGGCGCAGTCTTAAGCTTTGATCTTCGTATCAACTATAAATTATTTTTATATGTAATCCAGTGAATTCATACATGCCATACGATAAATAATAATGGTGTAAATCCGTACATTTCCAGAAGACGCGGAGTCGGACTCGTCGGACTCCTCGTCGTCCGGGTCGCACGGCTCCGCGTCGGAGGAGTCGCGCAAGTCGTCGGGCGCGGAGGACGACGACGACCAGTGGGACAAGTTCCAGAAGCGCCTGCACAAGCGGGAGCGGCTCGAGGGCCGCTCGCGCTCCAGCCACCCCGTCCACTGCCCGTTCTACCCGCAGGTACACATTACATACCCCGTCCACTGCCGGTTCTACCCGCAGGTACATATTACATACCCCGTCCACTGCCCGTTCTACCCGCAGGTACACATTACATACCCCGTACACTGCCCGTTCTACCCGCAGGTACATATTACATACCCCGTCCACTGCCCGTTCTACCCGCAGGTACATATTACATACCCCGTCCACTGCCCGTTCTACCCGCAGGTACATATTACATACCCCGTACACTGCCCTTTCTACCCGCAGGTACATATTACATACCCCGTACACTGCCCTTTCTACCCGCAGGTACATATTACATACCTAGGACGGTGAATTCGCGAATGTCCCAGATCACAGGTGTTTGTGGGTAAATATGCGATCTGGGGCTTTACTAATTACCGCCCGTGTTTTGTCTAAAGTTTTACGGGTTGCCTTGGCCAGGAAGTGAGATTTTCTCTTCAGTAAATGCCACTTAGAGCCTATGGTGACATAAATATAGATTAATATCGTACAATCTCACACAAATTGACCCAGCAGCCTCAATATAAGCCTTAGTAGGTTTGTGTTATGGGTAGGGTTTGCAATATTCGCCCAATATTAGTATTCGTATTATTCGGAGCTTTACTAATTACCGCCCGTGTTTTGTCTAATGTTTTACGGGTTGCCTTGGCCAGGAAGTGAGATTTTCTCCCCGGTTCAGTAAATACCACTTAGAGCCAATGGTGACATAAATATAGATTAATATCGTACAATCTCACACAAATTGACCCAGCCTCAATATAAGCCTTAGTAGGTTTGTGTTATGGGGACTAGACGACGACAAACATACTTATTTAGACAAATATATACAAACATCATGACTCAGGAACAATTATTTGAGTTTATCACACAAATATTTACTCCTTCCGGGATTCGAACCTAGGACACAACGAACATTGTGATGTACCGGTAACAAACTTGAATGATAGAATCAGATTTTTTGCTGTTACTGCACAATATCTGTTGAGAGAACAGAAAATAAATGCCGTGAAACGCGGATTGCCCTATTATGTATAGCTCAAATCAATCTGATTCCCTTACTTCGAAATTCTACCTAATCCAAGTCCTTCCACTTTACTAAATTGCCAAACAAGTTTTCTTTGACGATTTAGATTTTTTTTTTTTTTTTTTATGTCATAGGGGGCAAACGAGCAAACGTATCGCCTGATGGAAAGCGATTACCGTCGCCCATAAACACCTGCAACACCAGAGGAGTCACAAGTGCTTGCCTACCCGGAGGACGTAGATAGAATGCCTCTATGCTATACTCGACGCCACGGAGCTTGGCAATAGCGACCAATGACTCCTCCTACCATGAAACTCAATTTCTAATAACGACACTTTTTTTTGTTCCCCGTAACGACCATTTTTACTTTTATTGCTACACCGTGGTAGAGGGTGTCTGGGCGTGGAGGGAGCGGACCCTCTACTCTACGAGTTTCATGGTAGGAGGAGTCATTGGTCGCTATTGCCAAGCTACGTGGCGTCGAGTATAGTAATTTCATTTTTAGGGTTCCGTACCCAAAGGGTAAAAACGGGACCCTATTACTGAGACTTCGCTGTCCGTCCGTCCGTCCGTCCGTCCGTCCATCCGTCCGTCCGTCCGTCCGTCCGTCCGTCTGTCTGTCACCAGGCTGTATCTCAAGAACGGTGATAGCTAGACACTTGAAATTTTCACAGATGATGTATTTCTATTGCCGCTATAACAACAAATACTAAAAATTAAATAAAATAAATATTTAAGGGGGGCTCCCATACAACAAACTTGTTATAGCTATATATACATATATATAGGTACGGAACCCTTCATGCGCGAGTCGGACTCGCACTTGCCCAATTTTTCAATGTCCGTTTGTTTTAGGACAAGCAAGAATACTGGTGGTGCTACATCTGCGACCGCAAGTCGCACACGCTGCTGACGGCGCCCGCGCACTGCACGGCGCTGCTCGGCGAGCAGGAGCTCGTGCTGCGCTTCACCGCGCCGCGCTGGCCCGGCCTCTACACGCTGCACGCGTGCCTGCGCTCAGGTAACAAGAATACTGGTGGTGCTACATCTGCGACCGCAAGTCGCACACGCTGCTGACGGCGCCCGCGCACTGCACGGCGCTGCTCGGCGAGCAGGAGCTCGTGCTGCGCTTCACCGCGCCGCGCTGGCCCGGCCTCTACACGCTGCACGCGTGCCTGCGCTCAGGTAACAAGAATACTGGTGGTGCTACATCTGCGACCGCAAGTCGCACACGCTGCTGACGGCGCCCGCGCACTGCACGGCGCTGCTCGGCGAGCAGGAGCTCGTGCTGCGCTTCACCGCGCCGCGCTGGCCCGGCCTCTACACGCTGCACGCGTGCCTGCGCTCAGGTAACAAGAATACTGGTGGTGCTACATCTGCGACCGCAAGTCGCACACGCTGCTGACGGCGCCCGCGCACTGCACGGCGCTGCTCGGCGAGCAGGAGCTCGTGCTGCGCTTCACCGCGCCGCGCTGGCCCGGCCTCTACACGCTGCACGCGTGCCTGCGCTCAGGTAAACAATAATACAATATCCTGGTCACGGTGCACCAAATTGTAACGCAACCTGATTAACTTTTACTCACCAATAACAAATGTTGAATTGTTCGCCTTCTTCTCAGACCTTTATTTCTTTTGGAAATAAAAGGTTTTTGATTTTAACACGACGGGAATATATTTTTTTTTTAATATCAGGTCATGGGTGTCGTTTAATCGTTTTCTAGGTGAAGGATTTAAGGGCGTAGACTTCATAATGATACTTATATATTCAAAATGGTAAATGCCACTTCTCATTCAATCTGTAATCCCGAAAACCTCTACACGCTGCACGCGTGCCTGCGCTCAGGTAAACAAGAATATAATATCCTGGTCACGGTGCACCAAATTGTAACGCAACCTGATTAAAATTTTGTCACCAAAAACAAATCTCGAATTGGCACTGCGTTAATCTCCAGCCATTATTACTAAATTCCTAAGACTTTAAGGATGTAGACAGCATAATAATAAATAAATATCAGAAAACCTCACACAAATCAAAATAGTTCCAAATTAAACTCAAGAAGGCTTGTGTTTTGAGTACTAGGCGACGATATACATACTTATATACATATATAAATACTTAAATACATAGAACATATGACCCAGGCACAAATTTTCGTGTTCATCACACAAATATTTGCCCTTGCCGGGATTCGAACCCAGGACCGCCGGCTCAGTACTCTCAGTAGGCAGCTGCTTTACCACTGCGCCAACCGCGTCGATATAATGATCATTAAGTCTGTAATCCCAAAAACCTAGAAATCGCCATGCCGATTATTATTTTCCCTAATGGCCAAGTTACAACGAACGCTTTGTTGACAGACTCGTACATCGGCATGGACCAGCAGCAGGAGCTGAAGCTGGACGTGAAGGAGGCGGCGGCCGTGCCGCACGAGCACCCGCAGTGGGACCTCTCCGACACCGACTCCGACAACAACGACCAGGTACTCTTGCATAGCTGGTGACAGTGGTGCACAGACCACCCCCACTAGACGGAGCATGTAAGGCGACCCGTAGGCGACCCGCGCGCACCAACGATATGGTACGGCAGAACATTAAAGTATCAACACGGCGGCCACCGTTTAGTTGCGTCCATGTTTATGAGGTCTCTCTACACCACTTAACACTACAATTTACCATGTTATTTATTTAATTTCTTTTTTCGTTGACGTACGCATGGATCATAAACAAGGACGCAACTAAACGGTGGCCGCCGTGATGATACTTTAATGTTCTGCCGTACCATATCGTTGGTGAGCGCGGGTCGCCTTACATGCTCCGTCTAGTGGGGGTTGTCTGTGCAGTGGTGACTATTACCAGTCTCTTTCTGTGCAGTAATGTAAGAGGGTGACAGGTACAAGAGTCGCGATGCATAGTTGCTAGACCGGCAGGTTATGGTCGACGCTGTACTTGACCTGCCCTGACATAACAAAGTATCAATATCATAAATACATTGTTACTAAAGCAGTAACGTTTGCTAACGTAAACCAAATGTTTACAATGAAGCGAAATATTTAAAAATTTAATGGTTCCGGCAGTGTTTACGACGTCAAGCTCTTAAGGTGTAAGCTCTTTATCTCTATATTAATTTCCGCCTGTTAGAAATATGAAATGTTGTCAATTAAGACACTTTTCAAAAATAGACGTATAAGTATTCCGTCAGGGGCAAACCATACACGGCTTGCCGAGCATTTTGATAAATACTTCGCGCGACTTAGCATCTCCTGCCATACTCGCACGGTATTGAAAGGAAAGTGACAGGAATTATGTCGCACGACAAAGAGTTATGCTAAAAGTAATGTTGTTTGTTGCAGGGCGGTGACGAGAGCGAGTTCACGACAGACGACGAGGTGGAGGAAGAGTAGCGGTACTAAGTTATTTTTATAGAGTTTATGATGAGTGCAACGGTCTGTGGATGGGAGTGAATGAAATAAATAATATTTATATGAAAACTAGTTTTTTTATACAATACAATGCAAGTACTCTTTATTGCACACCTCAGAAAACAAACAGGAGAAGAAATTACAATTAGAGGTATAGTGCGAATTCCTTTTCCTAAGCGAATCCCATTAGCTTTGTACCCGATGAACAATACTCATTGTACCAACATCTGTGTTCTCTTTGTTTAAGAGTAAACCTTATTTCGTTTGACTTAAAGACTAATTTAGTGCAAAAGTAATTTGCACTTATAACGCCTTACATTTTGAAGTGGCAGTTGTGGCCACAGTTAACAATACAGATAATGAGTATTGTTCATCGGGTACAAAGCTAAGTGGATTCGCTCAAGAAAAAGGATTATTTCTATAAACAACAGGCGGTCTTATCGCTAAAGAGCGATCTCTTCCAGATAACCTTTTGTTTGAACTGTGGAGAACTTGAAAATATATTGTTATTAAGCGATGTTTTTAGGACGGATGCATATGCGATCTGGGGCTTTACGAATTACCGTCCGTGGTATATCTAAAGTTTTACGTCTTGCCTTTGCCACAAAGTGAGGTTTTCTCCCCGCGTAGGGGGCAGAAAATAGCAATTACGGCCTAGGGTGATGTAAAAACAATTACAAGTGACCTTTGTTTTTGTTTGTACTACTGTGTTCGTGTGTTTGCAAATAAATATTTCTTTCTTTCTTCTTCTTTCTTAATATAGAATAAATGCTGCTCATCTATTGAAAAGCCTGCTGCTATATTATGAATATTATGGCAGAAAATGCCACATACGGCCTACCACTCACCCAGTTCGCATATTGATGGCCCTCACCTTCGATTCTGCCCACAAACACCTGCGATCTGGGGTATTCACGAATCCACCACCCTAGGTATGTAATCCTACGTTTACTTTGTTATTTTTGAGGTACTGTTTTGATGATTATAACAATTAACTTTTTCTTAACACTTTTACAATCGGGCAAAAAAATAACACTTACAATCAGGCTGCCCTAGAAACCGGCAGCCCTGTAGGCGGGTGGGTTATAGCTACTGCACCAAACATTAATATGAGCGCCTACTAGGCGGGTTGTTGGTCGTAAAAGTGAAATATTGTGGGAAATGGAGAGAGAAGATTAATCGCTGAGAAACAGACTGGAGCAGTTATAGATGTACGGACGTGTGGCAGCAAAAAAACTTCTAAACTGATAGAAAAATTATGGGATAGATTGATTGCCCTATTTCGGAACCGTGACTAGCCTAGGTGCAGTTTTTGGAAGACAATTAACTTATATTATTTCCCGGATTGGATGAAGAAGAATCTACAAACTACAGCTCTTTAATTTTTCCTCATCACGGTTTTCCCTAAATATTTTTTTAATTGTTCGTCACGACAGCTTGCTTTTTATTTTGGCGGATGGGGTCTATGCCTTCAAAACCTAATTTAAAAAAATTGGTCGATGGTTGACACTTGTCCGGATCAAGTACACCCGAAAATAGTACTTTCCACTTATAAACAGTGTTCTGTAATATAACAACAATTTTGAAAGAAGCATCCGTTATGCGAGAATCTACCAAATGATGCTGAATCCGGTGAACCGGACTGCAAGCCCTTTTATCTATCAAGTGCCTCAAGAGACGACTCTAGTTAAGTTCAAGTCTATAGCCTGATTCCGAAGCTGATTGATAACCATAATGCGCATGCGTCCGGTCGCGAACTATAAGTCCTTTTGTTTACGCCCGAAGTTATTATAATTTTAATCGAGTGCAGCGGAACCTGTTGCCGGCTGTATAATTCCAATCGGATTTAAACCGCGCAAAAAAGACAAAAGTGTACACAAGTAACAGATACAGAACATTCACTTCATCTTATCAGCCGAAAGATTGCTCAATAAAGCCGAATGATCTCCGCATCGAGTGGTCGTGCTGTCCTCATACAACGTTACCGTATGATCAGATCACCAGTCTACTAGGCTCTTTTATGCCTTGCCCACTACCAGTTAGATAAAGGTAAGTCTGGATACCTCTTTTATAATATCGACGACCTTGGTTCTCTTGCGGATCTGTGCCACAGCACAAGAAAAACAATATAAATCGTGTATCGGACCGCCGCCGTTGAATCCTATCGTATTATTAACATAAAGTGACTCGACTCAAGTTCGAGTGGCAGGAATGGTTTGTGATTGCGATTCTACGGCGCTACGCGCATTGAAATCCTTAAACTCGGTGCTTTACTGAAGTTATGATACTGATTTAAATGTACTTGTTGTGGCGTTGCGAATCGAGGCTTTCTTAATCTCGCATTGCGCATCGCTGACCGCCGACCACAAAGACTTGTGCTATACTTTGCGTAGTTTTAGTATTGGAATATGGATGTACATGAATAGAGTTATAATATCTAAAATTTGAGCTTTCCTAACATAATTAAGTCATTAAGTTCATGTAACAGCAGTTTTTTGAAGACATTATACTGATATAGATATATTTGCTGTGACGTTTTGGATCGAACAAAGACTTAGGTCTGTGCTAAGGACTTTTGTACTACTCCCCGTGTATAGAAGGACATAAAGGGAAAATGATTTGCTAAGAAACTTCTTTTGATATAAGCAGCTTGAAGTACCTACTTATACTTATACATATAGTACAGACCGGTTAGTGTAGCCGTTGCAGTCTTAGATTATTGATCGTGGTTACGATACTTACGATTGTTTTAAGAGTCAGATACGTTATACATAGGTATAGGATATGGTTATAGTTACATAGGTACCTCAAATAATAGGTAGATACGGTATTCGACTAAAGTCAAAATATATACTTATGCAATTGTAATTAAAAAGAAGTAGGGCATATTATTAGATATTACATCTTAGTCCTTGGAGTTATATTTAGTAAAGATACGTTGGTCATATACATAATGTGTTAAATATGTGTAATATCGTAATATTCATAATATAGCAGCAGTTATTGCTTTCCAATACATGAGCAGCATTTATATTATATTGGTCACTTATAATTGTTTTTACGTCACCCTAGGCCCTAAGTGGGATTTTCAGCCCCCTACGCGGGGAGAAAATTTCACTTCCTGGTCAAAGCAAAATGTAAAACGTGAGACAAACCACGGGCGGTAATTCGCAAAGCCCCAGATCGCATAATTATGGCCCGAACCGAACCTGCCGTCTGGGACATTTATTACGAATTCACCGCCATAGGCATAGGTATATGTAATGTTAATGTACTATAAAAATACTGTAGGACCTTAATGTAATCGACGTGTGACATGTGATAGCATGAGATGAGTGTTGAGCTATCATCGCAAACAGGTCAGAGCAGAGCAAGCGTCCCTAAAAATCTCTTTATTGTGCATATTTCGGTTCGTTTATTCGCCATTTTATGGACAATTCTCCACAGGTCAAAACGAGCTTATTGCCAAAGTTTTTATGATGTCATGCCCTCATCGTCGCGGCTAAAAATTACGACCCGTGGGCATAATCGGCTGTGTGGGAACACATTTACTGACACTGAAATCGCACGAAAAAAAAACATATCGCATGGCGACAACCAAAACTCACTACAATTTCTGTCACTGCTCTTCAAAACCTCGTATCTAGTATGTAGATCGATACTGAGATAAGAGCTTTGTTTTAAGTAGGTATTTGTTACTTAGTGCGTTTTGGTTGTCAACAGACGAATGTAAGTCGCGGTCCTTGACTTTAGGGGCACTTTGAGCGTTGGCAACGTTGGCGTCCTGTCCGTATCATGACTGTGGCGGCGAACAGGTTAGAGATAAACCCATTTACACATGGGAATAAAGTTGTGCTAATCAAACATACTAAGTACTTATCAAAAACCAAAGAACCACAAAACAACAGTATTTTTCTCCGAATCAGCTTGATTAGTGCAATTAATTGGAAAATAAAGACATCGTAAAAATTTGATTACCTACTTCGATTTTAAATTAATTAATTGCAAATTACAATGTCCAACGATGTCGAGAAAAGGTCTCGTTCTGTGTTTCCATTTCTGTTAATTAACGATTTTCTACAGTCAATCTTCTTAATAAAAATCTTAACCGTAGATAACTGACAGACGCCCTACCAACATCAGTGAGTTAATTACTTAATCTTTGTTTTTGCAGAAGTAATAATTGCATAAGGTTCGATTGCAATTTTTTTTTTAAATAGTTAAGAGCTTTAATTAAAACAAAACTTAATTGATTCCATTGTGTGACGAAAGTCACCCTTACATTTTGTATGACTAACTTTCGTCACACAAAGGAAGCGATCGTGATTTTTTGTTAACTAAGCTTTTAACTATGTAATTTTTTTTTGCAATCGACCCATAAGCAATAAGCAAACAGGAAAGTTTGTTTGGGTTCTATACTGGAATCGTGTCAACAGAAAACCCCATTACTAAAGCTTTAGCTGTCTGTCTACCCGTCTTAATCTTCATATTCCGGGATTCTATCTCCTAATCCGTAGAAGAAATACTTACACTTGAAATAATCGGAGACATACCATACTAAAAATAAATTTAAAAAAGTGTTTTTCCCGGCGTTTTTTATACACGGTAGCACGGAAACTCTAGCGCGCGAGGTACGATTTGCATTTCGCCTATTTGTTGTAGAATTAGAAATCTCTAAGAGTTCAATATAGCAATATGCGTTTTGATCATTTTCTGTTCCATCTATCAAAATTATTATTCCTGAAAATTTTTATAACTTGGACGAAGCTATGAGGGTTTGAAAATGAGAAGAAACGGTTCGAGAAAAGGTAGGTACATAGTGCCCGCTTCTTTTTTGTTCCTCTTGGCGGGGGCACTACTGTGCCCCCCGATTAATAAATATGGATTAAATAAAGGTATCGGACCTTCTTGTGGGCCTTCTGGCAGAGCATAGGTCTCTCATTGCACTTACTGTACTTTAAGTTCTGCACGGCAGTAGTCCAATCACCCAAGTAGGTAGGTATGGTCCAAAACAAAACTCATTATAATTACTACCAAATTTCTATCAGTGATTTTATATGTTATTATTTAATGATTTGTTCATGTTAGTATCAGTAATAATTGTCATATATTACGGAGTAATTTTCGAGTTAATTTGGAGCGGACAATAGTTGGACAGTTTTACGGTAAGTATAAAAAAAAACGAGAAAAAAGTAAAAAATAATAAAAACGAATGAAACTGCAACAGTTATCGGGTTATTGCATTCGGAGCATAGGTTGCAGGCTTTGTTGTGGGTGGGAGGGTATCGTCCTGGGCCGAGCCTGCGCGGGCCCGCGCCCCGAGCGTCGCCGGCGCCGGCCGCCACTCGCGCGCCGCACCTCGCCACGGCACCACGACGCCCGACCGCCGCCCGCCGCCGGTGTCGAATTACCTTCTAAAAATACCCGCGAGCGAAATCGCCTATTTAGAAACGGCGCGTCGTGTTTTGAACCAGTGATTGACAGTGCCAAGTGAACCCACCACCACCACCGCACAGTGAGTATCCTGGATTGTGCTGAATTCGCGGTTTAAAATAAACAGAAGTTTCTAAGAAACGTTGGTTAGGCTAAATTGGGATGCTTGACGAAATTCGAGATGCTAGTATCAATCAGCTATCCGCTGCAGTGTATGTTAATCTGGTCTATTCCTGGACCCTTGCCGCATGTAACTAGGTATCAGTTAGAAAATCATCACAAATATCCCAGAAATTTCTCGTGAAGTCCCCCTAGTGTTTCAAAAGCTAGTCTACTTATGTGGTTTCGTTACATTCACATTAGTCACTGGACCGCTTACCTAATCTGTCTGTGATTAATCCCCTTCATTAATGCCCCTGTCCAGGATTTATGTAGCACAGACCAATCACGATGGCTTGCCAAGAATTGCAAAGGTTGACTGTCAGTTTAGCAAGTCCTGGCCAGAACCAGACTAGTGCGCGACGGGCACGCCTGTGATGAAATCTTTCGCTATTTTTCCTCGCAACCAGTGAGAAAATGTACTAATCTACAGCGAAAAGCATGCGTTACCTAACGAAGAAGAGTCTCATTTGTATGGATATCAGCATTGAGCATTTAAATTCACATAAATTTGCAATATCTAGATGCAAAACAACTGAGGGTTCGAATAAATTAAACAATAAATGCAAATTAAACAATGTCATCTATCAGCTGGATTGTAACGATCTTATTCATTCAAGCGGCTATTATATAGCAAGTATATTATCGTAGATGTTATGTCACATGGAATTCAGTAAAAGATAGGGAATTAGTGTTTTGTAACAACGTGAATTACGCCCAGTCCAGTTGGGATGCGGCCAACCGCCACCTACTGCAAGTTCAATGTCTAGCAAACTTCATGTCTCATTCAATTTGTTTTTTCTAGTTTTGTGACATTTCAATAGAAGAATTTAGTCCAATAACATTTAAATATTCGGTTGTACCTAAGTTTTGCTATTTTCATTCTGTAACACAAATTTGAAAATGCAAAGCGATAGACGAAATATATAGAGAGATGTCGGGAATTATTGAGCCTGTAAAAATATAGTTTCCCTCATAAATATTTTTGGTATATCCTATATCTGAACTAGACTATCCACTGATTCTTGATAATTATCAGTAGGTATAGTTATTGTTCACTCGTTGCCATCGGCCACAATTGCAAATATGCATTACGAAGCAAATACTTAACAAATTTTTATTACCCATTGAACTTTGCTCATTCATAAAAACAAAACAAAACTGAATCGTGAATTTGGAACCAGTCGATTAAATTTAAATTCGTATACTTAACCAATCCAGTGACCGTTGAGTCTTGTTTTGTCCTGTATACTTAAATACCGAAGAGTGCTGATGTTGGCACTACACTACTAGGTAAGAAGGTATAGGTACAGCAAGGTAACGATCGTTGCTTTCAAACAGGAAAATTCTTTTAAACCTTGATAAAAACATGGTCGTGACAAACCTTGGGCTTCTTATCACATCTTTGATTCATCGTTGGACAATTCAGTAAAAGATGGTTTATTACTGTTGCGTTAAGATTTTATCGCTGCCAGTTGTTGCGTTCAATTTCAATAACAATATTTTGACGCAATTAGGTGGCACTGGCAACATGAGTTGAGAATATCTGGCAACAGGGCGTAGTGAGAAATTGCTCTTAGCTGTGGCTGTGTAATGCGAAATTTGAGACAAATCCCAGAAAAGCACGATGATGGTACAACTATCCACTATTTTCCACTTTTTATTGAGCAAACATAGGTAGGGTAGGTTGATCGTGATTACTTTTTGAAATTGTTTTGGAGAATAGCCTGACTATACGGTATTTAACTATAGTGAAAATAAATTGTATAATTGAAACCACTAACACAAATTCAAAAATGGACGGAACCAAATAATCTACCGCTTACTTTTGGACATTATTCTATTATTTATTGGACAAAAACTGAAAAGACGTGTTTTGACTAAAGATTTTAAGCCAGTATCTTTATAGAAACTTCATACTAACATTTTTAATGTTCACCTCACAGAACATGGTCCTATGGGTGCTATAGCTATGTGTATTGGATATACCCCTGGGCACGATGGGTGATAGCACATGGGCACTGGCGATGAATCGGCCGACCCGATAGCAGGCCGGTCTGACCAGTCGCAGAGTGCAACGGCCGAAACTGAAGGGACTTTTAAAACTATACAGCCGAGACCTTTTCGTTGTGATACTTACAGTGGAAATAAATTATAAAATCTAGCGGCGGCTAATGTAATAAACGGGGCCATTGGTGTTAGAATAAGAACTTTAGTTAGTCTGAATGGTGTAAAAAAACTGCTTGCGTTGGACAAAAAAGACATTAAACTTTTCGTTTTAAAAAACGTTCTTTGTAGAGATTACTTTACATTTCTGGCGTGCGAAATAGGTAAAGAAAAACTTTTACATTTCAATCAACTGAAATGGTGTAAGTACCTCTTTATTATATCTACGAGATGATGATAACAATTTTAAGCAATTTTTAAGTAAAAAATACAACGCAAAGCATCGGTAAATAGCTATATAGATACACTAAGTACAAAAGTATAGATACTTAACTACTAAAGTTTAACTATCAATGGCGTGGCATTAAAAATCTTTTTGGGCAAGCCGGAGCATAATTGGCTTACCTATTCTCTCAGAAAAACAGAGAAAAGCGCCATAACACTCTAAAACGTGCAAGCCGGTGGCAATCGGGTTCTATTTACGCCACGCTACAGGTTCCTATGTTACATAGGCTATGCACCTATCTCTTGAGTCATACATAAGAACATCGCCGTACCGTGAAATATAATTGTTATTTCATTTATTTTTCACAAGCGAATTCTCCAAAATCGCTAATTAAATATTCGAACACCAATATTTTGTATGTGTTTGCTAACCGGCCCGCGATGAAAAGTAAATAAAGCATTACTCAGTTACAGCGAGAACAAAGAATCCATAAGGAAAAAGGAAATGCAAATTTTAAAAGTGGTCCTTTATGCTCTTTCCGATGTAGTATTGTTACTAATATCATAATAAAAATTAATAAAGAGACGCATTATAAAGGTAATCTGAATGCTCTCTGGATCTTAACATACTTAACGATTGTTCATTGTAATTATACATTCTTAAACCTGTTAACTTTGATGCGCAGTTACGAGTGTAAAGACAATAAACATACCTACCTATGTATGTTAATATCTAACTACATATTTATAGGTATCTAATTACTAACTAATGAAATGACACTTATAGAAACCCATATCGTCATGTGTGCATAATTTCTGTTGCTACTCTTGGGTAACAGTTTATGATCGGCTTTAGGTAGAGGTACTAGCGACCCGCCCCGGCTTCGCACGGGTGCAATGCTATTTTAAGCATGTATTATACATATAAATCATTATATCATATCAAATATTAATCGGCGGAGTCACGATCCTCAGCAGTGAGTGACAGACTTAGAAGAGAAGAGATACATAATAAACCTTCCTCTTGAATCACTCTATCTATTAAAAAACCGCATCAAAATCCGTGGCGTAGTTTTAAAGATCTAGGCATACATAGGGACAGACAGACAGGAAGCGACTTTGTTTTATACTATGTAGTGAGGTGTATAAATTGCTTATATTCGAAACTTTTAGTAGGATAAGGTACATTTCATTTATGGACATCCTATCCGAGAAGATCACCCGAATCGGTCTCCACTCAACTATATCGTAGCTTGCAATATGTACCTATGTACTCGTAAATTCAATACAATTATGCGTTAATCGGCTGTTTATGCAAAGTGTTAATAGTCTTATCTCTAACTGACAATATCCTTATCCATAAAACTGTAAAACAAATGAACACTGTGTGTCGAATATGGCACGAGTCAAACAGATTTAACTGCTTCCTGTCCCTTTGTATCGAACACACAATAGGTGTTAATATCTAGAATAAAAGGTGCCTTGGAAGAAATTGCTCTTTAGCGATAAGTAGTGCGTACCGCTGGTTGATTACTTTTATTCGTTATCTTGTAATATTTGTTTCTCTATTATTTTCGTCATTCCCCTGTTTGGTACGCAATAACCTAACCACTTTGATTTTCTAGATTGTTTATGTTAGGTTTAAGTGCTAGTTAGTTAGTAAGAGTAGGTCTGTTTGGTTTGACTGGTACAAACATGAAAAGTACTGCACATATTTTGATGGTTTGTCAGATTTCGCGTATGAATAACAAATAGCTTATTCACGCTCTTTTAACTTATGCAAACAGACGCGGCGGCGTCAAAAATCTTCATGATCGGATTGGTCATCTCATTCGTTGTCGATTAAAAATTAAATGTGTGTCAATAACTTATTGGGACTTGTAGACAAACGTGTGCCCAGTTAAGTACCTCTAACACCCATTTCATCTATTTAGCCCTATATAAACGGAATTCAACCGCAACGCAAAGCCATTTCTGGGTGTGTTTGGCTAAATCGGAACAATACTGATAACGTTTGCTATAGTTTGTTTTTGCTACCAACAGTACCAACTCCGGTTTTGTTTGTGTTCAAATAAACCTATAGTTGAGTAATTTTAATGCAAATTATACTACCTTACCCGTATTATTTATGCATTTTCCTGAACGATGAATGTGACACACTTATAGTGGAATATTAAATCATTGGTTTCAGAAACTGAAGTTATCAGCTCGATTCCGTGAATATTGACTCGAACGCATGTAGCTCTGTTGTTGTTGTTTACTATATAAATGTATTGATTACTTAATTAGATCTATGTTTTTATTTCAATCACAAACCATAACAAGTAAACGCGTTTATGAAACTTAAATTTCAGGACTTATGTGTCATTTTAATTGTTCTATTTCGGAAAAAACTTCGAGGAACTATTATATTAATCTGTGATAAAACGGTAATCAATGAAAGAGAAGGAGAAATCAAGTTTTCTTCGGAAAGCGCCTATTGACGCTTAGAGCATTACTTTTTCGAGTAATGTATTTTGTTGTGATAATTGTAGGTATGTTATTGTCACAGTCAGAAGATGTGGTCATTTATAATTATCATGCTTACTCATTCGTAGTGTAACATTCGTTTGTTTTTGACTCATGAATCATGATATTTTCCGACGTTATTTACGTGAAAATTAGCATGTGTCTGTCAAATTTGTTCATTGATATATCCAATACATAATACGGATAGTATGACGTATAGTCGCTACGTAGACTCCGTTCCCGAAGGTTATTTTCAATCAATCAATCTATTTGTTTAAGATAGCAAAGGTGCAACCCTATACTTATAACCTACAGCTCAAGGAATGTACCTGCCTACCTCGTGCTGCTTTTGTCAAATGTTTAATTTCCGCAGATATTTTTCTGTTCTCAAGAACGATTCAGAAATATACCTATCCGGAAAAGCCTTTGGTTCCGAGAAAAGCGTGAATTGGGAGATAAAACATAAACAGTTGGGAAAAGGATAGGTTTTCATAAGCCAGTTAAAACGAAGTACGAGTATGTCAATGCTAATGAAACACTACTACAACACTAATATTGCTTCCCAAGTTTCCGAACTTATCAAGCATATTTGACTCCAACGGTATTTACAAATAGGTACCTAAACGAGTTTGAGCGACACACGTAATTAGTTTATCTCTCTAAGGTAGTCGATTAAATTCTAGTAAAGATTTATGACCGGGCTCCGAGGAGATAATAGAATTTAGGAATTTATTTCCGAATATATCTACATATAGAGAAAGATTTACTTATGGAATGCCGATGATTTTATAATAGCCAACTTTATTTTTATTACTATTCTTGGCTTCTCCAGCCGCATGACAAATACTTATTTGCATATTTTGATTGTATTTATAGCAGAAATCGGTCCATTTCATTATATTTAGGTTCGTTCTAAAATATTCCTATGGTTGGTATCGTATAAAACGGGATCTGTTTACTAGATGCTATTGGATTCAATTCAATGATAGGTATATGTATATTGGATTCATAGAGTCTTTTTCTCTTAGGTATGGCAAGGAAGTAAGTAGTGTAGTGGGTACTTAGGTACCACTTCCTCGCCAGGGTCTGCTTATATACGGCATACTCTTGGCTTTTCGTAGACTGTTTAGTCGTTAGCCATTGTTATTGTTGTTGCTTGGGGCTACCCGAGCTATGACTCATTTGCTTCTAGGGCCGTGTTTAGGTCGACGGTCACCCGGCATTACTCATACATATCGTTTCGTACACATACAAACGTTGCATAAGCTGTGGACTGAGGATAGGCTTGAATGATTAATTTCATTCTTGAGAACGTAAACGCTTACGCATGTCACGCGATACGAATCCGAGAATATTGGTGACCGAGATTTTGATTCGAAGTTCTCCTATTGATATCTATACTGGAGAGGGGTCATTTCAGGAAATTTCTTAGTAGCGTGATGCAGGATCGTCTTTTATTCTGTATAGGCGCGTGGCGCCATGCTAGTCTGGCGTCATTTCTTGGTTATAATTTCTTTTGTCCTCTCATCACGCCGAAACGGCCGGAGGAATTTCAACCATTTTTGGTACAGGGATAGCTGGACATCCAAAGATAGCTCGACGTCTATGGCAAAGAAAAAAATACGCGGACGAAGTTGCGAGCATCACCTAGTTATAAATACATATGTTTGATAACGTATATTTTTTTTATGTTGACAGAGGTTAAATAAAAATACGTTTAACAATTACAAAAAAACTGAAGGCGCTTAGGCGGTGCGGCGGCGATGTCGCGGTAGCTCAAGTGGCAGAACACCATTCTGAATAAATAGAGGTCACGGGTTCGACCCTCACCTGCAATGTTAAGCAAATTCTGTCAAACAACTTATAAACTACTGAGTGGATTTAGATGAAACTAGACATAATTTGCGAAATTAACAGAAATGATGAAAACACTGGTGATATCTGAAGAAATATTTCATTATTAATATTTTATTGTGGTCATTGGCACAGAATTCTACTTTAATAATTAAAGTGACAACGAAAATAGCGGTTACATGCTCAGTTCGCATATATAATGAATGGCTATGAATCATTAAAATCTAGATCTGAATGTTAAGGTGCAATATTAAGTATTAACCGAGCCAGCGCGAAGAGTCACCTTAGCTTGGGCGAAAAGGCTTTCGTATGTCTGTCCGCTGGCGGATGTCCGGCGGTTCTGCTCTATAGCTCGTAGCCCTCGACTGATTTTGGTGAAATTTAGTGAGAAGTTAATGATAATGACATGGATTTTTTCGCAAGATATTTTTTTCGAAATTAGTCATAATGGCGTATGTATTCAGTTTGAACTTTGAAGCTATGAAAAAGACAAAGGTCTACAGCTCACAGATCCAAATAAGTAAAGAGTAGTAAACTGACTCACTTTGTATGGTTTGACAGTTAATTTGCTTGGACGAGTTAGCGTAGTCTGACTCTAGATACACATTCTAATTCTAATTTTAAAATATGGCTTCCATCAAAGTTAATGATGATTTCGCCAATTCTCTAGATACATAAATTGTTCTGAACAGAAAACACCCGTGGAAGTGACCCAATAAAAAAAGTTTGACTGTCAATGGCACGTCAATTGTTATGCCAAAGACTCATTGATACGATACTGACTTACAGTCATCGTTAATTGTTTCTTGACCGTTTAATTTTCTCATTATTTACGCCAAACCTAACCCTGGCTGTACTGTACTTGAGACCAATCTTATCGTGATAGTGTACAACATGTATGTCGCCCGGCTTCAGCGGGTGTGTACAGCCGACAGCCAGTATTTTTCGTGGCCAGTATGTTTCCCTAACTTGGAACAAAGCTTCGCACCGCTCTGAGTTAAGGCTCCTTATCCGTTCAAAAATGCTGATTGTTTTAGACATTTTTCTCTATGATCAAACATGTTTCTTTACGTTATTATCAATGTTACTACTTAGAACAGGGCTATTGCGATTTATTGGTATATATTTCAAACCTACAGTTTGAATTTTTCATTGATATTTTTTGTTTCAAAAACTACTCGAAAAAATTCACGCAGAAAACTGTTTCTTTGAACTTATTTTCGACTGCACGCTATGAAAGTATGAAATAGCTATGTTACTATCTAGAACTCAGGGAAAAGTTGGTATTATTCACTTCAAAAAGTTTGTTGATATTAATAAATTATCAATATTTTTGTCATAATATGAAAAAAATATTTTTTCAAAGAAATAAGGCCTCTTAAGTGTTCCATTCATAAACATGCCAATATCGCCCTGGGATCAATCGTGCACATCCGTTCTGGTCCTGCAGCTCCGACGAACAATCGCACTGTTATACTTATTATTATTACTCATAATGTACTTGGAATAACGTCGTGACGTCAGCGTCTATCCCCGCCCGAGGGAGGAAAAAGGAAACAAAAACTATAACACTGAAACTCCACACAATACCAGTATACTTACGATGAGTTTACAGTAACCGAACTGGCTAGCGACAGGGTTTAAACGATTTGTATGGTGACTTGTAGTTGTACAAAGTAACCGCTAGGGGCGCTGTAGGTACTATTCTCCATACAAATTGTTTACGCTGCGGTCACGTTAACTCATGGTAAGGGTACACTGTATAACTGGGAAGAAAAGGCTTCAGACAGAAGCATGTGGAGGAAAATGGAGGAGGCCTTTACTCAGTAAAGAGAGGTCCTTAATGAAAAAAAAAAAAATAATTAATTTTTGCATGTATAGTAATCGAATATTGAATAGAATAAGAATTAAATTAAAATGTATATTATCAAAATAATTTATATCAAATCAAATAATATTAATATAAAAAATAAATAAATAATGTAAACTCTATATATCCAAAATGTAACGTTTATTAAGGAATAAATGAGGCT
The DNA here is from genome assembly GCA_932273695.1 of Apotomis betuletana. Lineage (NCBI taxonomy): Eukaryota > Metazoa > Arthropoda > Insecta > Lepidoptera > Tortricidae > Apotomis > Apotomis betuletana. The sequence continues at coordinate 2,146,085 of OW026302.1, forward strand.
TATTATTATTATTATTAAGGGTACACTGCCTAGCACAACTGTGCTTCACGACTCTTGTCGCGCGACGTACGGTCATCCGTCACTCTCTCACGGTACTGTGTTGAAAGAGATAGATAATGTCTCGCGCGAGAAAGAGTTGCGTTTCACAGTTGTGCTCCGCTGTTGGCATTGCTATACCCAGCAAAGCCATTGCTGAATGATTCCAGGTTGCACATCTCTGATAAGTATACTTATGTATCGTCTTAATGTTGTATTGGATTGGAATAGTAACGTGTTTTTTTAAATAAAGTTTTCTATAAGCTGCTGCTTGTGCAGGGTTCTCTAGTTACGACGAGTATATACGAGTATAATAAGTATCAGCGCAAGATTCCTGGTTTTGCCTTACCTACTTACTAATAATAGTTATAGGGGTAAAGTTAATAAAGTGTTTACATACTTACATCTATACTTATACCAGGTGGGTCCTGTTACAGGAGCAATCAATTAAAACATAAATTCTACCCCTCAAACTGAACAACATTTATTAAACAACTTATAAAAATAAGTCATTTATAATCTGTAAAATCTTTGTCAATGCTAACGGATGTCAATGTTGGACGGCGTACATTGAAAATGCTATTTACTTTGTTTGAAATAGTGAACATATGAAAACAGTATTTTTGAAAAGTTTCGGAACTGATGTTGTTCAGCTTGACGAGTAAAATCTATGTTTAAGTTTTTTGCTCCTGTTACAGGACCCACATGGTATACTAGTTTTTCCAATAACGGAGGGCTATATAAAGATGTCCGAAAATTAAAAAAATTAAGGAAAAATAAGATAGGCATTAAGAACCGGTCCTTAATCTAAAAGGTATCTTATGTCGTACAGTCAATGACAAAAGTAACTGGCCATTGATCATTTCTAGTAGGTACCTTTTCACACACTGCTTGACACATTCGAACTGTCGCACTATACTTGACAGCGACCAACTTGAACGATCTCTTTCGACAATGACTGTACCAGCATCTAGCACAACTGTGACACGCAACTCTCTCGCGCGAGATACTACCTATCTCTTTCTGTACAGCACTGTAAGAGAGTGACAAAGTGATACTATGTCGCGCGACAAGAGTCGTTAAGCACAGTTGTGCTAGATGGGCGGAGTTCAAGTGGAGTCAAGAAGGAAGGATGAACTAAATGGAACTTCACCAGCAAAGGTTCCACTTTAAAAAGTGAACTAGTGAATGACTATAGTACAATGAACAGCGTTATGTAACCATAACTCCTTGACCCAAATATGTATGATATTTATAATATCATATCATCAATATTTGCATAGGAAGCCGATGTGTTCAAATCGAAAGTTTTTGCCATTGAATCGTTGGCAGGCTGCCAAAACGTTTACTTCTTTAAATTACGATGCCGGCCGCCGGTGAAAATTGATAAAGCTATAATATTCGTAATATTAATAGTATTATATTATGTTTCATTTCATCATAATTAGTTTTTTTTATGAAGTGTGTACTTTTTTAAAACCCGGCTTTATCGAATGATAAACACCCAAAATCATTGAGCCCTCGGGCAATCAAGCTTCGATGATCCAGGAATAAATATTAAAGATCTTCATATACCCTTGCTGGGATTCGAACCCCAGGACCAATAGGTTTACAAGCGAGTGCACTAGCAATTTCTGCTATTGACTGATGTATACCGAGTGTGGCTCAAAACAGGAGCAATAATATAACACCCACGTAAAGTACAGCAATTTTAAAAATAAATAGTATTTAGATGTTTGATATTTCAGACAAAGTAAATGGTATTTTCAATGTATGTATTGACAAATTGCTTCTTCGAATAAACAATATTCTACAATTTATTACAAATACAAGTTAATTTTAAAGTTGTGGAACTAATTTTGTTTAAGTCTTCTTCGGTTTCTGTGACTGTCACACATTAAAAAAAAACAATTTAAATGGATTATATCGCGTTCAATCTTTGACAAAGGTAACTGTAAAGTTGCCGCAACCTCAGGGAGGCTCAAATAATGAATATAAGCGATATACTTAATCCGTTTAAATTGTTTTATTTAAATATTTCATTTTATATTAGTTTAAAGAGTTAACCTATGTTTTAATTTATTGCTCCTATTACAGGATGCACCCGGTACATCACCTACCTAAATCACGTAGTTGTATAAACTATGTAGTTGATAAATAATTGTCATAATTGCGTTCAAAGATAGATCACATCTGTTCTGTCCCACGTGTATTAGTCACTGTCTAGATTAGATTTTATTTCAAGCAATTACCGAAGTGTCTGGTGCATTTATAAGTTTTCCCTGTTCGAGGGTGTTTACCCTTTCTACGTGTAAGGTTGCCCTTTTGATCTGTCCTATTGTTAATCCCTTTACTGTATATTGTAGAGAACATGAGGTATGTAAATTTACCCTTATATACATATTTATCGGAAATATATCGGAATAGAGTTAGTCGGTGAAAACACAGAAATAAGAATAAATTGTGTGTTGGCATTTGTCTACAAATAATATTATCGTGATTATGGCCCTAACCTAACCAAATCTAACAACTTACTGATAGTCTTTGAAAATGTGAATGAATAAAAGGACTGTAATTACTTGTGGAAATTACTTTATTTCACTATTTTATATTACAAATATGTTGAAACATCCAAGACAAGCAAAAAAACAACCGTATAAAAAATTATTACAATATAAACAGTATAAATGTAAAGAGATCATATCCATAAAAAGTCGGCAACAGTCTTAATAAATAGGTACTATGTAACGTTGGTATTTTGGACGTTTTCAATATACGTTAGGTACATGTTTTAAATAATTAGGGCGAGCACAGATCGTATCGCTGAATTGAAAAGATACAGGATTTCGTGTCATGGAGATAATATTACTCACATTCACATATAAGACGGAACTTCAATTAGCGTGATTCAAGGACTTTGGCACGTCTCAATTACAACATATTACTCAAGCAAGAGAAGGATCTTGCGTAAAACTTCGACTGTGTCATAAAGACCTTATAAACATTCGTTTTCTTCGGGGAAATCCAAGAGGCATAGGCAGGCAAGAGGCAGACATGACTGACAACCCTGTAATGAGCAGAGATCGGAAAAATGGGCGTCATTATACAAAATGGTGTCCTGTATTTAATGGACAACCTTATAACCCCCGACCCCGGCCCTAGAATGGTCCAGAATATACTTAGGCTTCTTTTTTAGGTTTTTTAATAGTCCCATGGTTGTTGAGATAATCGGACTACACATATTTTATTATCATTGGGGTCATATTTCACTCTTATAAGCAGACGCTTATAAGAGTGAAATATGATGATATTACTAAACAGTAATAACGTTATGGTAGCCATGACAACCTTTTTTAAAAAGGTCACCACGACCTACTTTTATTAAATAATTAGTTTATGGGATTAAGATTAGAAGATTGTCCATTAAAACATGACACCGTGTATAAGGAGAGTGACGTCCATCCCTCCGATCTCTGGTAATTAGAGAAAATAAAGAAATCTTTCTTTCTTTTGTTTAATAGTTTCGCAGAAACCACAAAAGCACAAATTCATAAGATATTTAGGCGGCAACGGTTTCAGCTTCGGTAATCGGCAATCGGCTAATCGCTTCAAAAATTATTTCATACTTCGGTTTGTCAGGTTGTTCTGATTTCCCTACGTTCTCGCTTACAGGTCACATTTCTAAATCTATTCTCGTGAAAGTTTGCATGTGCAAATTCGACAATGATGTAGGTAGATGTTTTATGTCGATTCGTTTTTCAATATTTTTCAAAATTGCGTAGATATGGGGATTGAAAACGTAATCAATCATATATCAGTACCAGTAACATTGCCGGATTACAAAATACAAGATGACGGTTAGATGTTACGTAGATTTTCAATAGTAGATACGAGCATCTAGAGAAATCCAGTGGCTGTAAAAAGTACTTTGCATGAGTCGTCGAAGCAGAAAGTCTTGTTTTTCCTTCAAGTGCACAAATAAGCTGTTTGAACGCCTGAAACGCGCATGGCGGCAAAAAATGAGTCCTAAGTATATCATCTCAACACTGCCAGCCAGTAGCATCAGTAGGATTGTGCCGGGTAGGTACCTACTACTTAACCTGTAGCGTAAACAAACATTCCAGGCCTGATTTTTTGTACAGTCAGCAGCAAAAGTAGCTAAGCATTATAACATGGCACAATTATCTGTACAATTCCTATTCACTAAGATAATAGAGTTCGTATGCATATAACTTTGAATACCTTGGAGGGCTATGATGGTGGCGTTTATCACGTGATAAATAAATGACAAAGCATCTGTCACTCACACTCGCATTGTCAAAACGTGACGGATGCTTTGTCACTTATTTATCGCGTGATAAAAGCAACCATAATGGGCCCGCTGGAGTGCGTAGCAACTGCTGACTGTACTATCGATTACTTGCCCTGCATGGCATATCGTGCATATCATTCGAGTGCTATTTTATTGCTAAAGTAAAGAGTGTTATCAGAGAGCCGGTCGGTCGTCAGAAGCGGTGGCTCCGCGCCAAAATATCGCAACCGAACTATTTTTACCCAAGGTTTCTTACTTTGCATTTTGGAGGTTATTGACACAATGTATTATACAATGTGTTATCCAATATTTAATATGTATCATTGTGGAAACAGGGTTAGAGCCAAGTTGACAGAGCATAGCGAGATGGCTGGACCGATGGACAGGGCGTACGTCACATGCTCAGAAATAAAGCGAGGTTAAAATTATTAAATACAAGCAAATTCGTTAGGTTTACGTAACCAATGACGTCTGAAGTTTAAATATCATGAGCAAGTTTAAAGCCCCGAAAATGCGTCAAAGTACTTTTTATTTGAAAAGTGGAGAATGCGTGCTAAATAGTGGACGCCGCGTTTAAAAGGTTTCTCTGAAAGTGTTTGTTGTTGACGAACGGCATACCGCTTCGTAGTACGTAATAACGCAACAGGTGCAAACTTCCCAGCAATGCACCTACGTTTGTAGTCTGTTTTTCAGGTTTTTCATACTAGTAGCCTGCGCGACGCACCTTAAAGGTGGAAAATTTTGCTAGAAAATTTGCAAGACAAACAAAATGTTGATGTTTTAAGGAAGTAAGTATAACTAAACACTTTATTGTACACCAAAACAGTTAAAAATACATCTATTACAAATAACATTGGTACAAAGGCGAACTTACCTCTATAAGGGGCTTTCAGTTAACCTTTGAGCAATTGAGTGAGTGATGAGATGTTATTAAAACTATCGTGAGACATCTTTAATAATTATAAAAATTGGGCAAGTGCGAGCCCGACTCGCGCATGAAGGGTTCCGTACCTATACATATATATAATCTATAACAAGTTTGTTGTATGGGAGCCCCCCTTAAATATTTATTTTATTTTATTTTTAGTATTTTTTGTTATAGCGGCAATAGAAATACATCATCTGTGAAAATTTCAACTGTCTAGCTATCACCGTTGTTGAGATACAGCCTGGTGACAGACGGACGGACGGACGGACGGACGGACGGACGGACGGACGTACGGACGGACGGACGGACGGCGAAGTCTCAGTAATAGGGTCCCGTTTTTACCCTTTGGGTACGGAACCCTAAAAACGGTTTAAACTCACGTAAAAATTGTCAGAACGGCCCGATATGTTTCGAACTCAATTGGAGCTCTTCATCAGGGGTACGCGGCTCGCGACCCACTGTGGGTCGCGAGTCGCGTAGCAGCCCGGATAGCTACCCCTTAAGTTTTAAAAGTTATGCATAAATATACTTACGGTGTTGAGTTAAACTGTTGGATATATATGCTGTCATCAATACGCCTATTATGTGGAGTGAATCAAGACCCAGGTACATCCATTAGTATTGACACAATTCTTGACGCATAAAAACAGATGGCTTGCATTTGTTTACGTGTCAATAAATGCATAGCCAACAATATTGAGGCTGTAGAGTTCAGCGTCCAGACGGGGCGAGACGCGCCGTTAAAAACGTTATGCGTGCCTATAGAAACTAAAATATACTTAAGTCTTTTTATATCTGATGTCGTGTAGTAGTGTCGCAAGCTCTGGCGCTGCGGTCGGCGCCGGCGCAGCCGACAGCGACCAGGTTAAACAAACAGATATTGAAAGTTCATCAGTTCACTTGTGAATGCTGATTTGGGAGTTGTAAGATGAGAAGGTGTATGTAGGTGTTAGTTCGCAATTTCAGTGTCACATACCGTTACTATTAAATACAAGATCGAAGCTAGCGTGGCTAGCTTACCCACGTACTAGCGTCCAAAGTGTTCAAGATAAATGGCAAAAACATGTCGTACGCTAGAAACAATGTTTACCAAAATAAGCGTGGAACAATGATAAACGTAAAATTATATTTACGGAAAAAATGCTACTTTGTGACTCATCCTTCTTACTCTTCCTTAATATTGCGCTTGACTTTAATTTAAATTCCAATTTCAGTTTATAAATATTCTGAATAAATTATGTTTCCATCAGTTTTAATAGTTGTAACTGATTATCAATTTCGTAAAGTTAATGCCATCAAAACAAAAATGGTTTTGTAACACTGCGTATAACACCACGGACTTTAAGCCTAATTAACAAGTATTGATTATCTATAATACCCGTCATTTTTCACAATGGCTGACCTCCGCCTTAATGCTCGAGGTTGAATATTGCCTCTAGCACATCAGTGAAAGCCTGACTGCATTCAACATACACGAAGTGATATTACTGCGGTATACTTATTGCCATTTTTTGCATAATTTCTGGATGAAATCGCAAAATATAACTGGATGACCTAAACAAATTACTTAACATAAGCAACCGTTGGTTATTTGCTTCATTCACGGATATTTAGCCATCTTCCTGTCACCAATGTTGGTACGGTTACCAAAACTAGAGTTTTTCCACTGCAGTAGGCCTATGATGGTTGCGTTTATCACGTGATAAATAAGTGTCAAAGCATCCGTCACGTTTTGACCAATTGCGAGTGCAAGGGACAGATGCTTTGTCACTTATTTATCACGTGATAAACGCAACCATCATAGGCCCGCTGATCGCTAAGAAATAGACCTTGTTTTCTTTGTCCGTGTACTTACTTCTGATTATCTAGATTTTTTTATTAGATGTACAGTCTGACCAAAAAGAGTAGAAATTAAAAAGTGGCAATACAATGAAACAAACAAGATATGTACATTTTAGTATGACATAGAACAAAGATACATAGTGGGTAACTATCTCTCTCTCTTCAATCGTTCCCTCACGAGGATCGTGACTCTGGTCGGCCATCTAGTTGTCTCCATCGGTTACGTTCTATTGCTTGAGCAATGCAGCACTGTCTGATATGTCCAGCTCCTCAGAAATCTGGACTGCCCACCTTCTGGGACTTCCGCCTCTAGATCTTTTGCCTTCGATGTTACCTGTTACCATCAGGCGCTCCAAATAATTAGTCTCTCTGCGTGCTATCACCAGCACCTCAAGCACAACTGTGAACTGCGACTCTTTCTCGAGCGATATTTATCCATCTCTTTCTGTGCAGTACTGCGAGAGAGTGACAGGTGACGCTATGCAGCGCGACAAGAGTCACGAAGCGTTAGTTGTGCTGGACGGGCAGGGTTCGTAAAATGCGAGGAAAATTTATTGAAATGCTAGGGCCGTCACTGGTTATCATAATACGTCATTTCAATCGATTTTACTTGCGGTTAATAATCACAAGTATATCGACGCGACCCCAGAAGGCCGCGCCCGCAGCTGATCAAACAGCGCGTTTCGAACACGTATGTATTTTGTAATTACGAATGAGATCACCGCCGTGTCGTAGATACACTTAATAACAACAATACACTCTCACGGCACGGCTTACGGTACCGTGGTCCACAAGTCGGGAATGTGACGTTCTCAGGGAAGAGGTATTCCTTCCAACAACATGCAGAAATGCCTAGGAATGTGCCACGTTTGTGAAGTTAGCGTCGACTCTACACTTACTACGGGGTGGTTTAATTTAAATTCGTCCTCAATCCCAGACAGACGCCAATTTGCCAGCAGATAGTATGGCATTGTATAGCGACGGTCGACGTAATTTGCAGTCTTTGGCGCTCAAAAGACTAAGAAAAACATTCCGTCACTTTCATTTAAGTTCACGAGAGTGTGACGACCACGAATACTCTAGAATGACAAAGAAGACGAGAATATCGATTTGAATTGCAATCCAGCTGCGTTTGCACCTCAAGAGATCAGAATCAGAATCTCATTTATCCGATTTTTATACGCTTTATTCCTATTCGGATTTAATATTTTTAAAAATGCTGGATCACTATTATTTGTTTGTTTACGTTATCAATTCATACAACAGTATTATGAGCGAGTTTAGTCCGCTCAAATGGAACCAGAGAAAATATAAAGTATCAGATCAGACTATCTCAAGTCAGTAAAAAGCGATCCGAATTCGAACACTTTAAAGCATATCAATGTCACTAAGCGAAGCGCCTGCAGCTAAGCGAGTTTCAACTGGTGCAGTTTGACCTTAGTATAGCTAGAAAGTACCTAGCACATTATTCTCTAAATTATCTTCTCTGTACATCGACTCTTTAAACGACGTAATTCTTACTAATCTGTAGATCAATCAGATCTCAAATCCGCCCACCAACCAGCAAAATCGCACTAACAACAGTCTAAAGACTACAAATTTTCACTCTTATATTGATCCTATATCATCGTATAAGCCTGGATTTGGGCGCAAATTATAAGTGTATTTACTTTATATCGTCCTAATATCAGTCTAATTGAATACTGATTGCATTTACAGTAATCTTGCCAAAACGAATTTAAGCTGCCTTAGGCTAATATCGCTCTCACGTAAGTGTTTTGTAAGCCCACATAGACGCATATTGGTCCAACGTTAGAATCTTGTGAGCCTAAACAAGCTTATTTTGATTACTTGTATGTCTTGAGTGAAACTGCAGCGTGACAATAAAAAAATAATATCATTGACACAACTGTTTATGACTTACCTAATAGTGATGGTAACGTAATAAAATAACGTGTTTGTGAAAATCTTGGTGTGTGTTTATGTTGCGTTGCGCGGTAAGTTTTTACGTTGGAAAATATTATTTACTGTAAAGTGGTCCCTGTTTTACACTTCAAATTTCATGCGCCTACTCAAATATTCAAATTAAATATCCACTTATAATTTTTTATTTCTTTATTTGTTGTGATAACGGTGCCATTTTGATAGTTGCATTTTTCCAGCGCACTATTAGACTACTGTAAGATCATTTACGCTAATATTAGCATTCTGAATACAAGTGGTACGGCCATATTGAATTAATTTAGGGTTTCTTGCTTAACCTACATGAAAACTAAATTTTTTAACATTAATATTTGGAATGCTTTTTCCAATCTCTGTAATCCATGCCTATTACACAAAATTTAAAATCACAGCACTCTCTTTTTCACAAAACAACATGGCTAACTAAACGTTATTCTTACAATTGAGTTCCCAAAATCGATTTAAGATCAAACCATCTTAATATTGATCTTATAATAGTTTTATGAAAACCAAAAAAGTATGCACTTATAGTGCTTTTATGTTATGCTGATATTAGTCTGACATTCTTATAAGAACATTTATCAAGACCATTATAAAATCAAATCAACTTAGAGAATGTGGCTATAAGAACAGATATTCTCAAGTACAATGAGTCTTCGTAAATGTTGTTGTAGGAGTAAGAGGCTTATAATAGTATTATAAAATGCGCTTATATACATATATGAGACAAGGTAATAAGACTGATAGTTCTTGAGTCCGTACCATCTTATCTAAAGCTAATATAAGAGCAGCAGCATCAGCAAAACAATTATAAGAGCGCTATAAGCCCACCACTCTTATAAAGTGCGCAATCTAAGACTTTTTTGCTAGTTGGGATAGATGCATCGTCAGATGTTCTATAAAAAGAGCTGTTGCGATGAAAGTAATCGGTATGAGAACCCCGATATTAAGCATTAGAAAAACTAGATTTTCGCAGCCGTTTTTCTAATAATAACGGCGGATTATTCTATTTTTACAGTCGGGCGTGCGCCCACGCTTCCCGTGTTGCCGTCGAGCCAGTAAAGATCCATAGCTTTATTCATACTAGCCGGTTAAGCGAAGTTTGCGCCTCTTTTCCATGAGTCGCCATAGAAACCAGGTGCAATGTAACTAAGCCGGGTTACAAGTCTGTTTGTGAGATAGTATGTGGCTCAAGCTGCCCTATTCAGTAGGTGTGAAATTGTAAATGTTTACTTTTCACCTACTCGCTAACATATCACTAGTGTACATAACGTATTACGTGTTAGCACTGTTTTATTTGCGGAAATTGAATGTACCTACTTTAAGTTTAATAAATTTAACTCATTGGTTACAGAGGAAGTGTAATTTGTTTATGTAATAACTGGAAAAGTGACTTTTGACGGCTAGCAGAGTCCAGACGTTCCGTTAAAACTTGGTCTTCTGACCTACTTGCGGTTAATGTAACGTAAACCTAGATTTTAATCTCGGAAAATACTACAGACAGACGGACTTCAACGGACTTGATTTCTGCAGTTATGTCAGATCGTAGAATTACATTGCAAACCAGATACCGATTATATTTGTATATCTGATATCAAGTTGGACTCTTGGAATGAGGGTTCCTTCCCAACAACACAATATGCATTCTGTAATGATATCTCAACCCGATCCTGAAAAAGTTTCTTATGTACAGTCGAGTTTATTTACATTATTACATATTATATTACATTACGAAAACAAAAATATCTGAACACGATTTTATGCTCCTGACAATAGGGTCGTGTTCAGATATTTTTGTTCACCCTAAAAAAAAAAATGCAACTGGTATCGAACATTGAACCAGTGTATTATGCGTTGAGATGAGTTTGAGATAACACGCTCTAAACAACCGAGCTATAAGTTTCTTGCAGCTAGGGGTTGCCAACGTTGGTGCACAGATTTGCGATCAAATTGCGGGACTTGGCTATAAAATGCGGGACTCCTTCTCGCAACCAAACTGGGTAAAGTATATTAGCCATCAGCATATTGAAAAGCTTGGAAACAAAAAGGTATAAAGAGCTGAAGAAGAGACCGCAGTCGTAAGTATATTCAAACGAATGTCACACCCACTCAAATTGCTCAAAATTATAACTGAACGTTTGTTTCAGTGTTTATAACCTAGTCTAGCTTAAAAACGTGACAATCGGCTTCCCGCGCGGACCCTCGCGGGACGCATACTCTAGGGCTCCAGTACGTCTGTCTAGCATAAATGCTCTTTGTCGCGCGACCAATACTATACCTGTCACTTTCCTTTCAATACCGTGCGAGCAAGACAAGTGACGCTAACTTGCGGGAGATGCGAAATCGCGTCAAGATATCCTAGCCTTGCTGAAACGGGACGTCTCGCAGCGCAGCAGAGCGTGCCATTTGGCAACCCTACTTGCAACTGACAAATGAACTAGATGTTTAAAATTTTGAAAGTGAATTATTCTATTTCGATCTAGTTCTAGTTCCTGTCTACTCTTGTTTCTTATTTGGTCCGACGTCCATTAGTAGTGTAGTCGAGTAGTTATTATCGATGTACCTTAAATGTTGTACCTTATTTAATTAATCGCCTCCCACATTTAACAATCATAACTGACGTGAGACGACGCAATTACGGAGTGTAAACGGCTGATTGACCTCGTTTCAAGTCGTTTCAGACATTGTTGTCGTCGCGTGCGTGAATCTATTGCCTTCTCAGGATTATTATTATTACCATCTAAATAATAGGGAGAAGGTACCATTTTTTTACGACTTATGTTAAGTAATTACTTACTTATGTTTAACAATAAGATTGTGACAATAATATGTCACCTATGTTAAAATTATTCGTATTAAATTTTTTGACTTTAATTACACCTTGCCATCATTTTGCAGTACAAGCCAAATCAATCGTAACGAGTGATGTCAAAATGCTTATTAAGATGAGAAATAATTAAATGTATCTATAGTCTGACAAAAAAGAGTAGAAATTAAAAAGTGGCAATACTATAGTGTCGTCCCCGTTTCCTTAGATTGATTAAGAAGGGGACGACACTACAGTATTGCCATTTTTAATTTCTACTCTTTTTCTCAGTCTGCAGGTGGCAAACGGATGAAATTATTATCTTAAATTAGCTTATATTTTAATATTAACAAAAAATATTCAATTGCGATATTCTTAAAAATTTTAAACATGTTATAATAATGTGAACAATATGGGTGTAGATAAAGTACATTACATTTATTGTACCGTATAGACACTTATCTACTTTATTTTATAGACAGCCCTACTAAGAACATCCATATGAAACCGGTTTCATTTATGGGCATGCAAAGCCAAATTATGATTAAGTCAACCGTTAGAGCTCACACGGTTAATTATAATAATTATACCTCTTTATTAATTTACGACGCGTCATCTGATACTAATAAAGCCAATGTTTTTAAGCCGTCACGTCATTAAGAGTCCGCAGCAAGCTCGATTCTTCATACAAACGTAGTTACGTCCTTATTTTAATATAACATGTCACATTATCATGAAATTCTCTAAATATAATGAGATAAGATATATCTAGGGCTAAAACTAGTTTATGACTCTTGAAATGTTAATAGAAAGAAAATAGAGCGAGTACAAGTTTTGCATTTTTAGACCCCAGAAAGTTGTTCAGTTTGGCGGCATACTACGACCAAAATATAGTTTAGATTGAAGTCAAAACCTATTTCCGGTGTCGATTAAACTATGCAGTTTGATAAGAAAAAAGATTTATCAAAATTGATCTCGTAGTTTTAAAATGAGAGCGTAACTACGAAAACCTTAAAATAAATTACAAAAAATTGTTGCGAAACTGCAGCGAATTACTCTAGCGCGGGGAACGGTCCGGGGGGGCGGCGGTAAGCACCGCCCTTATCATAGCTACTCCTAGCCAGCCTCGCGCAACTCTCAAGGTAAAAAACGAACGATAACGGCTATATGAAACGGGGGTGAATTTTTACCTAAGTTTGAAAGAACGTTGAAACCTACAAAGCATTAGATAATTGGCGACAATCGAATTTAGGCGGGTTGTACTTCAGCCGCCATTTTTGTCCGCCATGCCATATTAGTTGACGTTTCTTTTGACGTGTTGTCTGGTTTTGTCAAGGTTCTGCGATCTTTTCAAATAATTCAAATTTCACAAATAATCTAATAATTTGCATTCTTTGGGTGTAGTGGTCGTCTAGAAGGTACACAAGACAATCACAATTGCAAAAATGAGTGGATTGAAAAGGAAAAAGGGCGAAATATGCAGAATGAAAACGTGTCGAATGGACGGTCAAAAAAGACTATTCATGGCAAGATTTCCACCGGACGAAGATCGGTAAGTAAAAAATATAATTAATTACTGCGTGTTATAACCATGTTAATCGTAAGTTTCATTGAAAACTTGGTATTTCGGGTAAAATAATACATACCCTTATACGTATGTAAACAATAGTGCTGTATGTAAGTTTTATCGATAATTTTCATTTGAAGTGAAAAATACCTGGGTAAATACGGAATATCTTTCTTCAAGCAAAAGCCACTACTTTTTATGCCAGTTTGAGTTAGATTATGGTCACAGAAATATTTTACGAAAAATCTTCAATGGACTATGAATGGTACGGTTTCATCTGGACAGATTCATTTTACTCTGTAATTTTCTGTTTACCCTGTATTATTTGTGTTGCAGAACTTCCAACCTGGAGCACAGACTGGAGTGATGAAACAGCTTTTTTCGTCTATGTTTATCAGCAAGCCAAGCAAAGTTTGAACGAAATAAAATTATTTGCACACTTTTGTTTTTTTTTATGAAGTCAGTAACCTAAAGTAAACCAAATGTTTACATTGAAGCGAAATATTTAATGATTTAAATTACCGGAAAGCCGTTGGAGACGCGGGTGCGAATGCGAACCCCGCCTGAACCATTTTTTTTAAATACCGATATCGATAATTCGATAATTTGTGTAACATGTGACATCCCTATTTTGTTCTTGATGTTGGCATTATGTCATGAGTTGACACTGACACTGATATTGTTTGCGGCTTCATATTGGCAGTATGTTTCGTATGGCACTCCCGTCTCTTAAAATGTAGTGATTACATACTCTTTGCTCCTAGCGCGCTCTCGCTTTACTGCTATCGCCCTGTCTTCCTCTAGGTGAAACAACAACATTTTAAAGCGTAAGCGCGCGATCTCAACGCGGAGTTGAGCGGACCTTGCTGCGGACTCTTATAATACGGTGAATAGAGACTAAAGTACTATGTGTGACCTTACAAACGGTCCGGTAGTTTTGAATTTTTGATATGTTGTCTAGGATGGTTAGTCAGTGTTTAAAATGCAAAATGCACAATTCCCCCCCCTCCGCGCCCGCCGCCATATTGAAAAAACCGGCACTTTCTTCATATTTTTGCTCATATCTTCCTTTAGGAGCATTTTAGCTAGAAGAAAGCTTCCACAATGTTATAGAGAGTTAAATTTACTACATTTTCCATTTTATATTGTTTTTCTAGGACAGATAGTTACGGAGATATCTACATTTAAAAAAACCTAAAAAATCCCAATTTCCTACTGAAAAACAAACTTCTGGATTATATCTTCGTTTAGAAGCATTTTAGCTACAACAAAGCTTGGGCAATGTTGTAGAGAATTAAATTTACTATAATTTACACTTCAAATTTTGTTTCAAGGACGGTTAGTTACGGAGATATGCACATTTAAAAAACAGGAAAAGTCGAATTTTCCGAAAATTTCTGAAAATTCTTGGTTTAGAACGCTGTCATTCAGTTAGGGACTTGTCTAGGACAAATTAAAACATGTAGGAAATATAATTGCTTATAAAACTCATGTCCATTTTTACATACATTTTCGGAAAATGTAACTTTATTTTTTACATATCTCCGTAATTATCTGTCCTAGAAACAAAATTTGAAATGTAAATTATAGTAAATTTAATTCTCTACAAAATTGCCCAAGCACTGTTCTAGCTAAAATGCTCCTAAACGAAGATATAATCCAGAAGTTTGTTTTTGAGTTGAAAATTGCAATTTCTTAAGTTTTTTTAAATGTGCATATCTCCGTAACTATCTGTCCTAGAAACAAAATATAAAATGTAAAATTTAGTAAATTTAACTCTCTATAACATTGTCGAAGCTTTCTTCTAGCTAAAATGCTCCTAAAGGAAGATATGAGCAAAAATATGAAGAAAGTGCCGGTTTTTTCAATATGGCGGCGGGCGCGGAGGGGGGGGAATTGTGCATTTTGCATTTTAAACACTGACTAACCATCCTAGACAACATATCAAAAATTCAAAACTACCGGACCGTTTGTAAGGTCAAAATCCTTTATTCACTTAATTATTAAGCGGGTCGGAATCTCGGCGATTGTCTTTCAACCCGAGCGACGACGGGTTATGCATCATCATTTTTGGGGTTCCGTGCCTCAAAAGGAACACTGATAAGGATACAGATTACATTGAAGTGAAAAATACAACAACTTAAGGCGTATAAGAAATGAAGCAACTATAGTTATTATAGGAAACGCGTGGCAAATTATGAAACGTGGGTTATTTTTTTCTAAAAATTCAATGTTTCTAACACCGCCCGAACAATTATTTTTTTAGTTTTTCGCGTCAATGTAAACATTTGGGGTGTGTAATGATGAATATAACGTTTCATATAATTTCATACAATGATATTATGTTTCATTTGATATAACAATAAGCATAATTTAATTGGGTATAATTTCAATAAGTATAAAAGACATTTGACATACTCCTCGCTTCGCTCACCGTCGTACCTAACCATGACTATGTTACAAAAAATATATATTCCTTTTCTTAGAATTATTGCGAATTAATTGAATGGACCGAGCATTGTCAACAGTTTCTTTAATGACCCTATACCTTAGTTTTAAGAAAAAAAGTAACCACGAGACTAAATAACCTACTTTGAGTTTTAGTAAGGATTTCATATTAGTTTGGCTACACAATTGATTTTGATAATGATCACTATCAGCATAATCTTTCATCGCATCAAGAAAGGACATTTTTGCTACTTAAGAACCAGAATTCAAGTAATCAATTTCTTTCTTACTAACTAAAATTGGTAGTAAACTTCTTTTATTTACACAACAGATTGTTTGATTGAATAAATTGCGTCCTAACCCAAGACTTAGACAGTTATAAAATAATTGGGAGCACATACAAGGGCATACATATTATATTTTTCCCGATAGCATATACGTTATAATTATTTAAAACCTTGATCTGACATTTGGTCACTTTCTGAAGATATACAACATTACTTTGGTCTAAATTGAATTAGCAAGGCAAATAAAAAAAATAACTAACACCTTCTTCGACTTCTTTTTAATTTTACTTACAACTTCCTTGTAGACCATTGCATGGTAATGTTGTATATTCACTGCATGGAACGAAAGCCTCCTTACGTGGATCCGACTCGCACTTGACCGCTTTTTCTCACAAAAGAATCTCAACTCGCCCAAATACCGAGATAATCAGGCGGTGGTCGCGTCCCTCATACGTTACTCATGCATAGGTGACGTCATCGATTAACGCGTGAGTCAATCACGAAAAAATCAAACAGACATCCAGCGTTCTTAGAATTCCAACAACAAAAAAATAAACATTCTTTTTTTAAAGTAGGTTAAAACAACGAAGTACAGACCCTAATTTGACTAAGTAAGTTATTGTCTCAATTTATCTCAACTTTATCAGGTCAATATAATGAACATATTGTAACCCCGGCTCCACACTACTCGCGACATCGACTGAGGTTTGGACCATATGAGAGGCACTTTGTTTCAGAAACTCATACCTCGGTCAACTTCGCGATAGTGTGGAGCCGGGGTAACGATTTTGATTTTCGAACATCATTCAGGCGATTATCACACGTTTTCGCGTCCTCTCCTGTTTTTTTAATTCGTACTGTCCGTTTCGATTTGTGTACAAAAACTGCATGGTATATACACACTGACTGCATCTCCGTGCGGACGATTTTCAGTTGGCGTCCGCACTTCGCAGCGGGATGCGGCGCCAATGTGATAACCACCTAAAAAAGAACATACATACTAAGTTGGTTGAGTTTAAATGACATATGGCTAAATTAGACACTGGTGATAGGATCCGCCATTTTTAAAACGTCTATCAAGATAGAGTGCATCTCTTAGCATCTCTATGAGACAGAAAACGTCACCACGGTTACTTCAAATGGAGC
Organism: Apotomis betuletana; assembly: GCA_932273695.1. Lineage (NCBI taxonomy): Eukaryota > Metazoa > Arthropoda > Insecta > Lepidoptera > Tortricidae > Apotomis > Apotomis betuletana. The sequence continues at coordinate 2,163,419 of OW026302.1, forward strand.
ATATCGCTAAAGTAAACATGCAAAGGCTAGATATCCGATAAATATTATTGAGAAAGGTCGAACTTTAAGACCCTGGTCAGCGGCGACCCTATTTCTCTACTCTAGGTCACAGGGACATCGTGTTTACCATTTTACTTTCATCTTGTGTCAGTTCTTGACAAGGCCGCTCTAAACTACGCAGTGCATAGGTCTATTTACTACGTAATGGAAAGTGGAAGGCAGACTTGTTCTTATGCAAACAAAGCAAGCGATAGGTATACAAGCACATCTTGAATAGATATAGACAGATAGCTATTCCGTAAGTAAATTTAAATTAGCGCAGTTGGCCGACAGGCCGACTATCTACAGTACAAAGAAAAGTGTGTCAAGTCCAAGTACGGATCCTTCTAAAAGACGAGCGCGAGACGAATTCTATATTATTTTAGCAAACTGTATGTGTTAAGGAGCTAGGTATTCTAGGTAAGTTGTTTCTGCGGGGAATGTAATTATACATTGCATTCCTTAGATAAGGAAGGCCGTTTGTTCTAACGACGGGTCATCAACGCTGCCGTACTAGGGTAAAAACTAAAAAGTCGCATCTTTGTATGAATGTCATAGTAAGATACGACCTATCGAGTACAGTAGATGGAGCCTCGAGTTGATATGAGCTGGACAAAAGGACAAACTTGTTAAGCCGCGTCACATTCTTGGCGAGATTGTGCTCCTGTTTTGTTGTCCGACGTTCTGGGCTATTAGATGTTCGAAATTTAAACTTCGTAGGTCACTTAGGTCAGCCCGATTTTCCATATAATTTAGCTGGAGAGCGAGAGATATGGTACCCACAATATAAAATACAAACTTTGGATTTGGAACTTCCTTCTGCCGAGTTGAACTAGTACTCTTGCGATTCTGTTGACAAAAAAGGTTGGCGCGGGAGTTATGGCACTTTTGGTATTTTAAATAATATGACATCAAGTTGCAGAGGTTGCGACACCAACTACCGTACGTACCTATCTCTATAAAACTGAATCTTTCAGGCAATTAAACTAATAACACGCTAGGCTAACACGTTGAGTTGAGTGATATGATATAAGTAAGCATTTGAACGGGGTTCTGGAGACGCTGTATCGTTCTTTTTTTTATTAAATATTGTGGCAGGAATGCATAAAACATTCGCAGTTATATTAGCTACAAATGCTCGCTGGAGATGAGACCCTGAGCCGCATACTACGAAGGGTATTTTGTAAGCACACATACAGACACATACAAAAAGTTGACAGTGCGACGCCTGAATGACTGGTCATTAACAACAAACGACTTGTTTAGTCGCTCAATCTTTTTTATTGTGAATTGAAGTGAATTGATGGAGATGTCAGTTGAAGAGTGTCGCGACCTTTTTGATTGGCGCCGATGCGTCGAAGGATGAAGAATGCGCAATTCACTCCAAGTGCATTTACGCTCGAGTGCGAAGAAAAAAGAATTTAAATGTGAGGTACATTTACAGTACAGAGGTCTCGCACAAAGTGTACCTACAAATACTATAATATTTATAGCTTTATATATTTTAGATTGATTCATTCGACACGTGTAGTTTGTTAGCGATTTGCAAGGACTTGAAGATCTAATGTACCTACTTACTTTATTTGGAAGGTGTGATGCATACTACTGCAGCATTTATTTATACCTATGTATCGTTAGTTTGCTCCAAGTCAAAAGTAATATTGACTCAGAGATGTCTGAAACTACCGTTTTGATTTATTTACATTAAAAACGTAAAAGGGTGAGTCAGAATTAGGTTCGTCTTTCACTGTGAACATAAGCGAAATTAAGGATTCCAGGGCCTAATTTTCTGATAAAACTCATACGAGAATAAAGAATGTTCCCTCTTCTATAATCCGAAAGTAATAGCAATATAACCTGGATCCACAAGCTCTTCACTTTTGACCACCGGAGGGACGACTTTTGTTTTTGAAATATATAGGTCATCGTGTTTCCTGATTCTTTGTTTAGGTACGTTAAATCGTTGATTAATTAGATGAAGGGCAGAGTTTATGAAGTTAGGTATAAATATTTCACCAAATACATTGTTATTGAAAATGTTTACATTATGGTGAATCAGCGCGTACGTCGACTTGATGTGATGAAGCTGTGACCCGCTATTATCAGCGATCGAGAGAGTTGCCATTGTGCCAATGTTACCGCCACGCGTCCTTCTACAAGGTTATGGTTGGCCCTTACTCTCACTTTCGAAGTTTCGATGCTTTGTCTGAAAAATATATGCGTCATTAAATTCCGGCGATCGCCAGATACGAATACTAGTCTCAATACAATACAATCGCGCTTTAGGTTTTTGTTACGCTTGCGTTTTCAATGTCAACATTTCTCGGGTCTTATTTTCTCCAGTTTTGGTCGATGCGGTTAAACGACGTTATGTAGTGTCCGTCACTCTTACATCAGAAGGTGAACATAGTAAGGTGAACAGCGAGCGCTATAAGCGCGTCATAGATCCTAAGAATACTAGTCTCATCTCAAGTAGTATTCAGATCTAGGCTAGCTTTCTTTGGGTTTGTCTACTTCAACTATATGTTGTCGACATTGGTTTGACGTTTTATTTTTATCAGTTTCATAAAGGGTAGACGATTATATTGGTAACATTATTAATAGTATGGTACAGTACTAGTATACCTAGATATACAAACAAATAAAGAGGCAGGTGGCTCAACTCAACTAACGCCTATGCCAAGTGTCCCAAAGGAATTTAATATGTGAACATCTGGATTTTGTCTGACTTTTGCGGCACTATATTTGAACTTTTCTTCAATGTGAGGTATAATTCTTGTGAGTGGGATGTCAATATTTTGATTCATTCCAATTTAAGTAAGGAAATTAGCATCAACGATAATTTTTGTATCGTCATATATCTTTAGCATTCTTCTATTTAAACACGAAAACATCTATTGTCTATACTGTAATTACTATCATTAATCCTTATTTATAGTTTACCTTTTATATTCCTACCGTTTCATTGGCTGCGACCTCATCAAGAAAGGCCCTGCTCATTCAAGAATGAAGGCATCCAAGATCGACCGCTAGATTCCTTAATTAAATTCAGTATATCACGAAGTGAAATCTAAATTATCTAAGACCTGTTGAAGAAAATTGATAAATGATTCGTTTATTGTTTATTCTTTGTACAAGTAAACGAAAGTTCCTTTCACTAACGTCTTTTCGTTCGCACTTAGATTTTGATCGTAGATAAAATATAGATCGCACGATGTCTACCGCAGCGCAGGCCTGGGAGAAAATACATCATCAATTAGGTCGATCAAAGGCCGGCTGATGCTGCGTCATACTTAATCGCCAATTTACTTTCTTTCTCTGAGGATTTATGGCCACTTTTGTCTTATCCAGTCCTAATGGACTCCGATAAGAGCTCGAGCTGACTTGTCCTGATTCGTCTTCGAAGTGTTGAAGAAATTAAATATTGAGACAGGTTTTCAACGTCTTGATGTTAAGAGTACTACTCAATTTTGTGGGGATGTTGAAAATTAAGCGGTTGAACGTTGGATTAAAAAATATTTTGAAATATAAGTAGATAATCTAGAAATAAAGGTGGCAAATGAAATGAAGACTAGGCAAATCAAAATAGCACAATAGCGCTTTAGGTATTTGTTGCGCTCGCGTTTTCATAGTCAACATTTCTCAGTCTTATTTTCTCCAGTTTAGATAAGATTCTGGTCGATACCGTCAACTTCAAACCTCGTTATGAAGTGTCCGTCATTCTTACATCAGAAGGTGAACAATGAATTATTTTCATTAAAGCAGGAACGTCTGCTAGCGTAAACCAAATGTTTAGAATGAAGCAAAATATTGAAAAAATTAATTGTTCAGGCATTGTTCGAACCCAATAGCTTTCCGGGCCAACACGGGCGGCTTACCTATTGGACCACTGAACCGAAGACCCATTGAACTTTTCAACGCCATCTACCGTAAAGATTTAAACTTCATAATCGGCACCATCGTCTCAAATTATGTCGAGAATCGATAGTAACGATGTGCTACATCCAAACTAATTATTTTTATTAAATCAGTAACGTCTACTAGCGTAAACCAAATGTTCGCTTCATTCTAAACATAAGGTGAACAATTATTTACGCGTTAGCGCGTCTTAGACCCTTGTCCTTAGAGTTAAACATTAGTATACTGGGTTCACAGTCGAAATAGAAGGTGTGTGACTACAACAATGTGTAACGTTACGTGTTGTTGTTACAGATGGCACAGTTGATAACTGTGCGGCTGAACAAGGCCGGGCCTGAGCCTCTGGGCTTCCGGCTGCAGGGCGGCAAGGACTTCGGGACTCCCCTCGTCGTACAGAAGGTATGCTTTATATTACTCGTATATGTACTAGATCATTTCACACAACGTGCAATAGAAAGGGCTATGCTCGCAGTTTCTTTGCGCGATAGAATCAGAAATGAGGATATTATAGCTCACAGGATTGCACGGTTGAAATGGCAATGGACCATGTAGCCCCGAGGATGGACAGTCGTTGTGGCAACAAAATCCTGGAGTGGCTACCACGTATAGGAAAGCGCAGCGGTCGGCCCCGACTAGATGGACGGATAACCTCGTGAGGATAGCGGGGAATCAATGGATGCGGTCAGCACAGGATCGCATTATTGCGGGCCTATGTTCAGCAGTGGACGTCTGTGCCTGATGAATTTCGATCGGTAACCCAAAATCCTGGGGTGTGCACTAGACCATATAGGGTGGGCACGGACCACCCGGCCACCCCCCTAAATACGCCACCACGCAACTAGGTATATTTAGTTCGCCGTAGTAAAGATGGCGTTAGTAGTAAAAAATTCAAAATTCAAAACTTTAGAGCTAAATCTACGTAGATAGCCAACCATTCATCTAGTTATCTAGTTAGATGTAGTGTTATTAAAAAAAAGAAACGTGGATTCATAACCATATGACGTAGCTTATATGATTAATATTGTCGATAGGTACTGCTCGTGAGAAGCTGGACCGTATTTTTTACACTTGCTACATAATATTATAGATAACTCGGAATAGATTTTAAGTATTAGGTACATCGAAATTAGTCTTAGGTAATGGAAAAGTATCGAAGTTTTTTAACTTTAACGTTTGTGATTTATGAGTACATTCTTGATAATTGCAGAGTAGCAGTTAATAGTGAGGGTACTCACAATCATATTAACCTGTATTACTTAACGTTGGTACCATCTAATGACCCAGCAATTTCCAGTCATACTTATTAGGTGTGTACACTTTTGTAGCCACATCTTGATCAAACAAACAAATCACCCGCTGTTAAATAACTGTACAATATTAAGGTGGATTTGCGCGTGGGCTGTTCAGCAAAAAAAGTGTAGGTATGGACTGTACTGGTTGTGTCTAACTCACACTAAATGCGGTTGCGGCGCGGTGCGTCAGACCCCAGACGTGTTGGATGTTTTTGTATGTATTTAATGCAGTATTCGCTTTAGTCATCGGGTGTTTTCGGTGCACGATGATTTGATGATACTAGGCCGACAGTAGTAGGCGTCAAATCATCCGTGCACCGAAAACCCCGGGATATGGATATCATTGTAAAACAAGGTAATCTCTTCCATCATTTTATGACCTTTACCTTTCCTAATGCGCATAGATACTTATACTTCCATCTCACCTATTGAATGTGACATGCTAAAATGTTAAGCGGACGGTGATTTTTAGATTTGACAGATGCTATTATTAGTACATTCTCGTGAACAGACATATCAAAGAAGAATGCGTAAAACATGAATCGGGTGGATCCGCATGGTCGACATTTATTAGAATTTTGTCGAGTCTTATAGTCACAATAACAAAGGTGAATGTTTAACATCGCCACTTAAAATGTAATTTTGGAGAACTACCGTTCTGAACTTCTTGCTTACGTCAGATAATACAAGTCAAAGGACTGCGGCGCACAGACCGCACTGGCTCGCAACCGCATCAGGTGTGCCATAGCCTTTACCGGTATTGGTAACATTGCTTTTTATTGACTCAGTGTCCAATAGACAGTCGATAAGCTATCTCAAGCAGCTTTTACCTCATCATTAACGGTTAATGTCCCCGTTAAAGTTGTTTTTGACAGCCGTGACATATGTTCCATATATTTTAAAGACATCAATATTCTTTTTTTCCTTCTACGTAATTTGGTAGCACGTAGAAATCTGATTTATAAGTTGCAATTTAAATTGCTAAAACTTTTAAGTGATGGTTTAGAATTCCAACCGGAAATGAAGAATGCAAAAAGTAAGTAATAGGTATAATGAAATTTTTGTTCGTGAAACATCAATCAATGATCGGTAATATGATTTATCAACAAATAGGTTTATTTTTATATTTATATTGTTAATTTGTTTTACGACTAGTAGCGATTCTATGAAACATTGTCTACAACAACACTAAATGCTATTAATGTATTCTCAATAGCCTTATTAACACAATTCAAATACTATAGTGTCATGATAGAAAGAAAGAAAGAAGGAAAGAAAGAAAAACATGTATTCAGGAACAAAACATAATTACATAAATGATACGCATTAGGTTGCCTGTCCAAAGAAGCGGAGCGGACAAAATTAACCAATCAGATTGCGTCTTTGTGGAGCCTAAGAGAAGTGCATTTAAATCTGAGGAATCGGATTCACCATTCAGACGCAGTGACATGTATAGATACTATATATAGATACGAGGATATAACCTATGGAGGATATTGGAAAGATTGCCAGTGTAGAATGTGACAGCGAAACTCTGTTATACTTTGTTTTGTTACCTAAACTTTTTAAGTTTTGACCGAATTGTGCGAAGGTCAGGGTTGACCGGCAGCGTCTGATCGCGCGAGGGGTGGACTATATCTGGACTCTGCACACGACTTCGTCATGCGGGTCATGCCAGAAATTTTCACGGATGGGTCATTAATAATTATTGATATAGGCGTCTCCGAGCACCGACGAACTCTCTGTTATGCTGTTCTAGCTAGACTAGCCTAGCATCGCTTATACATACATATTCATACGTGTTGTTTGCCAAAACACAGTATGTACCGACGCCACACTAGGGTTAAGCAACTGTGAAACGAGAGTTTTTCTCGCGCGAGAAATATTACCTATCTCTTTCTTCGCTGTACTGTGAGGCGACGGGCGATGCTATGTCGCGCGACAAGAGTCGCGAACCGCAGTTGTGCTAAACAGGCAGTGGACCATAATAATATCCTAATTGTTAAATATTAGCTATCTGACGTTAATTTTGTTTTGTTTAACCGGTCGCCCGTTGCCATAATGCCTGTCGTTATTTACTTTAATACTGAACGAATTTTGCGGAAGGTCAAGGTAGCGCGTCGCGTGGCGTCTGTCCGCGCGTGGAAGGACTATTATCGCACGCAACACTATTCGCTAAATGCCGGAGAATTTCGTGAATGGATTCACAACTACAGTCTTACAAAACTAAGTCTGCAACTCTACATACATAGAATACCTACTGCGATATCTTCTGCACAACATGACTTCCGAGCACAACGTGCAAGCCACGAATGAGATGGAACAAGGGATCATTTTGGACCAGGCGGTCCACCTCAATAAACATGGTCAGAATTCGTAGTCCAATACATATATTTTTTGTTTATCTTATCTGGTGTTTTGACACCTATAGCCATATTTTAAACGGTTTTTGCGGAAGGTCAGCGTCCGCGCGTGGGGTGGACTATATCTGGCCATTGCACGCGACACTCTTCGCCATGCCAGAGAATTTCGCGGATGGCTGATAATTCACTATGTCCGCACACATCACCCACGTTATGCATGATTTCGTTGACCGTGGACTTCACTGATAGTCCTTTAGCTTTTTGTGATAGGCGCTTTTTATTCAATCCTGCGACCAAGGATTTCATGAGGTTCTTCGCTGAATAAGAGATCTGGATAGAAAGAGCGTCGCAAGAAACTATCCAATTAGTCTCTTTTTTAACAAAATAAATTACACATACCTTCTACTTTATTCTCATCCACTGGATAATTGTAACACTTCTATACTCGTCATCATTTAATTCTGGCACGTTATAGGAAAGGATGAGAAACACTAGAAATATGTATAACTAGTGGCTGGGCTGGCCATGGCCTATGAGATGAAGTCTTGAATTTCTATGGATTACCCAAACTCCTGGGGTGGGCACTAGACCATACTGGGGTGGGCACGGCCCACCCGGCCACCCCTATATACGCCAATGATCAAATACTGTAGGTATACTGCACTTTTATGTCGTGAACATCATACGGGACGATGGCAGCAGTAGACAATGGTCGTCTGAGGTCGCCTTAAGTCACTGGCGTTAAATCTTTTGACAGCCAACTCTTGCGAGATCCATTTCATGGCGCATAATGTAATTTTACACGTTTTATTTGCTAGCAATAACTTGAACAATAAAAATATTTAATGTACGTTTCCTTTGAATGTTTCATTGCATATGTAATTTCGGTTCTCGTAATATATGCTAATATTCCTTACTTCTCTGTTATTTTAGTTTTAATATAGAGTCAGGTATTCGCAATCTTCTACATACATACATACATACATAGTCTGAAAACGGCCTATGTTCTTATAGGCTTCTCGTTAAGGCACAATCAGCGAACACGTAAAGACACATTTTATTTCTCCTTTTTTACAAAAATATTTAGAAACCTTGCAAAACATGAATGGTTTAATAATTGTTTCCGTTTCAGAAATTAGGAATGAGAATGATGACAAAATATGACATCAACTACTTCTACTAACTTGTACATCTTGTAAAAATGTTAGAATAAAGGTTAATGAACTTCTTTTCACTCCTAGTAGTCTCATTATTCACAAAGCAACCCTTTAAGAGCACTAACTATAATTGCCTTTGATTTCAATGCGATAAAAAATGTCCCATTAGTTTATATATGAATGCTTCTATAAAAAAGTTAGAGAAAAGGTTAATGACCATGTCTTCACCTCTATGTGCTCCAACTATAGTGCCCGGTAAGAAGTCAATCCTGACATCTGTCATACATTTTATAACCAGGGCTACTCCGATGTTCGAAATTCAACCGTCGTATAGTGAGTGCCGATGCCGTCTCGATCTCCTGTCAACGTATATTTTGGTGACCGGGACGCACTATAACCACAGTATATAACGCCCATTAAATTTCGAACATCAGAGTAGACTTTCAGGGATCGTGAAATGCGAGTAAAATCGATTAAAATGACGTACGACAGTGACGGCCCTCAGCGACTTCAATGAATTTTGCTCGCATTTTACGAATTTTAAAACCTAAAAGTTAGTTTAGTCTTAGATTTAAAAGAAAAAAATGTCCCATAAGTTTATGAATGTATCTATGGTCGGATGAGCTCTAACCGGGAGAGGACGGGTTCGCTGGACGGCATTCCAGAGGATGTCGTCACCAATACTTTCACTCGCTCGACCACGAGTTACTTCGGTTTAACACGAAACGGAAAAATGGGTCATCGCTTAATGGTATCGTAAATGGAGAAAAGAAAAACCATTTTACTCCGCCATTTGTCCTGACATAAATAAATTATGACGCAGTTTGTTTGGATTTCAAAACCAAATTATATACTGAGTATAGTACCTATTACTGCAGTTATATTTATTAAATAAAAAATGATAATTTTATTTATTTATTTATAAAAAATAAATATATCGTTTTTTTTATAGCCTGTTTAGGTGTCCCACCGCTGGGCAAAGGCCTCCCCTTCTTTTCTCCATTCGATCCTATTGCCAGTGCGGTTCTGACATTTTCTGCAGAATGCGTCCAGATCGTCCCGCCATCTCCTTTTCGGTCTGCCTCTGTTCCGATATCCATCTTGTGGGATCCATTGGGTTGCTATTGTGGCCCACCTTTCCGGATGCATGCGACAGACATGTCGAGCCCAGTCCCATTTCAGTTTTGCTATCTTGACACCCACATCCACGATACCAGTTTTGGAGCGCAGTCCCGTGTTTCTGATTCGATCAGTCCTCCGAACACCTAGTATACCTACTGCGCTCCATCGCCCTTTGGCAAACCTTCAGTTTAGACTTTAAAGCCTCAGTCAATAATAAAAATATCGGATAACCTCACATAAATCGATCTAGTCCCACAGTAAGCTCTAGTAGGCTTGTATTATGGACACTAGACGACGATGAACATACTTATATAGATAAATACATACTTAAATATAAATAACATCCATGACCCAGACACAAATATTCGAGTTCATTACACAAATATTTGCCCTGGCCGGGATTCGAACCCAGGACCGCCGGTTCAGTAGGCAGCTTCTTTACCACTGCGTCGACCGCGTCGTCATAGGTAGTACTTTATGGCAAACTTATACAACGAAATAGTATAATGGTGATTTAAGTCAACCATGGGGCTAAACAGAAACTTATTTGGTGCAGGATCAAAAAATGAAAAAGAACGGTTACAGATAAATATTAAAATTAAACGAAACCAATAAGTATTTTAAACTAATCGTTTTAATTCGTAGTAAAATCGTGCACATTTATAACTGAAGTCCGTAACCATTAGGAACAAGAATATCAAATAATTATCTATATTTAAGCCGATTAGTCCGAGCGTATTATCGTATAATTTAGTGTTATTAGTTTAAAACTGACTTTTGCGAAATTTGAAACTATACTAGGCAAAACACACCCAAAAAACAAAGACTACTTGATAGCGTTCGGCGATGGGTGCCAATCCCGGCAAGGGTAAATATTATTTGTGTGATGTTCTCGAATATTTGTTCTTGGCTCATGCATATTTTCCACGCAGGTATTATCTTTATGGAAATATACCTATACATCTCTTAGCTGCAGTAGAGGAATTGCTTAACCTATTCACCGCCAAGCGGTCTAGCAATTTACCGTGCCACTGACGCCAGAGTAAAAAAAAAAAGATGTGCCCCAAAATCAACAGCGATTGAAAAATACTTGTAGCGGTTAGAATAAAAAGAGTTTTTATCATTGAAATTTGGACGGCTGTGGCCGACGTGGCGTCAGGGGCACGATTTTTTGTTGACGGCCACAGCCGACTGTGGCGTTCAAAAGGTTAAATTGGGGCGATTTATCCCCTAATGTGAATACGTTCGCCCTAATTATGTATTTTAATCATTATACTGTCCTGTGCTATTTTATGATATTTTCAGAGCAATACATTCGAGTATTTCATAAGTTACGGAGAGCCATCCTATTTATTTATTCCAGCATTCTAAACATATGTGCTTAAGAAAAATAGGTCACCATTTAATTGCACTGCCATATCAAACGTTGTATGTAGAATGTCGTGTTAATTTCCCGTCCATATTCGTCGGAACAATGTGGCATAAAAATGCTAACGCCGTCCGTTTAGGGCGTCACTCGACGCTGGTGTTATCTCAACGGCAGCTCCTTTTAAGAGCACCTACATAAGACAACCAAAACTCAGTAACAAATACCTACTTGAAACAAAACTCGTATCTTAGTATTAGTTTACTAACTAGATAGGTACGAGGTTTTGAAGAGCAGTGACAGACATTTTAGGGATTTTTGGTTGTCACCAGGCGATATGGAAGATACAGCATCAACATAAGGCTAGTCGAATGGTTACTGACTTGACAAATTCTCTGTGGTTGATAAAAAAAAAGAATTAATAAGCGTGCAGGGGCACAGAACCTCACACAAATCGATCTAGTCCCAAACTAAGCAAAGCTATGGGTACTAGACGACAATATACATAATATATAAATACAAAATATAGACAGCATCCATGACCAAGGAACAAATATGCGAGTTCATCACACAAATATTTGTCCCGGCCGGAATTCGAACCCAGGACTGCCGGCTGAGTCCCTACAAATTGCGCCAACTCCATCGTCAAGTACTTATGACGAGAATGGATACAGAATCTTTAAAATTACAAAAACAGTAGAGTTTTAATTTTACTTTTTTTATGACTGGATGAGCGGAAACCCAAATTAAGTTCAAGTAGGTGTTTGAGTATGAGTGAAACATGAAAATAATCATTTAGAGAAATAGAATAAAAGTACCTACTTAGTAATTATAGATAATTTTGCTATTTTTAATCGGATATATTTTATAGGAAAAACGACCTAAACGGAATTATGCAAATGTTATTTTAAAATGTAATTTTTTTTTTCAAACGTTTTCAGTATACTCTTAATATAGTAGTTACTTAGTTACAGTACAACGACAAAACAAAAACAAACATTCTAGTTCGGTGCGGTAATGATAATATTAGAAATAGTATCCTGGGAAGCGAACGAGACCCACCGTCATAACATAACTTGTATGACATGTATGGCGCTTGGCGTATATGCTGACAACGTTGTTAATGTAGTCAATAAAAACTTGTAAATGCACTTTATTTTTAACCGTCGTCTATCTATTCATGACTAATACTAACTATGACCGACCCACAGACCCAATGATTCATTTAATGCGGCGGTGTTAGTCGTTTTTCTTCGGATAATGAATATGAACATTGTTCGTTTATTTATATTGAATATCATATGTTTCTTGTTTAGATTTTCCTTATAGCGGTGCTTGTATTTAATGGCTAATATTAGGGCTAATGTAAAATATAAAGTAGTGCGTTCCTACATACCTAAACCTTGTCGGAATATTTTATCAAACAGTCCTTTGTAGTTGACTTCCCGGTTAGTTGTGATGGCAGAATGCGTTAAAATGGGCATATTTCTATTAAATGTATTTATGATTACGACGTTTGAAATAAATAGCGTGCTACCTACATTTATTGAAAGACTTTTCAATCAATGGGATTATAACGTTTTTTTTTTTCAAAAAGGTCCTAATTTTACAGTTAGGAAAGTAATATTACGGATCCGTAGAACACTGTAAGGTATCCGTATAAGACCTACGGGTCAAGAGGGTAATAAAAGATTTTAATGTTTTTTTACTTAATCTGATAACTTTTTTCTACGAATAAGAGAGTGAATATTTACCTTAAAAATAAACCTTTTTATTAAAAAATTCAATCTATTCCCCATTAATTGTATTATGATACGACCAGGAAAATTTACATTTCCTACACAGTAAACGTAAATCATTTGTCTTTCGCGATCTAAACAAAGAACATCAGGATTGAAAAATGTTTCAATTTCACTACCTCCCCAAAAGTTATCCGGAAGAGATCGCTTTTTAGCAATAAGACCATTTATTGTCTACCGGTATTTATAAACTGTATTTGTTTTGTTTCCTTTTGTAAACTTTTATTGGTGTGCAATAAAGTATTGTTGTATTGTATTGTTTTGAAAAATACTGTTTGTGGAAAACGAGGCTCGTCAAGTTCAAGTTTAAGTGCGTAATATTCTGATAGCTCTGACCCACACTATATAGTCAATAAACGTCACAGACGTAACTCGCAATATCAATCATAATATTAATTTGTTCTTCTTATCAACGGCACTAGAGCTTCAGACGCACCGACATGACATGGGGTTAAACATAGGGTAGAGTTTATAAGGTTATCTAAAGAGATCCTCTTGGATACTGAGAGATAAGTTGTTTCCCCTATTTATACATAACTAAGTTTTCTCCAAGATACGAAATTATTGTATTATCACGTAAAATACTTATAAACGCAAAGTTTCGTTTCAATACGACAATTGGATGACGACGCGGTCGGCGCAGTGGTAAAACAGCTGCCTACTAAGCCGACGGTCCTGGGTTCGAATCCACTCCAGTGAAACATACTAAATTATTCTCATCTCTGGTTTAAGTAATATACGTTTAAGTACAACCAAAATTTTTGACAACCCCTTACGATACGATACGATATAAGATTCTACGGCCAGGGACGTTTAGGATTTATTTTGCTACCTATGCGTAACCACCACCAGTATTGCGGTGACTTAAAGTACCTAAACTTCTGTTTTCTCATTGTCACTTACCGCCTTTATATTACGTATGGTTTTGCGGTAAGTAACTCCAACTTTAATAACAGGTTTTACATGCAATGGGTCATTATCATCCAGGAAAAAACTTGAACGATATCGAACCGAACAAATAACCAGAATGCAACCAGACAGTCCAACCGGACTTACTGCCCGTTCTTACGCAACGGTCTGGTTCTATCTCTGACAACACTGAGTCACGTACAGTCAGCTAAAAAACTATCAGTTTAGGACCTTAACACTCAGGAGTTAGAGTCGAAAAGTAGACCAATTTCTTGGCTCACTGTACAAAACTCCACAAATATATATCCAAATCTGTGCCTTATTCAGTAGGTTTAAGTTCCATAAGGTATATATATATATTATTAGGCGTGACTTCGGCTAGATTTGTTTTGAAATTGGAGCGCGACAATGCCTTCTGTGGATTATCTTAGTGGTATTTTCTAATTACCTACCTACGGTACATATGTCAACGTTTGTTTAGGTACTAATGTCGTTGAAATAGATGTCGTAGCTGGCCTTACAGACATTCCTAAGATAATTAGCTTCCAGCGATTGAGATAGGATCGCCACAAGCATTCTGTCTGCCTTTCTTTTGACATAAAAACGAAAAGAGATGCAGTGCGCGAAAGTATTTAGCAATAAGTACACCTATACAGGTATTAATGCTTTTTCGGTTTGTCTACCTATAGCACAAGTCGATCGTTCTGCATACAATTTGTGTGAGACTGCGCACCCAGCCCGATACCCAGGTCAGTTGAAAATTCGATTCGTAGATTTCTCAGATTAGATCGTGTGTTCAGTGAAGCAAAGAGGGTGATTTGCTCTAAATTCATCTCGTTCCTCCCGCTCTTCTAGCATACAAAAATTTTTTAATAGTGATACTTCAAATAATCCACGACGCGATTCGAAATTTGAACAAGGAATCCGGTCCGGATTACGAGAATAGGAGCAGCTTCTTTCCGATACGCAATCAGCATTCTTAAAACTAAGCCCATTTAAGTTCACTGCTTCACGCTTATCCACAATCAAAGTAGAGGATTTTTCCAGCTAGCTATCTTATTCATCCCGACTGTTTTGCATGTAAGGCCTTACGGTGGTGTTGCATTAATGTCTCGTTCTTGTTCTGCCGTAAAAGGCGCGCGCGTGAGCACGCTCACAAATAAATAATACAAGGAAAAGAACCGTGTGCGTTCTTTCAAGAACTGTTGGGCATAAGTCACGTTTTGTCTCATCATTGTTGCATTAGTGGTTGCACCGATAAAATGGCGCTGACATGGAGATAAGGTTGAGGATTTTAGTGGTTAAAACATTGTCAGAACGAGAGATATATTTTCAGCAGGGAATGCACTTTTCCATACTCTCTATCTTACCCTGGATGTTCACATTCACACAGACGACGCGGTTGGCTCAGTTTGTAGTGCAGCTGACTACTTAGCGGGCGGTCCTGGGTTCGAATCCCGGCCAGGGCAAATATTTGTGTGATGAACTCGAATATTTGTTCCTGGGTCATGGATGTTATATGTATTTGTATATTATCTATATCGTCGTCTAGTTTGGGACTAGATCGATTTGTGTAAAATTATCCCTTAGTATTTATTTATTTACATTGTTAACAAACTAAACGTAGATTAGGATTAGGATTTGGTTGGCTGCAGTCTGGTTTCCAAAAGGGTCAGTAATTTCGTTACACAATTAGTCAACAGGTGCGGTACCTACTATTTCTAAACTATGCTGCAATATGTTTAAGGTCTACAAATTGTAATTTATTTTAGGAACGATAACGAACGTTTTAAGCCGACCAAAGCAAGCTACACCTATAAACTTCCTACGATTTAATTTAACTTTTTAATTGAACACCATTTCGAATAAGGGAAAGATGGTCTTTCAAAGTGACCTTAGTGCATTGTGCTATAGGTAAGTACGAATTCATAGAGTTTTTTTTCTCACTTTTGGTTGATGGAAAATAAAAGGATTATCGGGAAAGTTTCTTGCGGTATTTATTTTCATTTCAGATGTGTTTTTCAAGGCGCGAGTAGGTAGTCCCAGAATTGTAAAAATACATGCTTATTTTCGTTAGTGTTGCTGTTGCTGAATTTGGAAAATTGTGGTTTTGGATATATTGAAGAAACTCTACTTAGATATACAAATTTAAACTTGCGTTTATTCTGTGATGAAATCATAGCAAATTAACATTTTGTTTATGCGTCAGTATAGTATTAAAAAGTTTAAAAGGCATTTTAAGTTTGCCTTAAACATTAATCTGTTCTCAGTGTTTTATTTACCTTGATAATTGTCATGTCAGCAATGTCAAGTTTACACATAACGACATAACATTATACTTCAATGCATATAAGCTTAAAAGCTCATTTAAAACTTGTACGACATATATGACTCTGTCATATGCTGCTAAAGTACAGTATGCAACACATGTAAACCGATATACGAGGTACTAGAAATTATTCTTCGACTTGCATTGCCGCACTATTATACAACTAAAACGTAATAAGAACGTTGGCACAGCGAATATTCGCAGCCCTTTTATGGTGTACAGAAGATTGGCGCCAGTTTTGACGAGGCCACCGGAAGGCTGCTCAGGGGTACTGAGGCCAAATTCGAGGAGGCATGTGACATCTGCAGTTAAGCAATATCTTGGCCATATCCCGGCAATAGAGCACGCATAGATCGAGATCTTTTCCGACCGAGACCGATTCCCAATCGAGACTTTTATGACAAATTATTGAAATTATGTTAAAGTTCTTAGCTTCTTAGCATGAGTGATAAACGACTTCACTATTAGACACATAATTATACCAAGTATATTGATTTTAAGATTTCATTTTAAGCTGCATTAGGTAGCATTGAAAAGTAAACATTTAAAGGAAATATGGATCAAGATGGAAAACTTACATTACAAATTATATTCCTCGCTGTTGTAATTTTCACTGCACGGATATGAAATAATAATTTACGTACCTAAATGAAAATATCGTACGAATATGTTCATCTCAAGGAGAAAGAAATGTCACATGCATAACGCTTACTTCGAAGAGTGCATCGTTAGAGTTTAGTTATTGGTGATATCTCGGACAGCAGTCATTTGCCAAGTGGAATTTAGCCCCTGAATCCCAGAGGTGGGGATTACACAAACACAACTATATAACCGACACGTAACTACGTGCGTGCTTTTTAAGATACGGCACGCAGAGATTGCCGAGCGCAAGGCTGATAACTGACCGTTCAGATACTGGCACAATAGTTGACCACTCGAGAACAAAAAAAAAATATACAGTTCTTCATTCAAAACCAAAAGAGCATTGAAGCCGTTGCATTCGCCTATTTTAAATAAGGAACACGTTCAAACATTTTTGCTAGTGAGTACCAAGGTTTAAAATCAAGACAGTCTAGATACGGTCTCAGGATCATTCGGAGATATAATACTGAAGCGGACAGTTTGAGTTTTAGTACTTTTATCAGTGGTATTTTTAGTGTTTTATAAGAAACCTGTGATCGTTAAAGTGAAGTGCGTTTAATTGTGCGGCCGTAATTTGCAGAGCGATTGACACCTTTTAGGTTTCAAGGTAGGTTAACCGCTTTCGTTTTAAGGTCAGGCGTCGTGCAAGGTGCACAGTTTTGCAGTTGACCCATTCCTAAAACTTGTTTTTGCTATAAAAAGCTGGATTTTAAGTAGGCATACCTACTCTTCCTGTGCAACGTGCAACTAATTATTTCATAGGCAGCATTTTTGTTATTAACATAGTTTGCGGCTTGAGGTTACACATCTGCCTGCATTCTTTGTTTACGTCTGCGGCAAAATTGCAAATATGGTAGACGGAACGCTAACCCTGCACTTTTGATGCATAATGGTCTGAATATTTCTGTAATGTAATGCTATACACGGTAGGTAAAGTTGCGTTGATACGTCCGATGAGCCGGTCGGTTACTACAAACTTTGCCAATCGCGTCGTCCCACTGTCGTATCTAAAAGAAATTGTGTACGACTATACAAAGATTTGGTATCTTGGAGCTGATTTGATGATGGAAGAAAGTGGCCGTAGGAACTCCTACCTAAACACCACAAGACAATCCCATCGTGTTTGGAATAATTTTTGTAAGAAAGTACAGTCTGAAATAAAAACTTGCCTCAAGAAATATTTTTAGATGACAACTTACCTGTTGATTACGAAAAACTGGCAATTTCAGCAACATCACGTTTCTCGGGTTATTAAATCAGACTACTGCACTTTCCTGTCGTACATCGCCACTGCTTTCACCTACCAACCCGTTAAGGATTAATCTTCAAAAGATGTTTTTGGTAGTCGTTTTTGGATCATAATTGATGTATACACGCGCATCCGGGTTTCGGCACCATGAAAAGGAATAAACAACTGTTTATATAATTAAATAATAACATATATTGAGAGCTCAACGTTGCTTGTACAAAGCTATTAGCAGAAGACATTTTGTTGTCATGGACAACTATATAAAAAGTATTACTCCGACAATACGCAATGGAAACATATTTTCGGAAAATCGGTCAAGAATATTTTAATCCTTTCCCATGATTTTTTTTATCGTAAATTTCGCCTTATCAGACTGGCGAAACTCTATTAGAAATTATCTGATTAAGGATTTGTATAAAATGTGGGTTGATTTTAATGGCGTTTGTTGTCCATTCCCTAAAAAAAGAAGAGCAATTTGCCCTGGCCGGGATTCGAACCCGGGACCGCCGGCTCAGTCTCTACAAACCGAGCCAACCGCGTCGTCACATAAACATACCTAATGATTATTTTTTCTTTGGGTATTACGAGGACATGTTTACGAGTACCTAAGGTAACTAAGATTACTCCTACGTACACAAGAGAGCTATTCTATTCTCACATCTTACAATGTCGTGTCACTTCACATGTAACGTATGTTTTGAAGCATCTTATCGCCGCCGTATAATTGTCGACGGATTGATAGATGGTGGCTATCTGAGTAAATTTGGATGACCGAAAGACAGGTTGGCTTTCGTCCAAATAACTGGCAGATGAACCATCTATGAGATGTTGTTTACCTTTTCTCCTTGGATGTTAATAGTTTATTTGTCTTTTTGTCTCATCTATTGACTCGCAAAGACTGGTTATTTTAAATGACTTCAGAATTGTACGATACAATGCAAATACTCTATTTTACAGAGAAAACTCCCGTGAGTCTCAGACATATTAAAATACATACGAAACAGGTTTACTCACGTCGTAGAAGTCGAATATCGCTCGACATGTTTCGAATCGGTTCATGATTCATTATCAGGAGAGCCGATCAGTCGCGACTTCTACGACGTGAGTAAACCCCTTAATATATAAATAAATACTCTATATTCCATATCTCAATCCTCGTGGAAAAAATAACTACAATATGAGATTCACTAAAAACAACAGGCAGAGAAACAATGCAATGGTAAAGCCTGACCAGAAATATATCGACGCTGGAACGACTAATTGACTAACGTGCATTTATGAAACTTTACAGTAGAACAAAAACAAAGTATTTTTTTCGGAAAAAAAATCATAACTTTTTTTCTTTTTGTTATACGATAAAATGATGTATTGACGAGTAGAAGATAATTGCGATGAAAATTTAACAATGATTGCTATTTTTCGAAATAACGTGTATTTTAGAAATAAATTGCACGTTAGCCAATCGGCCTCTAATTGCGAAGCGGGAAAAAGGCTTAACTGCCATTTTTTGCATTGCTTTCAGTACGGGTAGTTAACTAAAGTGAGTGTTAACTTCAAACATTAAACCATAAAAATGCATAACTAGGCTAGTATTACAAAACTGTAACCGAATAAAAGGCATTACTGAACATTTGCTCCATTAAGCAAGTCATGTATAATATCTTAAGAAACACTTGCACTAAAGTAAATCCTTTCTTTAGTTTTTGTGCCATGATGCAAACTAGAATTAATTGTTAAATTTCCGATATGGAGTCTTGAATTGAGTTTAATTTCTGCAAATCTTCCATTTAAGATTAAAATTCGCTTAATAATAGAACATGGCTTCAATATAGACGGGTAGGATTATTTTAAAGGGCTTAAACTCATATAAAAACATAATTTACTATGATCACGTATGGATATCTCCTTGCTAGTTCGAAATATTATGTCGGGCCATTCCTGACAAAGTTTATGTTATAAGACAATCTTATAATAACATTACTTAACCAGAATGGCTATAATTATGTAACAGAATAATATGGAGCATAAAGAAATGGAGCCAATTAAAAAAAAACTTGGCTGCACCGGATTTATGTTCTTCTGAGGTGCACATTGAAATTTTCGTGCACAAGCCTTCTTTTCATCTCCTATCAAAGTATTATCCTATCTAAGTGGTGAGAGTTATATATGTAAGTGATAAAAGATGCAGAGAGAGGCTACATCTCTACGCAGCGCCAAGGAGTCAAGGCGATCTGAAATTCACTGGTAGCCGTCGATACGGGTCACTCTCCGTTGAATGCGGTCTAGAGGGAGAAGCTGGTACCATATGTACTTGATCGCCCTAGCCAACAGATAAGAACAGTATTCCTGGTCTGCAGGATTTGATAAGGATTGAGTGAGGTATTTTCCAAGTTGATAAATTAAGTCCTCAGTGGTTCTGTCTAGCCCTGATTCAGCTCATCACTCTGCTCAAGGATTCAGGACTAGGTTAACCCCCTCTTAGAAGCCGGGAATTCCCGGCTTTTAAGAGGGGGTGGGGTCATTTCTCATCTGCTGTAAATGGACGACCTCAAGCTGTAACTATGCACCAAAACACCACAATATGGTGGAACTACTGGAAGTAACTGAAACCTTCAGTCGCGCCCTCAAACGGAACGGAACGGCGCCATCGGAACGGAACGGAACAGACCTATCTCCGAAGCTGGAACCTACAAGTACCTTGGTATGACACAGTCATTGGGTATTGCGGGCGGAAACATTAGGCTGGCGTTAAAGGACCGTTTTTTTGGTCGCTTGACAAAAGTATTTAACAGTATTTTGTCCGGTGGCGATCAGGCGTGCACTTGTGATACCCCTCCTCACTTACTCCTTTGGCGTACTAAGGTGGACTCAGACCGAACGAGACGCTCTGAATCCGAGGGTCCGTCAGATGCTCACTACACATCGCATGGGGCAGCCACGCTCACTAGTTGATGAGACTGTACATCTTACGTAAGTGTGGGTGCCGTGGCTTTTTAAACGCCAAGGATAACTGCCAGACTATTTATACCAGAAGTATTTCCTAAACAACGAGTGTGCAATTTATCGCGATGTAGTAGCAGTTGACAAACGCCTCACCGCTCTCTCCTTGACAAACGAAAACTGGCGCAGACCAAAGGTGCTTTACATCAATGACCGCAGGTATGTATGGAAGAGCAGGGAGCTACACGGATGGTTCTACAAGGCCCGGGGCCCGATGTAGATCCACTCGCGTCAATGAACTGGCTACGCTTTGGTTCGGCTGATTTCTACGGGGAAACCGAAGGTTTTGTCTGTGCAATTGCGGACGAAGTAATGATGATGAACAACTACCGGAGATATATCCTGAAGGACGGTACGGTCGACATTTGTCGGGCATCCCGCCGTCACATCTTGCTAACGGCGAGTGCTTGCACAG
Source organism: Apotomis betuletana (assembly GCA_932273695.1). Classification (NCBI taxonomy): domain Eukaryota; kingdom Metazoa; phylum Arthropoda; class Insecta; order Lepidoptera; family Tortricidae; genus Apotomis; species Apotomis betuletana. Next base: position 2,185,019 of record OW026302.1, read on the forward strand.
ACATAACCAAGTAGCCAGGATCATTCACCAGTAATTTGCTCTTCGATACGGTCTTGTGGAGTCTGAGGTGCCATACTACAAGTATGCACCGATGCCAGTTCTCGAGACAGGTCGTGCCACGCTCTAGTGGGATCGATCTATCACCACAGACAGGACTATATTGTAGCCAACAAGCCTGATATCGAGTTGGTAGATCGATCCAAGCACCAGACAGTACTCGTCGACATCACCATCCCGTCACCAGCATGACGAGAACCACTTGGGCTTTGCCCCGCTGCTAGCGGCACCCTAGGTTAATATAAAGTATATTTGTCATTTATTTTGTATATTTTACTTTGGTATAAATATATAAAAAGTTAAATAATTTTGTATATTTAATATACCATTTGTACAATTGTTGTATGAAAAACCTGTCCAAAGAAATGTGAAATGAGTGAATAAGTGGCAAAACTTATTAATTACATCCCTACATTTGCACAAGTAAGACGGTAGGGACTTACACCCCGCAACATGCACGCGCAGAAATAACGACCATCGGACGCGTTAATAAAACTCAATACTGCATACTCACATGTGCTTGTGCACGGTTCGTTTGTTAAAAATAATATTTACAAAAAGGCGGCTTGCCAATTATTTACCTATTTTGTGAATAAATATCATAATAAACATTTATTTAAACTTAAGTGTGTCTTCGTTAATTCACGCAGTCAAAACAGTTCAATGTAATTAACACTATTTAAAACTAACCCGATATTCACGAAAAGTAAAATGGACTCTCGATCAGCAAAATTTGGCACGAAAGTCGACACATCCTTCCTCGAGTAGCTTTGACCGACGACTAACGAGCCGGACCTCTCCTAAGTTCTTGAAAATTTTTACGCTTACCCGCAGTATTTGTTTTTATGGAGCCCAGAATGAAACGGTTAAACTTCAGATGTAACATTATAATTTTCTAGACTATTAGCGTAAATACCATAAACTTGTGCTTCACCAGTTGGGATAAACAGCTAACGTGCAATACCTACGTATCACGATTTTAGAAAAAGGTCTAACCTCCAATAAAAGCATTTTTTTGACCCCAGCAAAATGGTCATTTAGCCAACGGGAATGAAATTTCTGAAAACAAAAACTGCTAAAGGCAAAAAAATATTTTACGTTTTAACTAACGGGCATTTTTTTTTAATCTCGACAAAATGCTGGCTCTTTACGCAAAAGTTTTTTAGTAAATCTACTTTTTCTGAATTGCTAACAAGCCAAAAAAGTGCTCCGATCGAGCTCAAACCCGGCTCATTAGACGCAGAAAAATTCGCTGATTTCAACGGTGTATATAAGTCCATTTGCCCAAAAATGGCTCGTTAGTCAATTAGTCATTCCAGCGTCGATATGAGGATGCGCCATATTGCGGAATTTCACTGGAACTAATTTCTTACACTGGCAATGATTTTATGGTGGTTTGTCAACAATGTCAATGTCATTCGTGGCGATTTCTTTAAAAAGACAAATATTTCAAATTATCCTAAGAAAATGCCAAAAACCATTCACAGTCGTGAAAGTAAGATTATAAATAAAGTGTACATGTGTTTATTACACGAAATACAGTCAGGAAAAGAGTGCATTCCATTAAATGAATTTACGAGGTTAACATATTGGAACTGACAGGTATTTAAAACTAATGTCATTATAGTGGGTTGCGATTGGTTGCAAAATTGTTGCCACATAAATCCTATAAATAGCGCCCTCTTGACAATCCTCATATATTTCTGGTCAGGCTTTACTTAGTTTTAGATGAAATAAGGATAGTGATGTGATCAAAGTGACGGTGACCGAATGATATTATTTTAATGGATATAATAATGTTATAAAAAAATGCATTCCATAATTTGATGGCACTAATACCAAGACTAGAGAATTCAGAAAAATAACTATTTATCTATTCGTTGTTCGATTTAGCACCGTGTTTAGTGATATTATATTTAAGTAAGTTTAAGTAGTGTCAACAGATGGCAGGAATGAAAAGCCTCACTTTAATTTTCTACGTTCTAATGCAACCGGAACTTGCTTTTCATAATATTTATTTTCTTTCTAATGACTTAGTTTTTCTCAAGAGCCATATGCTCAACAGGCTTGTAAAAACGAAGCCTGTAAGAATCGAGTTCAATGGATGACACGCGACGTTTAAAGTCAAGCTATACAAGCATCGTGGTTCTCGTCGAACGGTTTACTCTTAAACATAACGAAGTCCAATGTCATGGTTTTCTCGGGCCGCCACATCGCAGTGCCCCCATGTATTACCAGCGTCCCGATGCCATTATGCACTGAATGTAGGTTTCTCGGCTTCATGATAGACTCAAACTTAAACTGGAAGTGTCATGTCGACCAACTGTGTGATAGGTTGGGTAGTGCCGTCTTTGCGTTAAGAAAATTGAAACCATTAATATCGAATAATGCATTAAAAACTGTATATTTTGCGCATTTCCACTCAATAATGTCTTATGGTTCAATTATCTGGGGTAATTCCACCGATGCCAAACGCGTTCTTATAATCCAAAAACGAGCACTTCGGATACTGGCTGGAGTGGAACCCAGACATTCTTGCAGAGATCTCTTTATAAAGTATCGCATCATGACGCACTACTCACTTTACATGTTTGAGGTTCTAATGTACGTGAGAAATAATTTGCCAATGTTTGCGCGTGTTGAGGTATCGGGCAAACAAATTAGATCCACAGGAAGACTCAGGACAGTTCCGCGTCGCCTGGCGCTTGCCTGTAAAAACCCGCGCGTCATCGGTCCCACGTTCTATGAACGTCTACCCGCGGAATTGCGAACCGAGCCATCTGACGACAGTTTTAAACGACAATTGAGAAACTTTTTATTGGATAATCCATTATACTCAGTAAATGAGTATATGGAAACGTAATTTATATTTGTATTGTAATTGACATTGTTTTTATTTATACTCCAGTTTTGTTAATTATGACATTAATTAATTACATTATATACTGACAATACCTAAGTTACTTTTGACCTTATTCCTAATTATTGCCTTATTTGACTTTGTTATTTTCAGTGTTATTTTTATCGTGTTAATTCTTGTACTTTGACAATCCATTTATGAGTTTCTTTGACATTTTTATCTGTTTGTTTAAAATTTTGACATGTAATTATTTTATCTGTTTTATTATTAATTCCGCTGTTTTTACTATCAATTTCATCACATTCTATCTGTTAATATTAATATATATGACGATCATAGTATAAGTGCATGTAAATTGACTTAGTGTAATTTATATTGACATTTTATATTATGAAATAAATAAATCTAAATCTAAATCTAAATCATCGCTATAAGTCGACGCGAATATAACCCTCATCATCTCTTTAAAATCTAAAGTTAAAGCTTAATTTAAGCCCGTCAACCGTGTGGCTATACTGAATGATTCGCTGCAGTTCACCTTTACTTAATTGCCCGGCTATATATAGTCGCATAGCAGCTTGATAAGCGCGTCCAGTTTTTGCGTGCGCGCGCGCCGGCCTGTGGCGTCAGCTTCCTTCCGCTGCGCATTCCTCTCTGGAACATCCAATATCTAGAACAGTGTGCTAGTTCTGATGCTGATCTATGGATGATTTTTTATTAAATAGGTCTAAAAAGAGACTTCTTCGGTGGTACCAATTCCTTGCCCATATTTTCATTAAGTACCATACCAACTTAAAGACCTTTATTAAAAATATGTTATGTATATCGTCGTCTAGTACTCATAGTAGTACAAGCATTGCTTAGTTTGGGACTAGGTCGATTTGTGTAAGATTTATCCTTATTTGTCTCTAAAAAAAATGTCGGTGTACTTAAATGCCCCTATAAATGTAAGAATACGAGTTTGAATATTGTTAGATTGTGTTTTTATTTATTTTACGACACGCTAGGCCGTAAGTGGGATTTACTGCTCAAGGCAAGACGTAAAACTTTAGACAACACACGGGCAGTAATTCGTAAAGTAATAATGATGACATTCACGAATTCACCGCCCTTATGTATGTAATTTACTATGACTGTTCCACCTGGTAATGGCCCAATAATTATTACCTAATTTATAACTTTAAATAATTAACTATAGGCCTCTTTGTCTCGCTTATCTCGCCCAGATACCTACCTACTCAGTTGCTAAATAAGTTTTTTGGAGGGCATACATTCGAACCAAGTCCCTAATGACCCAGCTCGTTGACATGATTAAATGCGAGTTATATAAGTTATATTTAACGACAATAATTATCGTTAGCCTTACTTGTTGACAGAAAACTGTAGCCCTGACACTAAGCAATAAACATACGACACTCATTTAAAATGTTTTATTGAAATGTCAGTGAAGTGAAGTCGCGGAAACCGAAGAAAATTTTATACGATACTCCGCTGTATATCTACAAATGTTGTTTGTGGCACTGCTAGATGACGACGTAAATTACCGTCTTACCGGCTCATCATCATCATATAGGCGAATCTCTTCTCATATTTTGATATAATGGATTCCCAGTTCCCTTATACAGGCAATATAAGCTGAATAAAGGCTGTATCAGCGCTTATGCAGCTTCTGTGCTGCTTGGGTTCTGACGTACGTAAATTGCAGAGGAATCCTGTTCTAAGACAAGTCTCATTTGTTCCAGGTTAACGGCGGCAGCGCGGCCGAACGCGCCGGGCTCCAGGCCGGAGACGCGCTCATCAAAGTGAACTGCAGCGACGTGTTCACGCTCCGACACCAGGAGGCGCAAGACGCCATCCGCGCCGCGGGGGGCGCGCTCGAGCTCGTCGTGCAACGGTACACACCGACACACACACACCACACTTTACCGAGAAACTTCGGCCGGTACTCTAAGTCCCTAGTCATCATCACATGACATGCTCACCGCACAACCTATGCCACACTTCAACTAGAATCTTCTTCAGGCGATACCTTGCCTACTCACCGATACTCATACCCCGGGATTTTCGGTGCTGAGAAGGCCGACAGTAGGCGTCACATCATTCGTGCATCGTAAACCCCGGGGTATGCCAATAATCGTCACATGAGACGATCACTAACCGATCATACACCCTTAACCCTAGTTACACTACCTCACCCAGAAACATGCTGCCGTGCTAAGTTAAAAGTCGACCTTTTGCTACGGAGCTCCATACAAAAAGGTCGCCTTTTACCTTAGCACGGCAGCATAGCCAGCGTCTATTCCCTAGATTTATCATCACACAGATGCTCACCAACCACCATTTACGCAGCACACTCATGAGTGTAGTAGAATTAGCGTTTTCATTGTAACATGAGATTCTATTAACCTGAATGTGGCTTAGTTTGTAGATATAGTCTATTTTGTGTGGTTTCTCTGGCTACTAATGGCTATACCACGCGTCTGACGTCCAACCACTGACACCAACGACGCGCTACAGCATTATCATGAGATCTAGTTGAAGACTTTCCAGTAATATTCCTGATCTTGTCTCTCTAGCCTAGCCAGTAAGATCTGTCATACAGTACAGCGCCTTTGAAAGTGGTTGCTGATTAATAGGTACGAACTCCGAAAATCGACTTCAATATTAGTAAATTAAACACTCGTACCATCTATAAGTTCAAAAAGCCCACAACGTTATGAGTGGTACTTTCTCACAATGCCTAATATCATTGCTTTGTTACCCAGTGGTGGTGGCACCTGGAGACCAACAGTGACGCCGACCGGCAGCCTGCCGAGGCCCGGATCCCGTCCCTTGGGAGCGAGCCCCACCCCCGTCACCAACACTTCGCTCAAGGCCAACCAGCAGCCCTCGCAAGCCTTCGGCTCCGGCCACAACAACGTCGCCAAGCCTTTCGGATACGTAAGTATCCTGTTGGTAACTCTTCCATTTTACGGTCGACTTCCATTTTACTCGATGCAATCCCGGCAAGCTGCTCGCTCTTCAAAGAATGAGAGTTTTCTAAATTCTTCTTCCCAAACGGAAAATCATGTAAGAAATAGTAACCACGCTATGAGATCTTGGGAAAGCTCGACTTTCATAAAATGTTGTATTTGTTGATATATTGTAACAAGAATTAGATGATTTGAACAACCTCTTGACAAGCCTATATCACCTAAGATAAGAAGAAGAACGACTCAAATAGTAAATGCTGGCTTACTTTCTTCAGATGAACGGCGACAACGTGAAAAGCATCGTTAACAAACAATACAACACGCCCGTCAAGATGTACAGCGACCAGACGATCGCCGAGACGCTCTCTGCGCAGACCGAGGTGCTGGCGGGAGGCGTACTCGGGTACGTATTGTACAACATAAGGATTGTACATACTTTCTTTATAGGTCTAGGTTACCAGGCTTGTAAATTGTGGTTAAGCAGCGAGTTCATTGACTAAAAAGCTGAAAGGGGTTATTGTATAGATTCCGGTTCCGATTTCCGAATCTCAGGTATCACAACAGCTCGAGTCTTAAGGCTGTGAGAGGAGAGATGATAAGAAAGATATAATATTATAAACTGCATTGTTGACTAGGATAAATCTTCTTGTCAGTAAACACTATAAAAGTGATCTGTCAGCCGATTATGAAAGCCTAAAAAATCCCCAAATTGTAGTTTGGATCTTATGTTGCAAATTCTATTGCCATTGTCTTGATTATTATGTTTTCTTGGCAATAAAATTGAACGTGAGGTTGTATGTCAAATGCCTGTAATTCATCTCCATGCAAGTACCCACTAATACATCCTTACTAATAAGTATGTAATTGCCAAGTGGCAATCTTTTTGGTCAGTATGCTATCCACATAAATTCTTCGCTGGTGAATTTAAGTGTGTATCAATATAAAATGTTTTTCATCGACAGAGTTAACTTCAAGAAAAATGAGAAACATTACGACGCTGAAAAGAGCGCCGTCTTTAAGGTTCTGCAGGAGGAACAGAACGACCCCGAGCCAGGTATGAAAGACTTGCATCCCCCACAACACTTGTACATCTCCTTTATATTTAATGATGTAACGTGATTACTACATAACTTCTCTCATATGACAGACATCTGTAAATATATCATGTTCCCAGGTTTAGAATGGTAGCAACAGAAATTATTAGAGAAATACATTTTGCGAAACTGCACTGAATATCTGTGAAGATTCAATGCCTTCGTGTAATTAAGTCAAGGTGTAGGTACCTCACGGAGTAGGTACTATTGAGGCCAGTTTGTAAATAATTTTTAGTTTTTTGCATGATTTTTCTATCCCTTGAGGCCTTGAAGTTAGGTTTTAATCATATTAATATCTCAAAAAACCTACGAATTAAAGATTTACCTATATACAAATTTTGTTCTTTCATCAATAATAGTTTAAAAACAGCGTAGGTAAAGTTAGTTACGTCAACGTGCAACAGCATCGTAATTGGCAATTTTATGTTTCCTTCCTCATATTTTACGACCCGCCTGCTAGTCTGGTAGCTGGCTATATCGAAAACTTAGTCATCATCGGAAAATAAGTTTAGAAATGAATTTGCGAGCAGCAGTGGGGTCTTTTCCTTCTATATTGTGACCAAGTCTGATCGTAACATTGATTATATCGATAAGCTTGTTATTATTGGAAAATAATTGGAGATAAGACTGTCTGATCGTAGCATTGACTCTATATCGAAAAACTAAAATTTTTGATCGGAAAATGTCAGAGGAAATTTGGCGAGTAGAGATGAAATCTAAGTACTCAGTATTTTGTGACGTTACATTTTGTCAGCATTGACTGTGGCATTGACTCCTTGACTATCTGAAGCTGAAAAGCTGAAGTTTCTGATTGGAAAATAATTATGGAAATAAATTGGCGAGTAGAAGTGGGGTCTCCTGCGCCCGTGGCGAGCGGCCTGCGGCACGTGCCGGCGCCCGCGCCGCGGCCCGACGCGCCGCTCAACAACACCGGCGGCTTGCCCGTCGGACAGAACATTTGCGAGGAGTGCGAACGACTCATCACGTAAGTCGGACGACACGCGCGGACCGACACGGGGGCAAACTACGAAATTGCGATAGGGCTGTCGTTCGATCGGGGCGTCGCCGTGATCTAGTCGAGGCATCGATGCGTTCTTCACAGGAACTGGAACATCCTTAAATTTAACGCCAGCGAACGGTCGAGACTTATCGGTTAAGTTACTAATATCATCGATGGTTCGATTAGCGCATGGTGTTACTCGGCATGGTTCCCGGCATTGCGTCCTCCCCCTGTGATGTTATTGTAGTGTGTAACGGAATATTGGGGCCGCAGAGCCGTCCACGTTTTACTCGCGCGCGAGCGTGTTGCGCGCGGGTACTCCGGGCAGCCTGCACCGGACGCACCGCTCGCGGTCGCGGACGCCGCAGGTGCTGGCGGCGGGCACGCCGGCGCCGCGGGTCACGACGGGCACGCCGCAGCCACGCGTCACGACGGGCACGCAGACGCCTGTGCCGGTGGAGACGCTGGCGCCGGAGGCCCCGCACCGGCCCAGCATCCCGGTGGGCTGCCACCAGGTGCTGCCGGACGGCCGCATCGCGCTGGGCGCGCCGGCGCTGCCGCAGCCGGACGCGGGCGCGCCGCCCGTGGTCAACGACACGCCCTATTGCTCCGAGTGTAACCGCTACATTATGTAAGGCGCCTCGTGGAATGCCGTGCCGTGTTTGCGACCGTGTCGATCTGTGCACTATTAGCTCTAATGTGTAGATTGTTAAGAATGTTCGATGTCATTCCTGTTGCGGCTCCGTTGACTTTTCGTTTACATCGTCTATCGGGTATCGAGTTTAATGGAGCGGTAACTTGTAAATTAACTCGGCACATCTATTTGTTGTGTACTATGATACGCACACTTTTAGATCTTTATGCCGGTTAATTAATTTTCAATCATTACTCTTCATTTTTTATTACCATTAAGCACATCTTCCTTCATACTATTTTCAAAACATATTTCCTTCTTCAACATTTTCACTTCATCTATCACCTCTTTACGTTAATCTTCTTCTTTCTTATTTGTATTCGTAGTTAGACAGAATGCGAATCACTTAGGCCTATCACTATCACTTAGCATGACTATCTTTTCATTCACTTCGCTCTCATGTTCGTGCACTTCCATGTTGCCTGGTAGATATATGGAGAGTATTTCGTAGGCATGTTTGTAAAGGAGTAGAACGTTTATAGGATAGGTGCAATCTCTTTCATTTTCTCAAACATGTTTCACGTCTCGCTGACACCACTGATATTGTCAAATAGTCCACTCTTCGTTAGATGAAATATCAGCTACTTTCTTCGTTACGATCGTGCAATTTAAACGACGCATCCCCTTTTTAAGAATCTTAAACCTGTATATTAATATTTTTTTCTGCTGTAGCGGTGTGTTCGTCCGCATAAAGGACAAGAACTTGCACGTGGAGTGCTTCAAGTGTTCGACTTGCGGTTCTTCGCTGAAGAACCAGGGCTACTACAACCTGAACGGCAAGCTGTACTGCGACATCCACGCCAAGCTCGTGGCGCGCCAGAACCCGCCCGCGCCCAACCTGGAGCCCGTCACCGTGCCTCCGTTAGTACACCTTTGTAGGCTTAAACTTGATTACAATTTACACAATTTTCTTTTTGCAGTGTAAAAAAAATTCAGAGGAAAAGTCCGGTTTGAAGGACCAATTTTTGCAAACACTTTTATTCCCAGAATTAAAATATTCTAATAGATTGACGGTCCTTTGTCAACTCGCGTAGTTTACGTCTTTACTTTTCAATTTAAAAGCTGTACCGGGTGATCTTGGAATAACATTACTATCCATTAATTAGAGTGATCGGCATGGCGTGAACGCGACCATCATAGGTTTGCTGACAGGTCAAGCGAAGTTCTTAACTGGTTGTTAATGTAATGTTCGTTCCACCAGCGGTGGCAGACTCCCGACGAATGCATACTCGACCCCGCTGCCGCCTCTGGCCACCGGCAACTACAGCAACGGCTCTTCATTATTCAGCGTGAGTATACTTAATAGTTATTGATAACGATTTGGTGTGGGAGACGAAGACCTCCCCAAGGACTGATGACGGAAGTGAAAGTTTTAATGAATACTCGTATTCCTAAAGTTGGCAGAATCAGCGCTATCTGAAACTGGCTGCCATTTTGATGAAGGTCCTCATTAAAGTGTCATCTTAGTTATATAAGTAGTGTCATTATTACTCGTATTATTTAGTAGGTAAATATCTCGTTTTTTCACACAGCCGTCAAGCAACCTGTCAGGGCCGAAGCCGTTCGGCTCTTCAATCGGATCAGCGTACTCGCCGTCCCTGTCGCCGCGCTCGGCGCCGCTGTCCCCCGCGCGGCCGGCGGGCGGCCCCGCTCCCCCCGCCCCCGCGCACGCGCCCTACACCCCCGCTGCGGCGCCCGCGCCCGCTTACGCTCCCGCGCCCGCGCCAGCATATGCGCCCGCGCCCGCCCCGGCGCCCGCTCCCGCTCATGCGCCATTTGCGCCAAGTAAGCGAGTCACTTTTGCCATCTAATGCCTTGATCACACCTACCGAGACAGTGGGCGAGACAGTGCTCTCGTCCCTGTCACCCACAAGACAAACCGGCGAGACAGAGCACTGTCTCGCCACTATACTCGTTAGGTGTGCGCGCTCCGTAATGATATGGGGATGGGGAGATGTCACACTCGGGAAAGTTATCACAGTCAAGGGAAACGTTGCGCTAAGCTATGTAAACATACAGATACTTAATTTAACATCACTTGTGAAACGCAATTGCTAGGTTACATGGTATAATTATAATTATATATGATGGACAGGTTCCAGCGATCATTTACATAAGCCAGTTGGTAGAAAACTGTTCCATCTGGATGAATGGTTCAAATCCCGTTTACTAGGTGGGTTTAGTGGTTCATAATAAAAAAAAAACTTTATTAGGTATATTCAAGTGCAACATTGATACGTTCCCAATTTCTTTTGTGAATAAGTTGAACTTGTGTGACGATCTTCACCATTTCAGGAAACTTGTCACAACACTTTAATTTCTTATTACGATTAATTAACGTCTAAACATTAAAAATAATCTACCTACCTATGAAATGACGTAGGTATAGGTATATGTTGATGACAGTGTTATATATATGACGACGCGTTTGGCTCGGTTGGTAGACACCTGCCTACTGAGTCGGCGGTCCCGGGTTCGAATCCCGGCCGGGGCAAATATTTGTGCAAAATATTTGTTCTTGGGTCATGGATGTTATCTATATATGTATTTATATATTATGTATATCGTCGTCTAGTACCCATAGTACAAGCTTTGCTTAGTTTGGGACTAGGTCGATTTGTGTATGATTGTCCCTTAATATTTATTTATTTATTTATATATTCCGCACATGATATATCGACTAGCACATATGTGTATGTATTGTTGAAAAGGTCAATAGATCTTTGTTAGTCATAACTAGTGTCTTATGGTTAACCTCTCGAACGAACAAAACATACGGAAAAAACTTCCGTTGAAGTTAACCGCTAACATATTTGTGGTGTCAAGTCAAGCCATTTTTAAATTAGTTTTTCCGTTGGTTTGAAAAACGTGTATTCTTCAACTTGGTTAGCACAACAAAAACTAGCGCTATCTAGTCATCTTTTTTATTTCTAACATAGCATCAATACCCATGTGGTTCTTAAAGCATAGGCTTTTACCAAAAGCTTTCTATTCTATGGTACCATTTCGCAGGACGATATGGTCTTTCACGAGCTGAACACCGAAAGATGAAATATGCCATTGTGTGTTTGGTTGGTATATGGCTGTAGTCGAAATCTGTAAACACGACATTGGAATTTTCTAAAACGTTATTATTTTTGGCAGAGTCTCCAGGTTCCATTTTTAAAGGTAAAATATAAATAGGATAATGTATAAGCGCAGCTCTGCTTATAATAGCTATTTTTGTATCTAAATACACATGTGTATGCGCTAAGCGAGCAGCCAATGTCAACCGCAGCATTAAAATAACTACTCTCCTGGCACTGATTTTCTGACGACCATTCATACTTGCGCCATCGTTAAACAATTCGTTATTTTTTAGTTTTGCTTCTAATTGTATTTTAGTCAATAGAATTACTTCTGCTTTTTCAAGATCACTAATTCTCTTCATCTTTTTTTTTCTTCCAACCATTTTTAAACCCCACGAAACCATGTAACGAACTAACAGCTAAGAATGTGAAAAGCGTTGTGTGGCCCCCACCGAACCCACCAGAGGATGAACCACCTAATGTAGTATGCGAATCAAATATGAAATCCGTTTGCCAAAACCCTGAACCAGCCCCAGCGCCGATGGAAATGAAAATGAACACAGTATCGCTGCCAGTTAGTGCTAAGCAGGACACTAGCTTAATACAATCAATCTCATCTTCTGAACAAGTCTCTGAATTTTCATCTAGTGCTTCATATGCGGCGGCCTCGATGTCAACTGCCACTGCCTCCAGTCAGTCGGAAACTGTTTCAGTGGTAGAAAGTAAGCAATCACAACAAGTCATTAGCGAGTCAAGCTGCACTGTGCAATCTTTTACTGAGCAAGCTGTTTCACAAAGTCAAATGTCTACCATGTATCAATCTCAGACAAGTCCTCCTGTTGAGAAAATATTTGATAATCCTATGAGCAAATTTGAATCCACGTCTATGATGCGAAGGGAATCGGCTACTGCAATCAAATCAGAAATGGTTACAGAACAAAAATACCAGGAAAACAAAAGAGATTCTATAACTAAGAACCAAATTCGAACTGCCGATGTTCCAAAAGCAGAAGTAGTAACCGAAGAAAGGTGCGAGCAAAAAAGACTATCACTAACTGAAAGCCAAATTCAAAATGTTGAAGTTCCAAAAACGGCAGTTACCGAGAAGCGTAGTCAACTAAAAAGGGAATCTGTTACTGAAAGTCAAATAAATACTGTAGATGTTCCAAAAACTGAAGTTATAATTGAACAAAGGTCTCAAGAAAGTAAGAGGGAATCTTTAACTGAGAGTCAAATACAAAGTGTAGAAGTTGCGACCACAGAAATTATAACTGAACAGAGGACCCAAGAAACCAAAAGAGAATCATTGACTAGCAATAAATTAAATACTGTCGAAGTTACGAACAATACCCAAGAGTCAAATGTTGATACTAAACAACTTGAATCTACTATTCCTGTTCAAGAGAGTCCAACAAAAGAAAATACAAAGGAAAACATTCAAAATATTCCAGCAGCCGATAAAAATGTTTCTGGAACCTCTACAGACATCAATGTCTCAGAATCAAATCCTATCTCAGCAATTAAACCATTACCACCAACAACTATTCCCAATCCCGTTCCTAAAGGTTTTACGTACTCTATGATAGATGGGTTAACGACAGCTCCGGATAGACCATACTCCCCTCTACCCGCACCGACAGCACCTAGTAATTTACTCATTCAGAGTTACGCAGTGACTGAAAATCCAAATCCACCTGGTTTACCCGAGCCTCAAAATGTACCACAAGTACCGCAACAATCGCAAGAACCTCGAAAGATAGAAATGCCGCCTCAACCATCTCCCATGTTTGCTCAGCAGCCAAATCGTGGTATAACACCTATTCCACCAATTAAGACTTATAATCCACCCGAAAAAAAAGATGAACCTATACCAATGCCTCCAGAAACCAAACCGTACATTCCTCCAGACTTTAAGATCAACATTGAGCCTAAAGTGCCCCGAAATGAGACCTCTTCTCCATTCGTCGAAGCTTTAACCACTGCACCTGAGAGACCATTTACGCCAGGAGGTACGGGTCCGGTGGAAAGAGGTTCTCTTGTTGAAGCTTTGACTATTGCTCCAGAGCGATCGTACAGCCCCTTACCATTAAATATTACAAATAAGTCTACCCACTATACGTCAACGTCTACAGTACAAGTTCAGTCAACTTCATCAGAAATAGTTCGTCCTATTGCGACGCAGTCCACAACACAAATGACTCATTCAGAAATATCAAATATGCAAAATACATGTAAATTGCAGTCCTCGTCGGAAATGTCTGCTTTTAGACCTGTCCCTAAACAAGTTTTCTCTCCGCCACAGCCAGAAGAATTTTGCCAACTCACAAATTTCCCACCCATGAGTCAAGAATTAAAAAATAATTTCGAAAAATCTATACGAAAACAAGAAGCTATGATAACAGAGTCTCAAATAATGCAGCATTCAGCGAATACATTTAGTAATATGACTTCCCAAGGATATTCTTCTGTTAAACAAGCTCAAAGCTATTTCGAACAGTTAGATCAAAGAGAAACAACGTCTTCAATAGCCGTTAGGTCGAAGGCTGGTCTGCATAAGCCTGATAATATTCCCTCATACCAAAAGCATTTCGAGCAACTACCATCTCAAAGAGGTATCACGCCTGAAATTTGTAGCGCGCCTGCTATCCCTCAAAGACCCGTTACTCCCACTACTAATCCACCAATCAAACCAAAAGACAAACCGGCAGAATCAAAGCCTCCAGCTCCAGTGCCCCAGCAAATGGCTCGACCACCACAGATACAAACTCCAATGCAGCCACCACCCGTTCATTTCCACAAAGATGCTCCCATTACCATGACATTTCAACCTGTCTCTGATGAGCATTTCTTAAGAGCGTCTCCGGCTCGAAGCCGACCTTCCACTCCGAGTATGATTAACAAACCGGCTCCTATTGTACCATATTACCAGATGAATTTAGTGACAGTTGAACATTCGGCGCCAGAAACTCATCTTTATGAGCCATCTAGTCCCGAAGCGAGTCGTTCGCCTACTCCAAGGATGAGATCTAAATCTCCAGCTCAAGGACCACCTCCAAATCCCTTGAAAGCACATGCACCTCGTATTAAGGAATCGACTCCTCAGAAACACGCCGGTCATTCTCTTTTGACTCAAGCTACATCGAATCTCCGCAAAGAGCATGAGATTGCACAGAAAGGCTTCCAGAGTGGCGTTGAAGTGTTTAACGCTTCCGGCGCTAAAAATTGGGGCCAAGATCCAAGCCAACCATCGGTTATTAAAGAACAGAAACACTCAAATGTTGGATTCAAAAGCGAGACTTACAATAAAGGCAATGCGAGTATCAAGGAGGATTCCGCAATCAATCAAAACTATGGCCAGCGACAAATGCAATCGCAAAGTATTTCAGAATACGGCAGTACAACAGTACAAACCAGTAGGAAAACATTTGAAGAGTACGAAAGGACACAGTCTGCTAAAGTTATAGAAATACATAAAGGTGGTTCGTCATCATTTGGTGCGCAACAGCAAATTGACTCTAACGTTCAAATGTCCAGTAATCGTAAACAAGTATTTCCACCTCCAGTCATGAGTTTGTCTTCTTCCCAGCAGAATTCATCTGTTAACCTCACTAATCAAAATGTTGTTGCTGCTAGTAGAAACACTGAAAGCTGTTACCCAAATCCTTCGATTTCTGGTGCTAACCAAGGTCCAGTGTGTGATCCTACCCCCTCGACAGGTTCCAGCGTAGGAGCCGCCGCCCGTGGCAAAACCTTTGGGGTGTCTTCAGCCCCTAAACGCGGCAGAGGTGTTTTGAATAAGGCTGCTTTGCCGGGGTCTCGTGTACCTCTTTGCGGTTCCTGCAACGGCAATATTAGGTGACTTAAATAAGGAAATGTCGTGTTTGGCGTGTTGCATGGTTTCAAGTGAATAGGTATTTCGCGTGTTGACTGTAGTAATTGTAATAATAAGTTAGGATACTATTAATCAGGATTTGTGTTTGATGTGAGTGTCTTAGGTAGTTTTTAATAACCCTGCTTTTAACATTGTTTTAAATTGATGGTTTTGATTTTCTAACAGCTAACGAGACGCCGACTCATCATGTCCCTCACAAACCAGAGTTTAAAAGTGCAGCAGAAGAAAGACTTATTAGAAAAATGGCCAAAATGGCGCTTAACGGTTATGAAATTGGCGTGCAAAGAAAAATAAAGCCCGCAGATCACATCCAGTCTATGGCTGATAAAATACAAGACACTGTTGTGACAAAACATCCCCTGAACACTGATAATTTGTCATCAGGGGACAGCAGTCGAGAAAATACTTTAAGGCGTCCTTTAAATAAGTCATTCGAAAGGAATTACAAACCAGAGAACAGCATACAAAATATTGGCGACAAAATCAGAGATACTCTTTTAAACAACCATCCAGCTATAACTGCCAATTTTACAAATGGAAACTCTCCCGTTGTGCCAGGTCTGAACATTGAAGATAAAATAAAAGACAGTTCTAATCAGACCACAGCAGTCTCATTTAACTCCAATGGTAACCCGCCGCCACCACCACCAATGTGTTTCGACAAGTTTGATGAAACTCCAAACAGAAACTTTTTGACGGCAAATAAAATCAATGGCGCTCCAATTCCACCGCCTATTCCAAATTCGCCTATACCAACATTCAATGCCAGAACTTCTCCCACAGGACAATTATTAGATATGATAGATTCTAAGGCATTATATGGCGGAACTGGCATTAATATTACAGACAAAACCCAAACTATTGATAGAACGCCGACAAATAAGAAACTCAACGGATCAATTGGTTCTATTACTTCTATTGGCGCCGAGAAGGAAAAAGTTGAAAACAACTATTTGAGCACATTACGAAAAAATACTGTCAATGAAAAGTCTTCTTTCCTTAACGGATTGAATAAACATGATACACCTAAGTCAGACCAGTATGCGGCTCCCAAAAAAAATATTTTGGGAAAACGAAATTCCTTTGAAAAAGAGAACATTGTCAGTGATCTAAATGGTTATTCAGATAGCATACACCAAAAAGACAACATTGTTAACATGGTTCCAGATACAAACACGCTAAAGAAAGCAAATATGTTTGAAAAAATCAGCCAAGAAAAGAGTAACAATAAATTCCACAATGATGAAATCCCAAAAACCGATATGCTGTCACACAATTTATATGATAATACATTATACTCTCTGAAACCTGTAAAAGTAAATGGCAATGGTGTTGCCAACAATCATCGTAATTGGAATATTTCCGATGACCCAGATTACGTTGAAGAAGAGACTGACTTAAATAATGATAACAATAAACAGAATGACAATGACGCTGATGTTGTCGTAAAGCGAAGACAGAAGAGGAACGAGAGAAATGCCGACGGCAGAAGAGACTCTCACATTATTGCTCGTCCCCTAAGTACAATGACATCCGCCGACGTTGCCGATGGACTGTTACCCGTATGCCACAAATGTGACAAAACTATAACCAGGTAAAACCCTTTTGTAAATCATAAAAGGTACATTAAAAACAACACAATACGAAGTAAGTCAAGAGCATGTCTAAGAATGAAGCACGAGTGTGATTTCTATTAACAAATTAACTGAGAAAAGCAAAATAAATTCATTCTCATAGAAGAATAGTATAGAAGTTGTTGAAACTCTACTGATGCCGATTTTTTTGCACAGGGGGCCGTTCATAACAGCGCTGGGTCGCATCTGGTGCCCCGAGCACTTCATCTGCGTGAACGCCACGTGCAGGCGCCCGCTCCAGGACATCGGCTTCGTCGAGGAGAACGGCCAGCTGTACTGCGAGTTCTGCTTCGAGCAGTACATCGCTCCCGCTTGCGACAAGTGCCACGCCAAAATCAAGGGCGTAAGTATTCTGTTATAGCCATGTAAAAATTAATTCGTAAACTCTTACTGGTTTCTCTTCTAAACAAGTATAAGTCTCTTTTCCTTTTTCTTCTCAACAGACGAAGAATTTAATTTCTTTATTTTCTCTTTCACTTCTCTCTGTTAATTTAACATTGGAAAGCATTATCTTCGATTTTATGTTTCTTTCAACAAAACGTTTCCTTTGAATTTTTAAGGTAAAATGTGTAACATAAAAATTCAAAGCGTATTTCGTATCATATTCGCTATAACTCCATGAAACTAAGTTACAGCATATACTTAGTTGTTGATTCATGACTTTTATTTATAATATGTGTATAATTGTAGGACTGTCTGAACGCAATTGGCAAGCATTTCCACCCTGAATGCTTCAACTGCGTGTACTGCGGCAAGCTGTTTGGTAACAATCCGTTCTTCTTAGAGGACGGTCTGCCGTATTGTGAATCAGGTAATGCATCCTTTGGTTGATATGAGGCATAATACTAATTTTATAGTTATGAAATAAAGCAACTTTTTGATAGATAAATTGACAGGTCGCCCGTCTGGCCAGGAGAGCCGTGAAGACGCGGGTTCGAATCCCGGTCGAAAAATAAAAAAATCAAAAGCCGCTGACTTTTGGCGGGCGTTTTTAACCAGACCTAGGGCGCGCACAATGAATGACTCGCCCAGGTGCCAGTATGACTAAGGCGAGCCCTGGATACGAATGAACGTACATTTTCAGATTGGAATGAGCTGTTCACGACGAAATGTTTCGCGTGCGGGTTCCCGGTGGAGGCGGGCGACAGGTGGGTCGAGGCGCTCAACAATAACTACCACAGTCACTGCTTCAACTGCACGGTGCGTATGATGCGTCCTTACTAAATACACACATTCACACACACAATAGGCCGGGCAACGTTCTAAAGCCGCGTGGATTGCAGACGTGAAACTATTTTCTGTTAGAACGGGTGAATTAGTTCACGAAATAAATAATTAAGCAAAGTTGGTTTGACAACGGCCGGGTTCGAACCCTGGTATGGAATTAGGCCAAAACGAAATCAAAAATATGACAATATCTATAAACCTGTAAAAAAGCTTGAAGTGGTTTTCTGACCCGTTAGTTTTTACCCCAAGTTTTGTGAATGAAAGTATACATAGAGGTATTTCCACAAAAAAAGTATGTCAAAGATGGCATTGAAAAATAATCACGACAATAATTATTTCTCATTCTAACAGAAAGTAGCTCTCTTCCTCATCTACCAGACCGTCTGTTAATCTATATGGCGTATTGGCATCCATCGCAATTCATTTACATCATGAGATCACACACAAATCGCATGATATATGAATCTCGATGATACCAAGAGTTGAGCCCCATTTCGATTTTTATACTATTATTTAAATTTTCGGAAATCTCCTTTTAAAATCTTAAAGTATCTGTAAATAATTTGTAAATTACATGAAATAGTCAAACTGTGAATTCATTTCGAACTTTGATTTTGATGAATCGTCATAATCCGACATTATCTTTTCTCCTGTAACAGATTAATTTTCTCCGACACAGATCCGTAACACCTCTGGACCATTCAAGTAATCCCTTGGTACACGAACACATTGAGGTTTCGAGTTCTTATGTAAACAAACATGTTTCATAATCTTGAGATCGCAGTGTAAATATGGACATCTTTTCAGGGGAAGTGGACACTAAAAGATTGAATTTAGTTGTAGTTTCAGTTGCGCATTTTAAAATGTAACGCATCTGATATCCAGTCCATCAGTTTTCTCGCCCCATACTTTGAAGATGAACCGCCTCACAGCCAGTGTTGCCATCGGCTATTGCCGCCACCAATGTGGCCGTAAGATAAAACGCTCCTTCATTTCGAAGTAGTTTGTGGCAGCAGTTCATAATGCACAAAAAACCCATTGAGTCCTATTGTTTTTAAGAACAAAGCGAAGTAAATTCGGCCTCGAACAAGGATTCCTACTTTAATCTACAGTACATTCCTAGACGTTCTTTTTAAGACCACTTCTTCCAAAGCCAAAGCCACCTAATTCAAGTACCTGCATTAATTTTTCAGTCTTAAAAAGCGGCCAAGAAACTGGAGCTGACATTCCAATCATTTACCATGAATACTTGTTTAAGATTAGGTATAATGAAGTAAATATAACTTTGCAAACCATACCGAGTCCTACACACAGTCATTGCAACTAGCGATACTTGCTAGGCGGTGACAGTATGCGACATACAAATATCATCATACGCAGTAACATCAGAGTTAAGTTTTGATCCGATTAACCAACCTATATCATGCGTGAGTGTTCCCTATAGAATAATATTAACTGTGTATATTAGTAGTTATCCCGTATACATAACAGTTTGGTTTAAGCTTCCCAAAGTTCAGGAAGACTTGAATTTAGGTCATGACCGATTGTCCCATGTCAGCTGCTTGTACCATACCCGGCAATGCTTTCTGTTACGTCAAAATATACGAGTTTGAACGACTTATCGAGTCTCTAGTAGCATCGTTTGGCTATTTTATGTACCTACGTACACACGACACTTTATTGAATTGTTTGTCAAACCGGTAGAGATCTCCATAGAAATGTTTATTCTCATTTACACCAGTAGATAAAGTATCAATTCATTGAAAACATTACTATGATAATGTACCTCGACTCGTTTTAATACATATGTAGAAGTGTTCTTACTAATTAAACAATGTCGTGCGCCCGTTATTTAACAACAAGCCATCATTACCACGGTTCGACTGTTTCCAGGTCTGCAAAAAGAACCTCGAGGGACAGAGCTTCTTCGCAAAGGGAGGGCGACCTTTCTGCAAGACGCACGCCCGCTAAATGCACATGCGGTCCTGTCATATACAACTCTGATACTGTTTACTCGACCACGACGTTCCGTCCCGTCTCTCCTCTCCCGTTATCACCGGCCGGCTCGCCGCAGCGCACGCGCAAGCTGGAGACGCCCCTCCCCGGCGAGGGAGGGCTGTTCTCGCACATACGCAGCGCCGACGGCTCCAAGCTGCTCACCACGCTCACCGTCGACCGAGTGCACGTCGCCTCCCGCTGCGACGTGACCGCCCAGCCGCAGCACTACGAAACCGTAACAGCCGGCGGCAAGGACTACGTGGATGACATCCTCAAGACCGAGACGATCACGAACGAGGAGGTCATCAAGGTGAAGTTCACGCCGGTGCCGCTCGAGCTCGGCTACCCGCGCCTGCTCACGCCATCCCAGTTCCGGGAGCGGCCCGTGTCACCGGTCCCGTACATCGAGGACGGCTTCGCGGATCTCCAGAGCTACAGGATGGTCAATTCTGTTTGCAAGGGGAAACTGTTCGAAAGTAGCGACCGATCGAAGAGCTTCGATGGCCTAGATACGACGGATTCCATTGGTAGGTCTCCGAGTCCTTATCTCGGGAGCTCGCTCGCGACGGATCCGGTACAGATCTCGCCTAGTCCGCTAGCGAACTTCTTGAAGTCGGAGCCGATCCCGAGATCGCTCAGTCCCCTTGCGAGTATCTTGAAGTTTAAGCCGACCGGAAGATCGCCCAGCCCTCTTGCCAGTTTCCTGACGTCAGAACCGATACCTAGGTCGCCTAGTCCTCTTGCGAATTTCCTTGTATCCGAGCAGATGACTAAAATAGACCATTATTTACAAGAAAGTTTGGACGCGTGCACGGGCAGCGGGCGCGAGGGCCGCGCGACTCCTATTTTGCGGGTGGAAGGAGAGACGCTACAGGAAGTCAAAGAAACGCAAAAACTGCAAGAGAAGAAACTCGAATCTAGTGCGATTAGCTCCACGAGTGGTTACCGAAATGAGAACGTGACGAACTATGAAACTCGCCCATACGCCCCGGCCGAGTACTCTCCGGTGGAAAATTATAAGAAGTCCAAAGTAAACAGTGTCAAAGAGAAGGAACCAGGAGTTTTAAGCGCCATTTACAATATGCCCATACACTATCATGCGATCATACTATGTTTCTTCTTAATTGTATATAATCTTATTTATCAATATGTTAAGGAAAATTGTCATGGTAAAAAATAATACGTATTTAAACTCAAAATTACCAATATTTAGTCAAATTTAAATGCATATTAAACTAGTCATCGAGTTACTTGTGTACTTTCGAAGAAGTAATTTCGGACGTCGATAACCGACCCCTATACGCATATTCTATAAGAAGTTAGTACAGAGAACCAATCCCCTGAAACTTAAGAGACAGATGTACATAATTAAAGTTAACCATTAACTCACTCGCCTTGGTGTATGAGTAATATATAAATTAACAATTGGTGCTTATTAAAATGCTCGCATTAAAGTGATTATTTATCTGTTTTATATATTTTTAAAGAAGAATATTAAGTGCCATAAGCGTGATAAAAAAGTTTTCTCTTGTTTTTTTTTGTTTATGGCACTGTGTATCTTTCTTGAAATTGAAGGCTTTGTATACAGCTTCCGGAATGTTGCCAGTTAACTAATACTAACAAAGCATAGTCGCATTGACGTACCATGTTGCCATTGAAATTCGAAAGTACAGTTTTGTATTTTTGTGTCATGGTGGCGCAAGGATGTGTGACGAAAGCTTAGTAGTTATTTTATTAATGTTTGGTTAATTTATGAATGATGAGATAACAAACGAAAATGATAAATTCGACAATGATTGGTGCACCAAACGGAAGAATAAGTACATCTTGTTTATAGATTTAATTTAGCCACATACTAACTTAATGAGGTATTATATTGTTTATGTTAATGAATATAGCCCATTATAATACAATTAAATCTACCATTTTTTTTTATAGTTAATGTTAGATTTAAGAACTTAACTGTAGCAACATTTTATTACAACACTACAATGGACGTAATCTAAGAAGGAATTCAAAATTTACTGTTTTTGTTGAGAGTAATCTTAATGAGATATATTTATTTTAGACATTATTACAATTATCATTAGGTTGATAAGCAATTCTGAGCTTAAATAAAATATTTTCTTGTAATATTGTTTTATTTATTTACTTATATTTTCAGTATCCAGAGATGAATATCTAAGTAGGTATGTAAATGTATGTGTGCTAAAGCCTGACCAGAAATATATGAGGATTGACAAGAGGGCGTTATTTATAAGTGTTATATGGCAACAATTTTGCAACCAATCGCAACCCACTATAATGACATTAGTTTAAATACCTGTCAGTTCCACTATGTTGACCTCGTTGTATCATTTAATAGAATGCACTCTTTCTCCGCCTATTTTTCGTGTAGTAAACACGTGTACACTTTATTTATGATCTTACGTTCACGACTGTGAATGGTTTTCGGCATTTGCTTTGGATTATTTAAAATATTTGCCTTTTTAAGGAACCACCACGAATGACATCGACATTGTTGACAAACCATCGTAAAATCATTGCCAGTGTAAGAAATTAGTTTCAGTGAAAATCCGCAATATGGTGTATCCTCATATACATATGGTCAGGCTTTACATACCACACACTCAATATGCTGCAATAATATATGCAATTATTGCATAATGAGAGATCTTATAACCCGAGTGTGAATAATTATCTACAGTTCCACACACTAATAATTTATCTATACACATATTCATCATGATCATATATAATAGTTTTTTTCAATGTATATATGAAGTACTTGGTACTACCAGTAACTCTCCTGGAATTAATGAGCAGCGGCGGCTGCATAGGCGGGGTCTTTATTATATATTGTTCATGAAGAAACATCACTGATTTCCTGTCTACATGCCCCCCTCTGTCGCTGCATAGTAATGTAATTTACATCAAAAATCTAGGTGACTCCATTTCTCAAGTCCACCCTTGGGTCCTAAGGAGCAATCCTGTCAAACAAAATCTTTGGTTCACAATACGCCGTATATCATCTGGCACAACCGTCACTAGGCAACACATTAGGAATAGATTTGGGATTTATGGCCACACCATTGATAGCTTATGTATTAAATAAGCATATTGGATAAGCTAAAAACATTTGGAATAATGAGCACAAGAGAAACTTTTTTTGCCTAGTTTATTTAAAAGTATAATAACAATTATGCAACAATATGACACTATTAAAAACTACATTTAAATACACTGCTTTGTACACATCTTTATAAGCAAACATGTAACTATTGCTCAATTCATGGCAAAATTAGGGATCAACTGGAAACACTTGCTGTATATTTGGTATCCAATCTTACTTGTCTTGTTTAATAAATAAGATTCTAAAATCAAAGCACACAATTGTCTATCTAAACCTTTCTCACATTAAAAGAGATGTTTGACATATAATTATTTTTTATCTGTTAAGTAAGTAGTTTAAGCTTAGAAAGTTGTTTGAATGATAGGACAAATAGCTTACACAATAATAGAGTTACCAAGCCTCGCAGAGTTTAACACAAATTGAACAATAGTTGAGGATGTTTGACTATTATATGACTTGAGTTTACCTACTTATTCCTTAGGGACAGGATCTGTGGGGTCAATTGAGATTTGGACATTGTCGTCTCCCAGCATAAATTTTGCAATTCTGAAAATAAAACGGATAATTTCAATTCACGAATATGACATACCCCCAAAAATAAGAGACAAAAGAAACTTGTAACTAGTTAATCAGCCCTCAAAACATTGCAGTAGGTACAGCATTTCATGTGGGGTTATAGCCCTCTTCAACAAACACTTCTTGGTTGTTTGTCACTTGCGGGAAAGTCTCCTCAGACTTTATAAGATTGTTGAATACATATAGCCTGGTCTGTCTTAAAGGTGGTCTATTTCCTATTTGAGCACTGTTCATCAACACACAAAAAATAAACTAGTGTGGAAGTCAGTAGGTTAGATTTTTTTATATGATGAAGGAGGCAGAAGTGGAGGAATCATTTGATGGTAAGTAATTCCTATACCCTGGTGTTTTTCGTACACAAATGATTTGACACCTAATGTCAAATCATTTGTCCACGAAAACCCGAGGTATGTGATTTCTTTCAAGTAGGAGTAAGGTGGAAGTACTAGTACTCGACATTGCAAGGGATATTTATTTTATGTTTCGTAATAGTACGTTAATTTACGGGTACCCCTTATCTTGCACAATCTCTATTGTCCGAAATACACTTCGCATAATCGTTTTCGCACAATCATTTTTAGCCGAATGATACTATCGCATAATTATATACTCACCACAATTGTTATGTCGCATAATATTCATTTGGCACAAATTTGTATAGCAGAATACTAATATCGCCAACTTTTATTTCGCAGAATTTTATGTAGCACAATATAAGTCCCGCCGAATTTATTGCGGCATAATTGTACCATAGCATACCCACAGAACCGAATCGCTGCCAGAAAACAAAGTTAGGTTAGGCTGAAACTGTGTCCCTCACAGAAACGAAGGCAAGGCAGGTAAGTAAGGCAGGTCCGACTTGGCTTAGGTTAGGTACGACGACGAGCGAAGCGAGGAGGAGTGTTAGGTTGAACTGTGACCCTAACGAGCCAGTGAAGCGAGCGAGCCGCGCAGGTCCGACTTGGCTTACGATTCCTAACATTACCAATTTCACCTTAAGGCAGATCCGACTTGGCTTAGGTTAGGTACGACGACGAGCGAAGCGAGGAGGAGTGTTAGGTTGAACTGCGACCCTAACGAGCGAGCGAAGCGAGCGAGCCGCGCGGGTCCGACTTGGCTTACGATTCCTAACATTACCTATTTCACCTTAAGGCAGATACAACTTGGCTTAGGTTAGGTACGACGACGAGTGAAGCGAGGAGGAGTGTTAGGTTGAACTACGACCCTAACGAGCGAGCGAAGCGAGCGAGCTGCGCAGGTCCGACTTTGCTTAGATTATAGGTAGGTATTTTGTTGTTTCGTATTAATATTGAGTCGGACTTTTCATTTTTCGGTGTATTAAAATAATCATGCGAACGGAATATTATGCCATATAAATTTCGGCGACACAATTATTCGACCATAGGAGTATTGTTCTAATCAACATTATGCCAATGTACTATTCTGCCAAAGAAACGTGTGCGAAATGATAGTATGCCAAGAAATTTAGGCAAAAAGCAATTGTGCGAAATGATGATTGTGCCAATGGTTGCTATGCGAAACGAAAATATGCCAATAAATTTTGTGCAACACATTAGTAACCCTTAATTTACACGTCTATCGCAAATTTATTCATCCCTTGTGAGAGGTATGACTTTTACTTTTATTAAATGGTATTTATTTATATCATATAATGATCATATAAAAAATTCTTCTTCTTCTCGTAATGTAATGAAATGTAAGTCAATAGGATTGTCCCAGTACATGTCATGTGCTTTTGCAGGCAGTTAGGTTGTATATTTTATTATTTTGCGTGTGAAATTCGATAGCTACAAACATTTCTCATGTATTCATTCTATTTGCTATGAAAGTAACGGTAATCTTATCTTATTTATCGCAGTTGAAAGTATGGTGACGCGTATTAGTACCGCGTCGAGTACTAGTACTTACACCTTACACTCTGGTATAAGAATTTTGAAAAGTATACAGTTTCAGAAGAAAAATATTAAAATGATTATTTGTCTACATAAGTGTTTATCATCATCTAATGTCCATAACACAAGCCTTCTAGAGCTTACTGAGAGACTAGGTCGATTTGTATGAGGTTGTTCTATATTTGATTAATTTATATTTTATTTATAGAGTCAGGAAATGAATCAGTTTGGGAAACATATTTAGCCAATCGAGCCAGGTTTTACTGACACCCTGTCCATTATTAAACGAGTACCTAAGAATATCAACTGTAGGCTGTTCAAGTAAAATTCTGGTCGAGTATTGTATTAAAATGATGTATGGGTTATTATTAATAATGTTACCTTTCCCATTCAACTGCAAGTCCAATAAAAGTGAACGTTAAGAATCCATGCCAGAGTGTTGTTATTCCGGGTATAGGTTGCCTTTTATGACCAAAGTTTTTGTAGCTTCTAGAATTAAGAGGCACGGCAAATAGGTGTTTTATTTTACTGTAAAACATTTTTAAACAGTAATTGTTTACTAGCACACATAAGTTAGGTTATAGATACACCTGTCAAGTGTCAGTGTCAGTAACGCCAATGTCATCTCATCTGACCGTAGCCGTAGACATTTAATATGCGTTCGGATATTGCCATTGTATAATCAACGTGCCGAGTTTTAAGCCTGGGCCACACTATCCTGAAGTCGGCCGAGGCGAAGTCAGAGTAGTAGTAATCTATGGGCGAAGTTGGCCGAAGTATGAGTTTCCGCAACGAAGTGCCTCCCACTCTATCATATTCGGCCAACTTCGTGAGTAGTGTAGCGCTACCCTTATTTTTACCCGACTACGGCAAACAGCTAAAAGGAAGGGTTATAATATAAATAATTTGATGGGTATCGGACGGTGGAGTGGACCCAAGCGGTCCGTCCCATTTCATTAGATTGGGTGGTCTGGGGATTCGCACTGGCGTGGCATTACTGGCGTTTCCGTCCTCCTACGGTTCATCTCTTGTCAATTTCATTTTAAACCAAACAAGTTTAATTGCTTCCATCTAATAATCAATAAGAGCCTCAAGATAGATCAGTGCGTAGCATTTTTGTATAAAGCAAACACCTGAGACTTTGCTATTGTAGCTCTACAGCAGGTTTTGAAGTTCGGTGCAAAGCGGATTTTGTACGGGGTTGTAACAATCTTCTTGATCCATCCTCTGAAGGAAAGCAATACTTATTTAACTCTTCTAAAAAAAAATGTTATATAAAATTGGGTATTTTGTAGGTGCGTGAAATCGTATATCACTGAAGATATTGAAAAACTGATGTCATAGTCAAAATCATTATTTATTTAGAGGCGGCTTATGTATCTAGATAAAACAACTTTTTTATGACTATAATAATCTACAATATACGAAACGCGAAAATTAAACGAACAAGATAGCTTACAATTATTACCTAATATTTACAGGTTTTTAGGACTTATTTACTATCGCAAGTTAAGAACTTCGCAACCATCATATAAAACAATTTAAACAATGCCATAACTTTCGAAAACTGGTATCTTGTACATTTTTACAAAACTAGCACGATGATATACAAAACATTCGTCTATACGGTCCTAAAAATAAAAGCATTGGAAAGTTATTAACACTAGCAATTTATTAATGAACTACCCACATGAGATGAAATGATCCGATCAAGCAAATTATGTCAATTCACGTATTTTACATTAAAAACGTCCTTAAAAATAAAATCAATAGGCATAATGCCTAAAATATGAATAAAATATTATTCCTATCCTATGTGAAATGCATCGTGAAATAAGATTTAAATTTTCGTACGTCCAATGCATTTTTTACACTCAACATTATAGACTGGGAAGATGGCTTTTAAAATAAAAAATATATAACTATTGCAATCTGTGGTATGTTAACTGAATACTGTAAAATACTGGCGATATGTTATTACTTGTGCTTCGCCTGAGACATTGAATAAAAAAAATGCAAAACCATTCGAGTCACCATCAACCTCAGTCCACGCGCAAGCTCCAAATCAATATCAAGGAATAGGGAAGCAAACGGCTATACATCGAAGTTTAAATTCTCAAATATAATGCATTAAAAAAAAAATCATATCAAAATTCTTCTAAATGGCGTATTAGGGCTTAGAGTTGTCGAATATCGGAGCTAGCGCGCAGACAACCAGTCATTGGCATAACCCTTTGAGACCCTGAAGTACCTATCACTACACTGTGGCTCGGGGTCCCGGGGCTAGTCCTCGAACTTGATGGAATGGACCCCGGTGTCGATGGCGCCGCCGCGGTAGGAGCCGCGCTTCTTCTTGGTCTTCTCGTGCTTGAACGACTTGCCTCGCGTGTGCCTCAAGTCCTGGTTCGCACGCTCGCCCCACGAGCCGCGAGCACCACTCTGTTGGAAGACATTACTATTAATTTCTTGTGCGCCAAAGACGACAAATCACGTCGAAGGAAAGCAGTGCCCCAGATGCCACGTCATTTGCCGCTAAACGATGTCTTACTATCTACAGTCAGATCTCACATTAAAAAAAAATGCAAAAATCAAATCATTCAAAACAAAACGATGTTTTTTTGTGGTCTAGTCCACGAACATTATAAACAAATATATATAATATTCATGGTTTAAATTATAAACAAAGTCGAACATTAACCGATATCCAAAAATCGTGCCATTGATGCAACGGCTTGTGTTTAAACGCCTACCAAATATGATTAAACGCCTACCAAATATGTTGATAAATTACTACCAATAAATTCTTAATGCTCACCAAAACGGATGAATGCTCACCAAATAGTGTATCCCAAACTATTCTATAAATAAAGCAAATAATTCTTTTTCTTACATCCTATAAAAATATTGCTGAGGCAAAAAACTAAATGCTCACCAAAATGGCTTTTTTCACCAAAATTTCAAATTGGTGCTAGGCGGCTAAAACTCGGTATCGGGGGGCTCTTGGGGCTCAAAAATATGAATCTGAAATCTTGTCCGAAAATTCGGTCAAATTCGGAAAATATCGAAAAAAAAAAACGATTCAAAATTTCAAATTGGTGCTAGGCGGCTAAAACTCGGTATCGGGGGGCTCTCGGGGCTCAAAAATATGAATCTGAAATCTTGTCCGAAAATTCGGTCAAATTCGGAAAATATCGAAAAAAAAAAAACGATTTGTATGGAGAAAATTTCAAATTGATATAGCATAGCTAATAATGACTACCGCACATTATGGAGCGTTTTTTAGGGATATAAAAAAAAATCTAACCTAACCCGGCCGAGTCGGATCTGCTCTGAAAGGTGATCAGGATTAGATGGTTACCTAGCTGAAACACTAATTTATGAAAACAATATTTGGTGAGCAAAAAATCCATTTTGGCGAGCAAAACATTTATTTTGGGAAGCAAAAAGATATTTTTTGGTAATAATTTTGATGTTTTATGAAAACAATATTTGGTGAGCAAAAAATCCATTTTGGGAAGCAAAAAGATATTTTGACTCAACATAAAATAATTCTGGTGTAATGTATATCGATTTTGGAATACAAAATGATTTAATTTGGGGAGCACTATATAGAGAGTTTAATTTAAATGGAAGCAATTAATTTTATTTGGAACTTAGTTTTGGGGTATAAAGGCCATTTTGGTGAGCGTTTAAATTGTTCCCTGACACAACTACGTCGGCCACAACCGTCATAAAATTTTCATTAATTTTAGGTTTAATTTAAACCTTTTAGACAAACACTATGACGTCACACTGCACACACGTCACAATATCACAGCACGTCTTATTTGCAGCACAACTGGTTGTTCAAAAGGTTAAGGTAAGTATTTCGTAAATCACGGGACTTTTACTAAAGCTAACTCTATTTTCTGGAGGAGTCAACGTATCGGCGGTCAGGAGACCGTCCATTCAATACAGGACATCCAGTATCATCCTCCTAGCCTTTGTCCCATTTTTTGAGAATGAATTCTCAATCGAGGTCGGCTACCTAAATCCCAAGACGTGGCGTAGGCACTAGTTTTTACGCAAGCGACTGCCATCAGACCTTCCAACCCAGAGGGGAAACTAGGCCTTATTTGGGCTTAGGTGGTTTCCTCACGATGTTTTCCTTCACCGAAAAGCGAGTGGTAAATATCAAATGACATTCCGTACATAAGTTCCGAAAAACTCATTGGTACGGGCCGGGTTCGAACCCGCGACCTCCGGATTGAAAGTCGCATGCCCTAACCACTAGGCTACCACCGCATCCAGTATAAAATAAGTAAACGATAAACTGACAATAAAATACATGTAAGCGTTAGTTTTACAAGCTTACCTGATTTAATCGAAGGTGATCTTCTTGTTCTGTGAGCTGGAGTTGTCTCCGCCGTCGAAGCTCTTTCTGTCATTGAAGCCCCCCTTGTTGAATCCCCCCCGGCTGCCCCCCCACGACTGTCGGTCGCCGCCCCCGCGCCCTCCGCGGTCTCCCCCGCGCCCCCCACGGTTGAAGCCCCCGCGCCCCCCGCGGTCGAAACCTCCCCGCCCCCCGCGGTCCCCGAAGCCCCCTCGCCCCCCGCGATCTCCGAAGCCCCCTCGCCCTCCTCGGTCCCCGAAGCCCCCACGGCCCCCTCGGTCCCCGAAGCCGCCGCGGCCCCCGCGCCCGCCCCGACCGCGGTCGAAGCCCCCGCGGCCTCCCCTATCGAACCCGCCCCGACCTCTGAAGCCCCCTCGGTCTCCCCCGCGGCCGCGGAAGCCGCCTCGGCCCCCGAAGCCGGACTTGAAGCCGCCGGACTCCTCGTCGCCGTCCTCGCCCTCTTCCTCTCCCTCGCCCTCCTGTATAGGGGAAGCTAATTTTAGACACCGAGACAACCCTATGTAGTGCACGGAACATAGAGTTCATTAAAGTAAATGCCCGAAATTATAAGCCACCGAGCTGGATTAGACTCTTCGGAAGGTTCGCTTGTACATGGAGTTGCCTCGGCTTTTCAAATTTGTGGGCATTTACCTTAGCGTCGAACGAATTGTCCTTAAGTCTATGGTCCACTTCTACTTTCTCGGCGACGACTCGTCGGAAGGGTGTCGGTTTGTGGTTAGTGTCGCCGGGAGTGGACGTGTTGTTGGAGGTGCCCTAGAAGATGGAGTCCGTGAAGTTAGATTCGTGCGCACGCCCACAAAATAATCACTATTTAACGAGATTTGATCACGGCTACAGACAACCATTTCTATATTGACCCAATAAGTACTAACCTAACCCTTTATAAAGCAAAGAGAATATATTCAATGTTGTAATTTGGTTTAAAATCAAATATTTTTTTTAGAAATATGCCTTATAAAGTTTTGTATTTTTCTATTGTGCTCAAAGAAATTTCTTTATAAACAATCAATGCAATCAAAAATATATTTTACTAGGTCGATGCAGAGTCAGCCACCGGCTAAGCTTGCACCATAGATTGGAGCGGAGTTTTTTTTTTTTTTTTCGAAATTTTCTCTTCGTCACGACCTAGGGAAATTTAATTTGTGCATTTTAAAACAAAAATTTCTAAAATCGGTTGAGAACTCGCTGAGATCTGCGCATTGTTACAAAGTCCATTCGAGTCGATCCATGGGAGCTTCGCTCGCTCCGCTCCAATTAAATTAGAACAAGCAGTAAATGCATAATTTTCTCAAAGTTTATTTGTTGTGCGCTTAGCTTTTCCGTTTCGCACGCGACTGATACAGATATAAAACTTATAAAGAAGAGTGTATTTAGAAATAAACTTACCTTCACAAAGTTGTTGTACGGTTTCTTGGCTGGAGTAGCTTCACTGCCGGATGCTTTCCTCTTTCTACTACCCTGTAAAAATAATAAAATAGATTGCACTCGGGGCACCTTCACAGATAACTCAACTGATGCTAAGTTCTCAACAGATCAAATAAAATAGACTCAGTACAATGCCACCAATTTGACGACACGGTTGGCTCGGTTTGTAGAGACCTGCCTACTGGGCCGGCGGCCCCGGGTTCGAATCCTGGCCAGGCCAAATATTTGTGTGAATATTTGTGCGTGGGTCATGGTTGTTCTATGTATTTAAGTATATATTTATCTATATCAGTATGTATATCGTCGTCTAGTACCCATAACACAAGCCTTCTTGAGCTTAATTTGGGACTAGATTGATTTTTGTGAGGTTGATATTTATTTTATTTAATTGCATGAAGATTCTAGTCACTAACTAACAAAAATAGCCTTTATATGAAGTTGAATGTAAAGTTTTCAGCGTTCAAGAGTTTGGTTGAACCTTTTTCAACATGGAAATATATACAATACAATACAAGTACTCTTTATTGCACACCTCATAAAATATACAGGAGAAATACAATGCAAGAAATTACAATTAGAGGTAAAAAACAGGCGGTCTTATCGATAAAGAGCGATCTCTTCCAGACAACCTTTGGGTAGTGGAGAATATATCATCACGAGTTTACTAACACTGGAGCTGTTGTCGCTTTGTACAATGCGCTGGTGCGAAGTAAACTGGAAACGAATGCAGTCATCTGGGATCCACATCAAACGAAATATCATCTGATGGTGGAGCGAATTCAAAATAAATTTGTCAGATATATTTATTGGAAAAAGTATGGAGTGTATCCTTTTTACCCATTACTGTATCCTAACTTATTTGTTTTGGGAATGGTGGGGTGCAATGAGCTGCGAGTGCGTAGAGAACTGAGTCAGGCGACCTACGTATTTAAATTAATCAGGGGGAAAATATACAACAGCCAGGTGTTAAGTCATGTGAGCCTTTGTGTGCCGTATAGATTTGTGTGGCGCCGCCGCCGGCCCGGCCTGCTCCGGGAGCCGCGCGGGCGCACCAACTTGCTCCGCGAGGCGCCGATGGCGCGCGCTATACGTACCCTTAATGTGATCTCGGAAAATATAGACTTATTCTCATGTTCTAAGTATGAGTGAATTTGCAAAGTATGCGCTATATACAATCTGTTATAATCGGGAGCCTGTATAATAGTTAACATCGTTTAATGGTATAATGTAGTGTAAATACAATGTTTAAATAAAATAGTTACGCTATTGCATTAGGCTAAGTTACCTGTAAAAATAGCTGTAAGTGTGTAAATACATTAAATAAATAAATAAAAAATCTTTAAAAAGGTTTTGATTGCAGAAAAAACGACCGATGTCAACGAAATAAAGGTATGTTATGTATGACAATGGGACAAACTAGAAGCTTCCATGCAGCCATTCTCGAGTAGTAATTGTACATAAAAACAAAATCCCCAAATAACTGAGAACCTGCTTCGTTTTTTACGTCAGTTTAGACAATATTACTACAGTGCCTATACAAATTATTTGTAGCCAAATCATAGAAAAGAAATTTTACCTGATTTTCATCTTGGTTAAATGAGGTCTTGGCTTGCTTTTTGGGAGGTTCATCTTCATCTGAATCATCTTCAGAGGAAGATTCCTGTTTTTTGGCTGGTGTAGACTTAGCAGGGGTCTTTACCGCTGGTTTTGCGTCTTCACTGGAGTCACTGTCATCATCAGACGAATCTTTCTTTGCAGCCTTCTTAGCGGGGGTAGCAGCAGGCTTAGCAGGGGTCTTTTGTGCTGGTTTTTCATCTTCACTGCTGTCCTCGGAAGACGAGTCCTTCTTAGCTGCTTTAGCTACTGGTTTGGCAGGGGTAGCCTTAGGTTTTTGAATAGCTTTTGGTTCATCATCCTCACTGCTGTCATCATCAGATGAGGAATCTGCTTTTTTAGCAGGCGCAGCCTTTGCTGGAGTTTTGACTGGGGTCTTAGCTGGTTGCTTAGGTTTCTCATCTTCACTTGAGTCATCATCGGATGAGGATTCTGCCTTCTTGGCTGGTGCAGGTTTTGCCGGGGCTTTAGCTGGAGCCTTGGCAGCTTGCTTGGGCTTTTCATCTTCACTACTATCATCGTCAGATGAAGATTCAGCCTTCTTAGCTGGTGCTGGCTTGGCAGGTGCCTTTACTGGAGTCTTAGCAGCAGGTTTAGGTTTGTCATCTTCACTCGAGTCATCGTCAGATGAAGATTCTGCCTTTTTGGCTGGAGTGGGCTTTGCAACCGGTTTAGCTGGAGCCTTAGCAGCCTGCTTGGGTTTTTCGTCTTCACTGCTATCATCATCAGATGAAGATTCAGCCTTCTTGGCAGGGGCTGGCTTAGCTGGGGCCTTCACAGGGGTCTTGGCAGCTTGTTTGGGTTTTTCATCTTCACTCGAGTCATCATCAGATGAAGATTCTGCCTTTTTAGCTGGGGTGGGTTTCGCTGCAGGTTTAGCAGGGGCCACTTTTGGCGCTGGTTTGTCATCTTCATCACTGGAATCATCAGATGACGACTCCTGTTTTTTGGCAGCAGGTTTAGGTACATTGTTGACTTGTGGCTTCACTGGTTGCTTCTTGGGCTTTGATGTAGCATCATCACTGCTGTCACTGTCATCAGATGACTCTGCTTTCTTAGGGGCAGCCTTAGCTGGTGTTTGTGCTGCTTTTGGCTTCTAAAAATTACAATATTTCCTTAATTAATATGGTCAAATATAGTGAATAAAGTATTCTAAATGTCAATAAATTCAGAGGTAGTGACGAAATAGATTGTTATAAAATCACAGGTTATTCATAGGAATTTTAACATCATTATGAAACATCTCTTTAAGTCTTAATAAAGTAAAAGATACAAAAGAAAATAGGTGGTTTTTTCAATACCTGTGCCGGTTTCTGTTCTTCTGAACTGTCAGAGTCTGAGGATGACTCCT
This sequence comes from Apotomis betuletana, assembly GCA_932273695.1. Classification (NCBI taxonomy): domain Eukaryota; kingdom Metazoa; phylum Arthropoda; class Insecta; order Lepidoptera; family Tortricidae; genus Apotomis; species Apotomis betuletana. Next base: position 2,219,920 of record OW026302.1, read on the forward strand.
GTTTTTTCTTGGCAGCAGGTGCTTTGCCATTTACCACAGGCTTGGCGGCTGGCTTTTTTTGTGCCTCATCATCACTGGAGTCATCTGATGAACTAAAATGTAACAACCCATTTTTATTATCATTTAGACCTGGACTATCTGCCCTACTGACACGGACTAAATAAGGCTAAGATAAGATTTCTCATTATTTCTAAGACTTCCACTACAAAAGACACACTCACACACTCTTTATACCCATTTGCTTGCAATGCATATTACTCAGTCTTGTCAGCTTTTTTCAAGTGAACATATTTTCATGCTTCAGTAAAGTGCAATTTTAGAAAGTGGTATTGTTAGTATCACTGAATTTAAATGATTAAGGACTGAACTAATTACTTATTAAGATTACTATTTACACAAGGTATGGTAAGTTAATCAACATGTAGTGACATAACCTCAAAAGTGTTGATTACTTACCTTTCTGCTGGTTTTTGGGCCGGCGCCTTTTTCAAGTACTCTGTTAATATACTGGTCAACGTTGGTAAGTTTTTTGCGCGTGGTTTCTGGAAAAGTATACTTACATGTCAATCGAGTCTATCATAAATAGTTGAACATATTATCTATAAGTCTAGTAACTCAGAGGTAGTGACGATTGTTAACTCATTCATAGTTTATCATGTAACAAATAACATCATATTCATTACTGGTGTTCAGAACAGTAAATTAAATACTTTAAACGCAGTTTCGAAAGCAGTCTGTCACGACAAGTAGGTATACACGTAATATAATCTGACAAACTTTGCATTCGTTGCAATTTGGTAAAAAATTAGAAATAGAATAAAATACTGGAATTGCATCCAGTACACGTGGATTCAATTGAAGACAAGCTATAGTGGTGATCGGTGGAAAGTTGGCATATCAACTGATCATGGTTTATAAATCACTTATGGTGTAATAAGTACATTTATTACCAAAGTTTACACCCTTACTTAAGTTATGCTGGCAAATACTCTTTGAAAACGGTAATATAGGCACCGGGTTCAGGCCGAACACGTGTGGGATGCCCACACGTGGTTTTTGGTTAATGTACTCACCGCTTTGGTTTTCTTCAAAATGTCAGCAGCGAGAGATTTGTCCACACCCAGCATAAACTGGTGTATCAGCGACAGGGCTTCTTGTTGAATATTTGCTGCCATATTTACTGTCTAACACTAAATTATTTTATTTAAAAGCGAGACGCGCGGCCTCTTGTCTCGTCACGTCCTTGATGACACAGATAATGTAACTATTTTATTTTATTACTTGAGAACGCATAGCATAATCACAGAGAGAGCTGCGTGTGTAGGCAGAGATGAATTTCATATTCTTATCATTATGGCCAACATTACGACATGATAGAAAGGAAAATGATTTTATGGAAAACGTTCGGATGAAAGCTCTGTGCGTCAAATCTCAATGTTGCCAACTATAAATATCTCTATGGTTGTAGAACTTGTAGACATAGTTTTATTTTTTTTATTCATCTATCTGTGAAAATCAGATTGGGTTTAGTTTGACAGTAGTCGAGCAACTAATAATTTTTATTGATATTTTCGTGTAGAGCTATGATAATTACATGAAATGTAAAACTTCTATACTGTCAATATCTTAACTCTTCGCGAAAACGTTAATTTGATTTGAAGAAAAGTGTTTACAGAAAACAGTGTCATGTATTCGGATGGTCGCTTTGTCGATATCCGATGCGAGTGCAAGTTATCTAGTTTTTTGTAATTCTGTAATGTTATGAGTGCTCTTTTGAGCTTTATAACACAATGCCAGTACAGCAGATTAATGTTAAGAATTCATCGGAAATCGAGAGTTGGGAATGGAACGGTGGTTGCGGGCGAGAGGCGGTCAGGGGAGGGTCGGACAGCAGTCGGACCTCATGTAGCAACTCGAGCGGAGATATCTGTCGCATCTGCCACTGCGAGAGCGAGGTGCACAACCCGCTGCTGGCGCCCTGCTACTGCTCAGGTCAGCTGCACGCCCGCCAAACTGGCAACATGGTGTCTAACATTCATATCTCAAAAATAACATCAAAACACGTCACGCGATGGTAACATCTTATTACTCAATCAACATTTGCATCTCAATAAACATCTGTGATGTGTTTGGAAACAATCCCATTTATGTGAGGAAGGGGGTATTCTATGAAACTAAATGATATGGAAATAAATTACCAGGAAAGATGTTTGCTTGAGTGTGAATTATAATATAAACAAATTGTTTATGCAAGCATACAGATTGCAACATGTTGGACTGGGTTGACATTGACTGGTTAGCTCAAGCCAGTGGAGTGACAAACTGTGTACACAATATCAGGGTCTTAGGTTAAGGTCTAATGACATCTTAGATTATATTTTTGTATATTTTGCAGATCCTTATGACTTGAAATTATTGTATGGAATTGTTTCGTAATACCGGAACAGCATAAATTTATGCCCTTGATGATAAACCTTTTTTCTTAATGTGTGTTTCTGCTCATTAGTAAATTAGGCAAAGAATATTATTTTATATGATGATCTCCATTGTATGTCGTCACAATATATTTTTACGGTATTGTATCCTAAGGGTAAAAACGGGACCCTATTATTATCCATCAGTCTGTCTGTCTTTCACCAGGTTGTATCTCATGAACCGTGACAGTTAGGGGTCGATTGCAAAAAAATTGTACATAGTTAAAGGCTTAGTTAACGTTAAATACGATCGCTTCCTTTGTGTGACGAAAGTTAGTCATACAAAATGTATGGGTAACTTTCGTCACACAAAGGAATCAATTAACATTGTTTTAATTAAAGCCCTTAACTATGTACAATTTTTTTGCAATTGACCCTTAGACAGTTGCAATAAATAAATATAAATAAATAAATAAATAAATATCAGACAACCTCACACAAATCAACCTAGTCCCAAATTAAGCTCAAGAAGGCTTGTGTTATGGGTACTAGGCGACGATATACGTACTTATATAGATAAATATATACTTAAATACATAGAACAACCATGACCCAAGCACAAATATTCGAGTTCATCACACAAATATTTGCCCTGGCCGGGATTCGAACCTGGGACCGCCGGCTCAGTAGGCAGGTGTCTACAAACCGAGCCAAACGCGTCGTCAAAATGTACATATGTGACAAGATCAAATTAGGTATGTGTTTCAATTTCCTTGACTGTAATTATGGTCATATACAAATCAATTGTCAACATTTCATTTTTTTAACCAGGCTTTTTATTGATATTATCAAATAAAGGATAAAAAATTTAATCATCATCCATCCTCCTAGCCTTTGTCCCATTTTTTGAGAATGAATTCTCAATTGGGGTCGGCTACCTAAATCCCAAGATGTGGCGTAATTAAATTTAATATAACCACATTTTATACATTTTCAAAAATATCCCAATTTATGATTGAAAATTTAATTTGAAAAGTTTCTCATTCTAGAGTGTAGGCGACAAGTGATTGGTCACAGCGCAAAAAATCATATAGTCGGGACTATTACTAAGGCAGATTTAGTATGGAAATTGTACCACTGTTCTTTTTGTGTGTTGTGAATGACAAATTTTCCGCAAGGTGACGTCAATTAAAGGGCCGTTACTTACACGACGCGGTGTTTGAACTTTTTTAATATAAAAAAAAATTGGTCGGTATAATATAATTAAATAAAAGTAATAGTTTTGGGTTCTGTGATTGAAAATAAATTAATGAAATTAGTTTAAACTGAACACTATTTGAAATGTCAATTTGCCTTACCTATGCAGTAAAGATTACAAGTATTTATTAGGCGTCAAAAATTTACCTTGAATTATATTTAGAACCACTTAGCCTCCAAAATGCAAACAAATATTGATTCATCTGCCCTGACTGACGGGTTGACATTTACTTTGATTTCTCTCAATTGCGGCTCCACACTGCTCGCGAAGTTGGCCGACGTTGGGCGAATATGATAGTGTCCCCTCCACACGTTGCTGCGGATTAAACGGATTATATCGCGTATATATTTATTACTAAGTGTATTTAGTTACTAAGTCATGGGGGTGGCAGAATAACAGCGTCGTGACCAAGAGTCATATTGGCTCAGGCCACTGGCATTAGCTGAGCCATCTACCTTTTCATTGTTTTGTATACTACTATACAACTGCTATTATACATGTTCTATAACCAAAAATGTACAAAAACAATGAATAAATGTCTTATTATTATTATTATTATATTAATTATTTGATCCTCCCTGAAGTTTCGGTAACTTTCCAGTTACCATTGTCTGAACTGGTGTACATAATATTTTCTTCGGTTTCCGTAACTGTCACACATTTAAATCATACGATTTAAACGGATTATATCGCGTATAATAATTAATTAATTATTGTCAACCAACTGGAAAGTTACCGAAATGGCAGGGAGCCTCAAATAATTTATATACGCGATATAATCCGTATAATATTTTTATTTAAATATGTTGATCTGTTATTTATATATATTTTTTCTTCAGGGCCACCATTGATAAAAAAATGATGTTATTCATAACTTATCAGTCCCCTGGGCTCAGGCATGGGCCTGAGCCCAGGGGACTGATAATGCCCCTCCTAAACCACACTGAGTTACAAAGATATGTGTTCATTGTTCCAGGTAGCCTGAAGTTTGTCCACCAGAGTTGCCTGCAGCAGTGGCTGACGGCATCAGAGACTCGCTCGTGTGAACTGTGCAAGTTCAATTTCATAATGCACACCAAAATAAAACCGTTCAATGAGGTAAGAATTTTGCAATAAGTAACTGTTACACATATCGGTAAAGAGAATATGAAAATGTATAGTGTATATATAGTCAATCAATTACATTAGCTCACACTTACCATTGGCCATAGGGTGTGTTTAGAAAGTATGTCATTTCAAATTGGGGGGGTCTTTCCGAAGATGACATCATAGATCCTCGTAGACAATTGGTTGTGAAACACAGTTGCGATGGCGGCCGAAAGGATCTTTCGCATTTTTCAAACGTGCGTGAAAGAGTTATGAACTTATGAAATTAAAAAGCTTAAAACTATTTCTTTTGAAAATAACATCATTTATTTTGGTGGTCAGGAGGTTATTCGAATTACGATAGTTGGGTGATTTTAGGAGGGGGTTGACAAACATCGCCAAAAATTTATGACGTAATTAAGAATGAGCGAGATGTACGTACCGCTCACCGGTGCCGCTGTCGCGCAAGTTGAGGCATGTCCGTTACACACTGCCAGTTTTAATTGTTTTACTGCTAAGGCGCATGTACCTACATGTAAAGTAGCATTTCGATACGATTAGAAGTAGGTTAAAATTGACTTCTAATGCCGCGTCCACATGCTTGCCAAGCGTCGGAAAACCTACAGGACCCAGTTATATGTTAGAGTGAGCACGACGTAGTTCCGTCTCACTCTAACGTATAACTGCGTCATGTAGGTTTGCCGTTGTCTGCCAAGCATGTGGACGCGGCATAAGATTTGATTATACAGCTTCTTACAAAAAAACAAACACACTTAAGGGGCTCCCTACAGAAATCAGCCAATTTGATGATTTTTACATCGTATCTAGTTTGTGGATTATAGAGTTATAATGTCCTATTTAATATATATTGTAGTATGGTCTATGCTTAACACTTTGTAGTGACCCGAATTTTGATTTAACGACTGTGTATTTTATAAAAAAATATTCGGTGAAGGACCAAAAATACACTAATCTCGTTTCTACTTTTATCCCCGGTGTATATGTAGAAAATATCTTACATTTTATTGTTCTAAACCATATTCCACAAAATTTGTTGTGAAGCTTTTTCTATTTTTAACCGACTTCAAAAAAGGAGGAGGTTCTCAATTCGAACTAATTTTTTCTCAATACTTTTCGAGAAAAAAGCAAAAAACCGTTTCCACAACTTTTTCCCCGAAAAAATCGTAAACATTGACGGCCTGTATCGCAAAGTCAGTGACATGTGAAAGGTACTTGATACGGTATTTTCTTGTGGAAAAACTATGTTATTATGATTAGCTATTTATAATATGGGAAAATCTATCGCAACAGATCGAAGGTCATTGAGAGCGGGGAGCCCCTAGAGGCCTTATTCCTTTCAAAATGCTGAGTGCTTTAGACATTTTTCTCTATGATCAAACATGTTCCTTAACATATTATTGATGTTACTACCTAGAACATGGCTATTGGGATTTACTGGTATATATTTGAAACCTACAGTTTTAATTTTTCATTGATAATTTTTGTTTCAAAAACTACTCGAAATTGACAAAATTCACGCGGAAAATTCGTTTTTTAAAACTTATTTTCGACTGCACGCAATGAAAGCATGAAATAGCTATGTTACTACATAGAACCCGGGGAAAAGTATTATTCACTTCAAAAAGTTGATGGAAATTATCAATATATTAGTCATAATATGAATAAAAGATTTTTTAAAAGGCCTCTTAAGTGTTAACTGATGCTAAAAAGCGTATGTGCTAAGTAAAAATGGTAAGTTTAAGTCATACCGACTTAGTCATTAATCTTGGTGAAATAGATCTCCACCATCATAATTTCTATGCGAAATCTAATCCGAAAAATTTGCCGCTTTTTGATAGGTTGTAAATGTACAGAGCTAAAGTAGATTAAATACACCTAATTAAAACAAATCTGAAAAACTGTGTTCCCGCGGCATGGTCCCGGAGACGCTGGCAGCATTTTCTCGCTGAATCGTAACGCTAACGCGTTATGCGAGGTAACTCCAGTTCTTCGGCCACCAGTAGATTCTATCAACCTTTGACTGAGGTCTTTATGAAGTTTGTGGACGCTGGGACCCCACGGACTAAAGGTCTCGACCCCGAAAGGAATAGACACAACCGTAACATTCTTATCTCTGACCGCAGAGCTATTGCGGACATTTTAAGAACGGATTTGGCGAACAGTCAGTGAAGTGACCCAATTATCGGTTCGGTCATATGTTGCATATCCTCTATTGACAACCGAAACGCACTAAGTACCTAACCTAGGCTAAATACCTACTTAAAACTAAGCACTAAATACCTACTTAAAATAAAGCTCGTATCTCAGTATCAATCTACAAACTAGATACGACGTTTTGAAGTTCAGTGACAGACACTTTTGTAAGTTTTAGTTATCATGTCGACGCTCATATTAACTCTGTACCTATCTATTATGTTACTGAACTAACTATACTAAAATTAAAAAAAAAATGTCCATACAATGACATATTTTTCGCGTTAAGTAGTTTATTCCTTCTATGAATTCCCAGTAGGCGGAGCCGCTGGCTAATGTTATTCGTTTCATACACAATTATTACATATACAAGTTACTACCTATGCTTATCAGTGTACTAGACTTAACATGGCATGAGCAACCATTTTGTTATTTAAATATAGCCGTGTGTTCGAATGTGATTATTGTGAAGAACGAAACATTTCAAAATTCCGGAGAGGAGATTGATAAGGTAAAAAATTAAAAAGTACAGTCACTTCGAAATAAAGTCGCGAGATCTCAGCTTATAAGTAGAGCCATTCGTCAATATTTTTGTTATTTGAATTTGACGACGCGGTTGGGGCAGTTCGTAGTGTACCTGCCAACGGAGCCGGCGGCCCTAGGTTCGAATCCGGGCCAGGGCAAATATTTGTGTGATGAACTCGAATATTTGTTCCTGGATCATGGATGTAGTATGTATTTATATATTATGTATATCGTCGTATAGTACCTACAAGCTTTGCTTGGTTTGGGACTAGGTCGATTTGTATAAAATTGTTATTTACGTATGAAATGATTTTATTGAATTTAAAAGTTCTTTTGCCTGAGATTATAAAAAAAATACTTATTACTTCTGATGACAAAGCATTTGATGAAGTATGTAGTTAAAAGCCATCATCTGAAGATGAACCTCCTTGTTCTAAACTAAACCCTTACCATATTAAATTAACTTGACATGACCTTACATGATGGTATAAAGTAAGTAATGATTGTCTATCAATTTTAGGAGCCCCTCAGAAGCTAGGTATCTCAAAAATTCGAAATAATCAAGTTTTAGTTAGTAACTATAGAGTATCCTTTCCGAAAAAGCATTCAAAGTTTCACTCTGTCCCCATAAACCCCCACAAAACAATACCCTGAAAAATGAGCTTCTGATCCCACCGGTGATGCTCATGGCCACACAGAGAACATTTCGTGATTCCATAGGTGATGCTCGTGGCAGCCAAAGGTGTTAATATTTATTATTTATTTATGATTATGAATATAATGAAAAGTTTTTAAATGCATACAATCACCCTAATTTTATTTCGGAAATGATGTAATTAGCAATTAAATTCACGTCAGTTTGAGATTTCGGGACAATCCTGACAGTTGAAAATATTCAGATTTTGACTTGTGTCCTTTCAGTAACGTGTAAATATACATCATCGCATATAAATATATAAATAAAAATAAAATAAAAATCGTTTATTTCAGACATGATCGATCCATATGTGGATCTAAGTAAGTCTATCCATAGTAAGTTAGTAATACAACAAGACTTAATATTATATTAGTACATGATTTACTTTAATAAATAAAACAAGAGTATACCTATAAACAAACATAAGGGTAATGCACTACAGTAAATGGCGACCCACGCTCCTGGTACTCGAGTATCAAAGGGGAATAACCAAAGAACATTCGAGGCAAACACTATGAGTAACTGCATCGATTGCGACTTACTCGCGAGACATTACAGCTCAATGAGGAAAACGTTTCAAATAATATATTTCAGGAAAGGTATTATTGAAAGTGGCTTACGCAGAAGGTACCTAATGCAGGAAAGTCGTGACAGACATGTTTAATAAATAAAATGAAATGGAATTATATGTCAACTGTCATAAAAGGTACCTACTAATTAACGTGGACTGCCACCAATAGGTCAACACTAGGGAATGCGAACGGTTACCTGATTAATTAACACAAACTATAAATAAAAATAAAAATCATTTATTTCAGATGCGAGATCCATATCGTGTTAGTAACAAATAAAAACTAAAAATGTATTAAAAAGCTAGGACTTAATTATAACGGGTCTATCGCGATATGCCTTATTTACCTTCATTATCTAACGTTTCTTCGGGGTTGCACACGCCGTGGTCTCAGATGTACCTACTGATGAAACAGGTTACCCGATTTGTATGAAAACCCGCGGTTTCGGTAAAAAAATCGAGTTTTTGCTCATACTGAAAATAACCGATTGATTTCCCTAGTCAACGCCGCTATTTTGGCGGTTGGACAACTGGAGATAACAGTATTAGTTGTAAGAGATGTAGTTTTTTGGGGATTCCCTTGTTTCGCCGAAAAGTCTGTTCGTCAATTGTTAATTTCATCGAATTTTCATTTCGTAGAAATGTTTCCCAGAAATCATACCTACATTTTTCAAATATGTATACATATAATATTTTTTATATTATCCTTTCCATAGGTTAGATTTAATTTATAACAATCCCAAATGTTTAACAGTTTCAGAGAAAAATGCTTTTGATTTATTTATTTATGATCGTCGTTGAAATTGAAATGAAAAGCTATTCGACGAAACAAGGGTAACCCGTTTTTCATTTTCTTTTACGTTATTGGTTTTTAAAAGGGGCGGGATACATCCAAAAGAGCGCAGACAAAAAAAAACAATACAATACACCAATTCTTTTATTGCAAATCAACAAGAAAAATAATAGAAACCTTTAAATAAACAATCAAATCAAATCATTCTTTATTTGCTTGCACCAATGGAAGGGAATAGGCGGTTTTATCGCTAAAAAGCGATCTCTTCCAGATAACTTTTGGATAGCGTGATATAATAACGTAGCTAGACTTAAAATGTAGTAGGTATCGTACAAATTCCGAACTGACATAAATTATGTTACACAATACTGTATTTTTTAATATTTATAAATATTAAAATATCGTGTCCCGTACCAATAAATGTCTCCGTTGGGCCTTATGGTTGACCGATAGAGCATTTCTTATGGCATGATATACTTTTGAAATAAAGTTTTAATAAATAAATTCGACTCAAGTAGTTTGGGATTTCCTTCCTTTACTAAGCTATACCTATCCCTCCACGATCACGGATCAAAAATACGTATCGATAATATTTCTAGAATTGTCTACTCAAAACTCAGGTTTTTAAAGCGATTTTGAACTGCGACCATTGATCTAGTAAGGTCGCCACGTCATGCAAGCAGCACCATAAAATAATATTTACTTGTTATTTTAAATAACGAAACGATTTCCATACATACCTATTCATTTGGAATAACTAAATGAATAAAATACAATGTTTAAAGTACAAGTCAAAGTTACCAGAGAAGAATGACTGCTTACAGAAAATACCTATTGACTTATGGCTTTTGAATATCATTCACTTGTAGAAAGATCGTATTATGTCTTCAGGTTGATGACAACATAGGGAGAAGGCAGGTATTTGAAGCGATTCAGGAGCGATGCAGTCAAGATGCTGTCGCATGTCATAATTTTATTATACCCTTGCACAAGTAAACTCGCTACTATCGCGATACAGTCGCCATTCAGCATCGGTACAGCCGCGATTCAGCATCGGAACAGTCGCGATGCAGAATTAATTCAGACGCGCACCCCCTCCACTCTTCCTGCACCAATGTCGTGCGTTAGTAACAATGAATCTACAGGTCGCGCGTCTGCATCGAATCAAAACAGCGCGACAGTCGCGTGTTTGTCTCCTTGTTGTTTCCTTAGCACACAGTCTTTAAATTTAAGATTAGCTTAGCAAAAAAATGTTAGATCTATATCCGAATCCCTAACGTTTTTAACTTATTTTTGCAATTTCCTAACGTTTTATATCATAATGATCAGTTGCCCTAACACTCATATGCCCTAATTTTGGTTTCCCTAATATCTTATTTCCTAATGTCACTTGCCATATTGATAATTTATCCTAATGTCATTTGTCATAATGATCATTTGTCCTAACACTCATATGCCCTAATTTTGGTTTTAATCGCTCGGCTCGAGTAGGTACTGTTGTTAGTCGCAGTTCTAACCTAATCCATTAAACTACTTTACTGGTTCAGTCGGAGGTTGCAAAAGGGGCGGGGACTTTAAAAAACGAAAATAGATTTTAGGGATTGCGAGGAATATGATAAAAATATTAGGGATATTGATAGTTAAGGATATTGATGTTTCGGACAAATGACTTTTAGGACGACCATTACGTTATGGAAAATGATTGTTATGACAAATTTTTTGTAACACTTCTGCATCGCTTCTGTCGCGCGTTGCATATGCGACAAATGGCCACATGTCGCGATGCAGTCGCGCGATTCGTGATCGCGCGTGTATTTTAGTAGTAGTACGTATTTTTACCTCGCCACGGAAGGAACGGAGGTGGCATATCGCTCGCTCAATATTACTGTTTCTTTTCTGACGAGACGAGTTCAAATTTGAACATTTTCATAATTACATGAAATCAAATTTTTACTTCTCTGAAAACATAACATAGAACCCTGTAATATTGGGCCAGCGATATGCGTTTGGGGTTAGAGGTTGTTTGTGCGTATGTCTGGTACCATTTACCTGGACCGATTTCGATGCGGTTTCCTGCATTTTTATTTCAGAGCAGTTTCTTAGATATCTTTACGGTTGTTAACCACTAGGGGCGCTAGGAAGGCAAAACGGCGGTTGGTTAGTTTTTCAAAAATTTCAACTTTTTTTTATCTTACAGTATCTATTAGAAAATTGGAATACGAGTAATACTCGGTTCGGCTGTGGAACTTTTTAGGGTTCCGTACCCAAAGGGTAAAAACGGGACCCTATTACTGAGACTTCGCCGTCCGTCCGTCCGTCCGTCCGTCCGTCCGTCCGTCTGTCACCAGGCTGTATCTCAACAACGGTGATAGCTAGACAGTTGAAATTTTCACAGATGGTGTATTTCTATTGCCGCTATAACAACAAATACTAAAAATAAAATAAAATAAATATTTAAGGGGGGCTCCCATACAACAAACTTGTTATAGATTATATATATGTATAGGTACGGAACCCTACATGCGCGAGTTGGGCTCGCACTTGCCCAATTTTTTCTTTATAAAAAACCGGGAGAACATTTGATCATAAAAAAACTCAACTCAACCTTTATCCAACTTTATCCTAGGTTTCTAATATGAGGAAAAAACTCTTATATAATTGGGTTAAAATAAAGATTTATTCTTCATAAAAAGGCGAAAGGCAGTCCCGGCTTTTATGAAAAAACTAATCCCTTTGTTAACTTCCAGATACATTTTTATATTGGTAAGCTATAAATATTTTTTTTGTTCAATATCCAGTAAATCCAGTTATCAATCTTAGTTTATCTATAAACAATCTCGTCCTAACAGCCCATATTTCGCAACTGCCTGCCAAGTGCTTTTTCTCTACTACTGCCTGTCACTTTCCTTCCAATACAGTGCGAGTAAGACGGATGATGCCGAGTCGCGCGACAAAGCCGGCAGGACTGCGTGAGGGGAGCATTTCACTTCCCCAAGTTTCATTTGTCATAAATGTATCACTTGCCATAATTTTCGTTTGCCATAAACTTTTTATTTCATGAATCATAAACTCGGGATTTAATAATGTTATTAAAACTATCGTGAGACATCTTTACTAATTATAAAAACGGTATAAACTCACGTAAAAATTGTCAGGAACGGCCCGACATGTTTCGAACTCATTTGGAGCTCTTCATCAGGGGTAGCTATCCGTGCTGCTACGCGACTCGCGACCCACTCTTCGGGATTTCTTTAATACTTACTATTCAAGGAGAAATCATTAGGTTTGGTTTGTTTTGACAATCCCGAAAATTTAAGCTTACAGAGAAAAATAGATTTATGGAAATGAATCTTATGGCAAGTGATAGATTAGTAACGTTTCGCCAAATTTTCATTTGTCCGAAAGTTATTTTTTCCTGAAGCCCGTAATATTTTCAGGATGTCGTAAACATCGTTTTAAAGAACCCAACAGGTTAGGCTAGGTTTGTTTTGTAATTATTCTGAAAAATTACAGTTTGGAAAAAAAAAATGGGCAAGTGCGAGTCCGACTCGCATGAAGGGTTCCGTACAGTCGAGTTCATTTACATCTACACACTTACGAGAACATAAATATCTGAACACGATTTTATGCTCCTGACAATAGAGTCGTGTTCAGATATTTTTGTTCTCGTAAGTGTGTAGTTGTAAATGAACTCGACTGTACCATAATCTATAACAAGTTTGTTGTATGTGAGCCCCCCTTAAATATTTATTTTATTTTATTTTTAGTATTTGTTGTTATAGCGGCAATAGAAATACATCATCTGTGAAAATTTCAACTGTCTAGCTATCACCGTTCTTGAGATACAGCCTGGTGACAGACGGACGGACGGACGGACAGTGAAGTCTCAGTAAAAGGGTCCCGTTTTTACCCTTTGGGTACGGAACCCTAAAAATGGCTTTCGGACAAATGAAAATTTGGCGAAACTTTACAGATGGGAAACAAAAATTTGTGTTACAGATAGGTATCCGTGCTATTCTACATAAAGAATTATTTACGCGGTCGCTAGCGACGGTCACGTTAACTCATGGTAAGGACGGATGACGCAGCGTTGCACATAAATATGCGAAGATCTTTATGGGCGGTCTATTTTGTAACAACTTCGTATTATTATTTGTCATAAAATGTGTATTTATGTAAGCAGGAGGTCCCAGCTGCGGTAACCATGAGTTAATGACCGTACTCACTAGGGACAGCGTAAATAATTTGTATGGAGAATATACAGCGCCCCTAGCGATTATACACATCCTTTTCATCCGCTAGCGAGTAGTGTCACTGGGACAACAAAAAGCGGTCTCCTCTTTGAAAATGCCGGTAGAATTCACAATCTGACTTTTAAAAGTGCCCTTCTGGCCTACTTCCTGAATAGATTATTTCATTTCATTTCAAAAGAGTGCTGCCGTGATTTTTTGAAAGGATTTTTAAAAAATTGCATACAATGTATATGTAGAAGACTGCCTTTTAGTGAATGACGGCAGCGTGGAACTCTGCCTTCGCACCTTTTTCCTGAAAAATATAACTTGGATCTCTTCAAGTCGAGAGTGAATAACCTCTTCTTCAATCTTCTAGGCAAGCATGCTTCATCCTAGGCCTTATTGTCACTTATCAGCACCCCTAGCACAACTGTGACATGCGACTCTCTCTCTCTTCGCTGTACTGTGAGAGAGAGACGGGCGATGCTGCCGCGCGACATGAGTCTCAAATAGGGCTATCCGTCCGGGTTTCCCTGGATTTGTCCTAGTTTGAAGGCCGTCCGGGGAAAACCCGGACACTTTTTATATGAATAAGAAATCAAGTGATTGTTTTTAAAAGCTTTTATTTAACTTGCAATGTATGTATGTATGTATCTAAGTATGTTTGTTCGGGTGAAATCTTGCAACTCAATTTTGAAGCAGATATCGTCAACCGATTGAGCTGAAATTTTGCATACTTTACTTAACTTTGATGACAATACAATAATATGATACCATGGGGCTGATCTGATGATGGAGCCGGAAGGTGGCGATAGGAACTCTACAATAGAAAAAGCAATCCTACTGAGTTTGGGCTCTTTAGAATCGTCTCAGTGATAGAGATGTGTAGCTCGCGAGTGAGTGATTCAAACGAGCTATATCATTTGGTTTAGCTCACTAGCTCTTTCGCTCACTGAAGATTCAAGTAGCTCAGTATATCATCTATCATCTCAGTATTACTCACTCTCTCTCGCTCATGAAAGGAATGTTGCCATGCTGCCGTGAATCTAATTGATCGACATCTCTAGTTCTCTACTCACTCGTGAACGATATAGTCTAAAGATCTACTGAGCTAAATGAGCTAAATGAGTGATACATATCTCGGTGAGCTAAAGACACATATCACTCTTTTCACTTTAGTGACACATTTTGCGCATCTCTACTCAGTGAGCATTTGATGGATATCCAAAGAAAAATACAGTCGGCTATAAAAGCTTGTCACTAAAATGAAATTTTTGACAGAAACTTATTTAATAGTATTGTTTTCGGACACGTCCGGGAAAAAAATGCAATTTACGCCAAATGTCCGGGATTTTTAAGTCTTGGTCCGGGTTCGGCGACTTTATTGATGGCAGCCCTAGTCGCAAAGCGTAGTTGTGCTATTTAGGTGCAATCAAGGTCAAATGCTTGACTATCTTGAATAATAAAAAGAAAATCTTTCTAAGAACATTTTTTTTCACAATACTGACCAGCGATTGACCTCAGTATCACCAGATGGTAAGTGACTACGGGGTCGAGGATGTAGCTCGTCGGTTCAGTAATAGCCTATTCACTCTTACCTTGAAGAGACCTTATAATTTTATATTGTTGTAATAGGGATGTAAAGTGTCGCGTGCTTGCTATATTTGCTACTGTCGTCATATTTATAGGTAACAGTTTAGGCGTTAATTACTTCGCGTGTCGTGCGTAATCGGTAAGTATAAGTCGATATTTTGGCTCCGTGTCCTTAGACGCTGCTCTCGTGTAATAAGGTAATTATGTATGGAAATCCATCCATTACGTACGATTATAATAATGCTGTAATATTGGTTACGGCATAATGGTCACGTACAATAGTACATTACATACGTAGGGCGGTTAATTAGTGACTGTCCTAGATCGCAGATGTTTGTGGCCGAATCGAAGGTGAGGGATAAATATGCGGGCTAGGGCGAATTACCGCCCGTGATTTGTGCCTCTTGTCTTGGGCAGGAAGTGAGATTTTCTCCCACAGAAAACCCCACTTACGGACTAGGGTGCCATAAATTATGATACAACTAGATTCTGATATTCGTACTAGATTGTGCTTTTTATGTTTTGACAATAACACTACTTGTGAGATTTTTTTACCGAGCGAGCAAAGCGAGGGCTCCGCCTTTTCGTGTGTCCGTTTGTAAGGTTATTCAGATTTTTGGATGTTCTCGCCTACATGTCGCATGTCTCAACCGATTCTCGTGAGACTAAGTCAAAATATCTTTTAATATTATTAAATTGTCTAAATAATTAACAAAAACCTATAACTTAATCTTCAGCCACCAACTTTACATAAACAATGCAACTATTTCTTTATTAAAGCAGTAACGTCTGCGTAAATCAAATGTTGTTGCGAATAATTTAAAGATTTTGTGCTTGGAGTGGGATTCGAACCTGCGTGTTCACGGCTCTCCAACAGACGGGCGAACTTCCAAATGTTTGTTTCATTTGCCTAAGCGTGTCATCGTAGTGCTATGTACAATGAGCTGCAGAATTGCATGGCCCATTTATGAATGAATTCATTCATAAAAATGGACCATGCATTTCTGCAGCCCATTAACAATTCTTTTTTAACTTAGGTATATGACTATGAAAATGTTATTTTAATTAATAATTTACTATGGTAGCTTGTGACACTGCAAAGCATATAGATATTACTTATGTTGCCTTATTCCTTTTAATATATTTTTTCATGTTATGACAAATATATTGATAATTTCAACCAAATTTTTGAAGTGAACAATATTTTTCCCCGAGTTCTAGGTAGTAACAGAGCTATTTCATGCTTTCATTGCGTGCAGTTGAATAAACTAATTTTCCGCGTGAATTTTGTCAATTTCGAGTAGGTTTTGGAACAAAAATTATCAATGGAAAATTCAAACTGCAGCTTTCAAATATATACCAATAAATCTCAATAGCCCTGTTCTAAGTAATAACATCAATAATATGATAAGAAACACGTTTGATCATAGAGAAAAATGTCTAAAACAATCAGCATTTTAAAGGGAAAAAGGCCTCTTATATTCCATGAATTATTGAGCGTGTTTAGTTTAACTTTATAACGATGCAAAAGTGATACTTATGATCCGATTTGAATAAATGTTCGTTTCTTTCTGGGCTTAGTTTCAATATGAACAATAAAAGCATACAACTGCGTTGTACGTGCTCCATGTAATTGTGTTATTAGGTACGCAGTGTTATTGTTTGTTGAGAAAAGCATGCCTTTGCTAAATCACTTCCGACGCTGACCTTGTGCCACTAACGATAGCCGTATGAGGAAGACGTTACGAGTATGAAACGGATCTATGTCACATGCGAGATGATACATAATCCTTGTTTATTCCTAGTCTTCGCAACTTTGTCTGCGTATTTTTTTCTTCACCATAATCGGTTAGAATGTCCTATAACCATCTTTGGGTGTCCGGCTATCCCTGTTCTAAAATTGGTTAAAATCCGTCCAGCCAGTTCGACGTGATGCGATGACAAAGACGATTTAATAACAGATGACCTGTGTATTGGAAAAACAATCTGATTTATCGTCAGGCTGAAGCTGCTATAAAGGAAATGCATCATTACATAGTTATTTCTCAAACATGCAATGAAATTACGTCACAACGTGCGTTATAACAGGCTTCGAAGTATCACGTTTCGGGCGGAACAACTCGAGAGAACTGTAAAGGAATTTCATACAAAATTGAAGGCCTAGGCCTGGAAGATTTTTTTTTAAACACGGCGTCTGTGTTCATGGACAGGCTAAACAGCTGAAATATAATTTTTGAATGATGTATTTCTTTATTTCATTGCATATGTTTGAGAAAAGCACTATACGTGCCGTAACCGCGAAAAGGGCATGCCGGCTTCGTATCACGTATCGTATATACCTACTCACCTGGCAAGGCCATCTTTCCCGGCGTTTGCAGTAATGTACAATATCTTCAATGGTATTATATTTGGTTTGCAGTGGCGGTTGCTGGAGATGTCGGGCGTGGAGAGGAGACGGCTGTGCTGCGCCGTGCTGTTCCACTGCGTGGCGGCGCTCTGCGTCATGTGGAGCCTGTTCGTGCTTATCGAGCGGGCGGTCGAGGAGGTGCACCGCGGCCTCATAGGTAGGCATGCTTGTTTATCACCTGGTGACAACCGACAGAGTATGGACAAACCTGTTACCTCATACACTGAATGGATTCCCCACTCATGTCATAGATGGTATCATAAATAACTTAAATAAGCCAGGGCAGATTAAACATATTGTCAAAAACATGTTAACTAATAAAAATATAGAATCATAAATATACATAGGTGTATTTAGGATTCTGAGTACATATTACTAGGAATAGGTATGAGCCTATACCTAGTGGTATGCTTAGGCTTAGTAATATAATCTTAATAAATTAAAGATTTTCTCTAAGCTTTGTAAAACAAAAATAATTTAGTGAAATAAACAGCTGTTTTTTTTTTTTTTAACCGAAACTCACCAAAGTATCAGTCATTGCTCTTTGAAACCTCGTGACTAGTTAGTAGATTGATACGAATATACGAGCTTTTTTTAGTAGCTACTTGTTACTTACTCTTACTGGCCCATCTAGAAGTTAAACTTGAGAGCCTTCAAGAAGAAGCTGCAGTACCTAATGGGGCTGTGAATCAACATGCAAAAAACAGTCGACATGCGAATAAAGTCTAGCAAAACGGATCCTCTGGCGTTGCGAGGAGAAAGCCTAGACTCAGTTTCCAAGTTTGTGTACCTACCTATAGTGTAATAACTTCCCAAGGAGGAATAAACGATGATGTCGACAACAGAATAAAAAAATCCAAGGCTGCGTTTGCCAAACTAAAGCCTGTTTGGGAGTCTATTGCAATTACTAAGTTTTCTGTAAACAATACCACCGATATCTTAAATAAGTGACAAGATCTCGGCCAATATTGAGGCTTAGAATTCCAAATTGTCGTTGAATGTTTGTGGTATTTGTGTCAGGGGTATTATACATTTGTAATATAGGTTATTGCTGAAAAACTTGGATTTTTAACTAAATACTTCTCTCCCTTCCACCATTCCTGCACCTGTGACACGCGACTCTTTTTCGCGAGATAAATGTTAACTATCTCGTTCTTCGCTTTACTGTGAGAGAGTGACGGGCGATGCTATGTCGCGCGACAAGGGCCGCGAAGCATAGTTGGGTCATTGTCAGTTCAAACAACAATAGTCGTCCCTCTGGTCAAAAGTTAGGAGCTTGTATGAATCCATGTTATGTTGCTATTACATCGGATTATAGAAGAGGGAACGTTCTTAATTCTCATACGATGTTTATCAGAAAATTAGGCCCTGGATTCCTTAATTTCACATAAGTCCACCGTGAGGCGGTCCAACCCTAGCATAAGTACATATAGTATAATTGTCTCAATTATCTTGCATGTTTCAATTATTATTAAGTAATAAACAGCCTTCCAGACAGTACACTTGTATCTTCATTTGATCCGTTGCATTCCCCCCGTCGCACCTCTCCACATGGACTTATGCTAATACTTATGCTGAATTATGCCGATGCTAGGGTTGCACCACCTAACTGGAAAGACTCGAACCTGTCAGATTTATCTGACAGTGACCCAGTCGTGTCAGATGGGCTGACATTATGTTATTGTTGGCAGCGTGGCCGTTCTGGACGAAGCTGGTGGTGGTGGCGGTGGGGTTCACGGGCGGCGCCGTGTTCATGTACATCCAGTGCCGCCAATACCTGCATCTCTGCAACCGCTGGAGGGCTCACAACAGGTATATCATATCATCCAAGCATCACATGGGTCAGGACCAAAAAGTTGGATGAAATTAAGTCGTAGTTAGCGAGGAATTAAAAACAATTGAAAAAGTTCCGTTGTGCGACAAAAAATAACGATACAATAAGGAACCTTAAAATAGAACATTAAGGTACGTTATTGAAAGGTTAACTGTCGTTGCACAACGGAGACAATTGAAAAAGTTCCGTTGTGCGACAAAAAATAACGATACAATAAGGAACCTTAAAATAGAACATTAAGGTACGTTATTGAAAGGTTAACTGTCGTTGCACAACGGAGACTTTGACACAAATATTACTTGAGTGAGTTAAGAGTGAGTTAAGGTTGCAAACTTTTTGGTCTTCACCCACATGCGAATGATAACATTTCAAATAGTGTTAAGAGTCCTTATTGCTTTTAAAATGCTGATTGTTTAGACATTTTTCTCTATGATCAAACATGTTTCTTGACATATTATTGATGTTACTACCTAGAACAGGGCTATTGCGATTTATATGGTATATATTTGATGGAGGGCGCCACAGTCCACCGTAGACATCGGCTCAGTATTATTTTGCTAATTAAAAATATTAAATGCGTTACTAGATATTACAAAGCTATTAAAATGAAAAAAGTGAAGTGAAAAGACGCTATAACTATAATAAAATACGTGCAAATCTGTTAAATATGTGAGAAAGGACAAAAGAATTCTTGTTTACACTTAGTAAAAACAACCAGTGAAACAGTGTTTAAAAACTCAATATAGTGAAGTTGCAGTAACTGTAATGGTTATTTTAAATGGTAATCCTAATTGTGGTTTATAAACTTTGGTGAAATCGTGCTGAAAAACAAAAAGTGATAAAACTAACCTAAAGACAATTCATCAAATTTATGCACGTCATACATAATTCATTGTTGGTATGCATAGCTCCATCTAACGTCAAATAGCGAAACCCGCTATAGGCTAGGATCGATAAGGTTCCATCGATAATATCTCATACTGAAGAACGTATTTCTGCTTCTCGCC
Organism: Apotomis betuletana; assembly: GCA_932273695.1. NCBI lineage: Eukaryota > Metazoa > Arthropoda > Insecta > Lepidoptera > Tortricidae > Apotomis > Apotomis betuletana. The sequence continues at coordinate 2,240,551 of OW026302.1, forward strand.
ATAAGAGGGCGGCGTAATCAAGAAACAAACATTGATACAGGATGCCTTACTGAAATACCTTGACGATAGAGGGCATGAGTAATACGAAGACATCTGCTATAACATTTTGATTGCAATCTGGAAATATAACAACATACACAAATACAATTAACGTAGACAATTAACTTAGAAATCATCAAATCTTAACCTACTGCTGCAAATACTATACGCGCAGCGCACTATTCTAAGGGTGTATACACAATATGTCTTACAATACCAATTTAATGCAACCTTCCCAAAGTGTGGGATCCAACACTGATTCTACAAATCGACCCGATGAAAGTGAGCAGGCAAAAGTAACTCAGCGCAAGAGAAAGCAGCCGGATCACGATTGCGACATATCGATCCAACTCGCAGATTTTCGAAATGAAATAATGTCGCTCCTGAACAACTTCACAACGAACCAAAAAACCCAAATGAACACACTTAACAAGATATCCGATGATATAGTAGGTATCAAGCAAGAAATAGCTAATCTACAAACTAGCACACAAAGTCTATCATCAGGACAGACACAGTTAAAATCTGATATTGAAGATCTTAAAACAACTGCAGCGGCCTCAAATGCAAAAATTGAAAGCCTAGAAAGTGACGTTAACTCGCTTAAAAGTACTGCCTGTCCGACGCCACAACCAGTGGCTTGTGAAGAAATGGTAATGGAACTGCAAGAAAGAACGAAAAGAGAAAAGAACATAATTATAGTTGGAATACCAGAATCTAATATACAAAACGCAAAAGAAAGAGTAATTTACGAAACCAAAGAGGTGACAAAAATATCAAAAACTATCCTACCAGATTGCCCTCAACCTGAAAAAGTGATTAGACTAGGAAAATACAATGCAGAAAAAAATCGTCCGGTTAAAGTTATTTTTGCATCACCAGAGATAGCTAAGTCAATACTACGGAAACAATCACTCTGGACTGAGAGCGATTTAAAAATTTATTCAGACCAGACCCCACGGCAACAAAATTATATGAAACAGCTTCAAAATGAGTTGCACCTGAGAACCCAAGCAGGCGAAGACAATCTTATAATAAAATATTTCCATGGGATCCCAAAAATAATGAAGTCTCAATCAAAAAACTAAATATGACACCAGTTTCCCAAGATAATACTACTATTGCCAACGAGCCGATTACTTATCAAGCAATCAAAAACTACTATGAAATAATAACAAGTGATAAATCGTTGAAATGTTTTTATGCTAATATACGAAGCTTGGTAAAACCTGGAAAACTGGATGAATTAAAATGCATCTTAACTACAATACGGGATGTGCACATTATTATACTGGCGGAGACGTGGATTAAAAACGAAGAAGAAGCGCGCACGCTGCAAATAACGAACTACACACACTACTTTAACTTTAGAGAAAATAGCAGAGGTGGCGGAGTATCGATCTTTGTACACAACGATGTGAAACATCGATATGTTGAGGATAAATGTGAGAATGACAACCATTTTCTATGGGTTCACCTATTGAAGCAGTCTGTGGACATCGGTGCTATCTACAAACCGGAGAGAACTAATACAGAAAACTTCCTTGAATCATTTTCGAAAGCGATTCAAAAAAGAAATCGTACAATCATCTTTGGAGATTTTAATTTTGATCTACTTAGTAAAGAAAAATCGGTAAAAGACTACAAACGTACGCTTCTTGAAAATGGATACGGTTTACTAAATAAAGTGCAGGCAGATTATTGCACTCGGGAGACATCTACCACAAAAACAATATTGGACCACGTAATTACTAACCTGAAAGAACGTCATTTCCATCTAGCCATCATAGAATCGGCTTTATCAGATCACAAGCAAATATATCTAGAAGTCAAACAATACCAACCCCAACCTCCCACGAAAATTAAATATGAAGCTATAGAATATAACCAGCTCTACGATGTGATGAAAAGTTTAGATTTTGATTGCATAGAGGATCGCTATTCAGAACTAGAAGATAGCATTAACTTGGCCTTAAAACAAAGTAGAAGGACTAAAACAAAAATATTAAACCCTCCTAGAAAGGACTGGATCAACAAAACGATAATAGCTAAAATTAACAACAGAAACGAACTATGGGCGCAGCACAAACTTCAACCCAACAACGAGGAGCTTAGTGAATTATTTAAGAGGGAAAGGAACAAAGTCTTTGATGAAATTCAAAATACGAAAAGTAACTACTACCTCAAAGAATTTCAAGTGTGCAAGGGTAAGCCGAAGAAAATGTGGCAATTAATAAATAATTTAAATAATAATAGACACAACGACAGTACGATCCCTCCCAAATTGCTTATAGGAACCGAATGTATTACCGACGTACAGAAAATCTGTGATGCTTTTAACCAATACTTTTCGAACATAGGGGTGTACTTGGCAAACCAAATACCCCAAACCTATCGTAATGTTATCAACAATGATAAGCCGACTAAGACTAACATCAGATTACTAGAATTTAAACCTACTAGTACTGATGAAGTTGTAAAAATAATTAATAATCTTAAATTAAATTCGAGTGCAGGAATAGACGGCATAAGTGCAAGGGTAATCAAATATATTAAAAATGTAATAGCTGAGCCACTGACAAAATGTATAAATCGATGTTTAAAAGAAGGATGCTTTCCAGAAACACTTAAAGTTGCGAAAGTGACACCGGTATACAAAACAGGCAATAAACACGACACTAGTAACTACAGGCCAATATCTGTACTTCCAACGCTGTCCAAAATATTTGAAAAAATCATACATTTCCGGCTAACAGAATATTTAAATGAAATAGATTTTCTCTTTGAAAGGCAATACGGTTTTAGACCAAAATCGAATACTTTATCTGCGACAATTGATCTGGTTACCAAAGTTAAGAACAATATAGATCAAAAACAAATAGCCCTAGGTATTTTCATCGATCTCAAAAAAGCATTCGATACGGTTAGTCACCCGTTACTAATTACTAAGCTAGCTGCAATTGGGGCATCTGGAGTAGCTTTGGAAATACTGAAATCATACTTATCCAACCGTAGACAGGTTGTCAAACTGGGTCATAATGTCAGTAAACCAGAAATCATCAGTTACGGTGTGCCACAAGGATCTATATTGGGACCACTGCTCTTCTTAATCTATATAAATAACATCCATGAAATAGGCCTACAAGGACATATCACCCTATATGCTGACGACACTTGCCTATTTTACTTCGGCAGTTCGATTGATCTGGTAGTCCAGCAGGCTCAAGAGGACTTGGTATTATTAGAGAAGTGGTTCCAATGTAATCTCTTAACTGTAAACGCGACAAAGACAGACTACATTATATTTGCTCCCAAAAATAAAAAAATATTGAATCACACTCCACTAGTTATAAATGGTGAAATACTAAACGAAGTACACGAAATTAAGTATCTTGGACTCATACTAGACAAGCGGCTGTCATGGAAACCGCATCTTGAGAAAATTGTCTCAAAAATATCAAGACTCAGGGGGTCTTTAAGACCTATAGTTAGATGCTTTCCCTTGAAAGTACGCTACACAATATATAACTGCTTAGTAAAACCTCACATTGACTACCTAATTGAACTATGGGGTACCAGCTGCAAAAACAAACCTGAAAATGGTTCAAATAGCACAAAACAAGCTTATAAAACTACTGTTTAACTATAGCTACTTAACATCAACGAATAAAGTATATAGAGAAACAAAACTTATGAGCATTAAACAAAATTATCAATATAACACTTGTGTCCTTGTACGAAAAATACTTAATAAATGCATCCACACGCAAATAAATTTTGAAATAAAAGCCAATAATAAAAATATATCTAAAAAACTATTGAGACGGGCCCACCATATTTGTCTAAGAATGCCAAGAACATCAAACTATGGAAAGAAAAGTATTGTCTTTGAAGGTGCTAAATTGTATAATTCTTTGCCAATGGATATAGTTAACGCCAAATCACTTTCACTTTTCAAAAAGAAACTTAAATGCCACATTTTAAAAGGCCCCATTTAGGATAAGATCTCAAATGAAATAAAACTAGAACTGATTTTTTTAAGTATACAAATATTACAAATATATATGTTAATGTAGTAAACCTATAACCATCCCTATACAGGAATCTCTAAATATTGCATGTAATGAATAATCAAAAAAAAAAAAAAAAAAATTTGTATTTTAACTTATTAATTTAATTATCCAGTATGCATGCCGCCTTATAACAGTAGCGACAACCGGTTCAATGCATGCTGCCGTGCGTTATCAGTGGCTGCGCTGCGCGAGTGCGCTGCGAGTGTAAAACTTGTTACTGATCTCAATCTCAATCTAAAAACACTGTTATCCTTTTTTTATTATTAATATATGAAGTTATGTAAATACTTATAATATAAAATATATAAATATTGTTAGATATATTACATAAATAGGTA